>CAJQUN010000055.1:3755407-4356450 GCA_907163345.1 Haberlea rhodopensis
TTTATTGGGATGTATAAATAGCTTTGAAAACGTTTATTTTTGGCCTGTATCTCCCTAGCTCAAACTACAACCGAACCCTTAAAGAGGTTATAAATGAATGTTCTGTCCAATTTGTGTACTAAATGATATTAAGGTAGGAAGACCCTACATTAGTGGTATCAGAGCAGTGGTAGATACCCCGGATGAGTGAAGGGTAGCCTTAGCATAAGTTAGCTAGGTGCTTACTTTCGACATGTTTTGTGTGCATAAGTTGCATATGAAGTATATATGTTATGCTATGCTAACATGTTTTGTTTATCTAACGAAGTATTATACGAACTGCTTTTGGATCTTGTTGTTAATCCTTGTGTTGCAGTATGGCAGCAAATGTGGAGGTAGGTGACGCAGTGAGCGTCAATGCAAGTGCGGGGCGTACGAATCCCCTACCCCCGCCAGCTTTTGATGATGAACCGGCCGAACAGCGGTTATTGCCAGGGGAGCTAAGCTTAACTCAGTTTCTTGCTTACCGACCCCCAACCTTTGAAGGAACTGAAACTGGGGAACGAGCTGAGGAATGGTTGGAAGAGAATAGAGCAATCTTTTGTGCAGCCCCATGTGCGAAGACAAGCATGGATACGGTTAGCGGAGTTCCAATTGGCCAAGAATGCGTTATGTGGTGGAAGACCACTGGGTAGAGCAAGAGGCTCAAGGTCATGAAGTGAACTGGAAAATGTTTCGAACTCGCTTTCCTGAACCGTTATTTCTCGGCTGCAGCACGACAGGCTAAGGAAGATGAATTCACTCACCTCAAGCAAGGTAATATGTCGGTATCGATTATGCTCTTCAGTTTTGCTCCTTGCTCAGATATGTACCTCACATTGCCACGAGCACGCAAGCAAAGATGAGGAATTTCATGAAGTCTGAGGCCGGAGCTATACGATAGGGTGATCCTTATGGCCCTACTTGTTTTGATGATGCACTCTCAAGGGCTGAGCTAGCCGAACTAGAGTGGGTGCATACCCTGATTTGTACCACCGTCGGCACCCTCTCAGAAATCCACTCCGGATAATTTGAAGCCGAGGAATGATCAGTTCAAGTCAAGGGGGAACTCCTTCAGCGTCAAGGTTTAGTGGTAAGAAGTCCGACAATAGGTGGAAAGGAAACCGAAGAGGTGATGCCCCATCTGGGGGGCAGTCTCAGGGAGACAGATCCGGGAGGATCCAATGCACTCTTTGTGGGCAACCACATTTGGCAAAAGACTGTATAGGGTGCTATGTTTGTGGCGACAAGGGCCACTTTGCTAGACAGTGTCCCAACAGGGAAGTCAACAGGGTTCTGCGGGGAGGCCTGCAGATAGGACAGCGCAGCACAGACCACCATTTGTGCCGCGTCAGCATGGAGGTCGCCCATGGGGCCACCTCAAGGACAGTCTATGCACTGACAAGGGAGCAGGCTTCAGCGGCTCCGGAGGAGGTTATAGCGGGTACGTGTCTTTTATTTACGCACCCTGCTTTTATATTGATCGACACAGGTGCGTCACACTCTTTGTGTCGACAAGTTTTGTGGAAAGGTACCACTTATGCACTTCTCTCTCCGTCGCCCACGCTCCTCTTATAGTCTCGACCCCGCTGGAAGAAGTATGATTACTGATCGGATCGTCTACAATGGCCTCATTTATTTTGAGGATAAGGAACTAAGGTCAGACTTGATTGTTCTGGAATGTCAGATTTTGATTGCATTCTGGGCATTGATGTTCTGAACAGGTATCAGGCAGTTGTGAACTGCAGGCAGAGAACTGTACGGTTTAAATCCGATATGGGAGTTCCATGGACGTTCTATGGGGATGGTTCTCGCTCTAAGATTCCGTTGATATCTGCTGTCAAGATGGCGCAGTTGTTGGAACGAGGTCATTCAGGATATCTCATTTATGCCGTCGATGTTACGGAAAAGAAAGGAGAAGTGAAGTTGAGGATGTGCCCGTAGTGGCGGAGTTCCCTGATGTCTTTCCGGAGGAGATTCCCGGATTCCACCGACGAGAGAGGTCGAGTTTGGATTGAGTTATTACCAGGGACGTCGGCCATTTCTCTGCCCCTTATAGGATGGCACCAGCGGAACTAAGGGAATTAAAGATTCAGTTGCAAGAACTCCTTGATAAGGGCTATATACGCCCTAGCGTAGTCGCCCTGGGGAGCACCAGTTTTATTTGTGTAAGAAGAAAGATGGTTCGATGCGTTTGTGCATCGATTACAGACAACTGAACAAGCTACGGTGAAGAATAAGTACCCACTCCCGAGGATCGATGATTTGTTTGATCAGTTGCAGGGTACGAGGCTCTACAGTAAGATCGATCTGAGGTCGGGGTACCATCAGATTCGAGTAAGAGGAGAGGATGTCCAAAGACAGCCTTCAGGACTAGGTATGGGCATTATGAATTCCTAGTCATGCCTTTTGGGGTGACAAATGCCCCGGCTGTTTTCATGAGTTTGATGAACAGGTTTTCCAGCCATATTGGACCCATTCGTCATAGTTTTCATTGACGACATACTCATCTACTCTAGGACTGAAGAAGATCATGTACGGCACTTGAGGACAGTACTTCAGATCCTTAGGGATCATCAGTTGTATGCAAGCTGAGCAAGTGCGAATTCTGGTTAGACAGCGTGGTGTTCCTAGGCCATGTCATATCTAGCCAAGGGATATCTGTGGATCCGAGGAAGATTGAAGCTGTGATGGAGTGGGCAGCACCCACTTTGTACCCGAAATACGGAGTTTTCTGGGCTTAGCAGGTTATTACCGACGTTTTGTCGGGGTTTTTCCAAGATCGCTAAGCCATTGACACAGCTGACTCAGAAAGGAGTCCCATTCTTTTGGTCCGAAGCTTGTGAGGAAAGCTTCCAAGAATTGAAGCGTCGTTTGACGACAGCGCCAGTATTGGTGATTCCGTCTGAGGATAAGAGGTTTGCCTTGTACACGGGCGTCACTGCAGGGTTTGGGCTGCGTATTGATGCAAGACAGACAAGTGGTAGCCTATGCTTCGAGACAGTTGAAGCCTCATGAGACCAGGTACCCAGTCCATGATCTGGAACTGGCAGCTATCATTTTCGCCTTGAAGATTTGGCGTCATTACTTTATGGTACTACGTTTACCATTTTTACGGACCATAAGAGCCTGAAGTTCTTGTTCACTCAGGCAGAGTTGAATATGAGGCAAAGGAGGTGGATGGATTTACTCAAGGATTATGACTGTGAAATTGAGTACCATCCTGGTAAGGCAAATTTGATAGCAGACGCCTTAAGTCGGAAGGTGAAGAGCACCGCTGAGGATGTTATGTGTTTATCAGCTTTGATGATTTCTTATTGCCATCTGGGCTATGATTTCGATGTAGACACGTCGCCGTGCGAGTGTCGACCTTATTAGCCGAGCCAGACGTATTTGAGGCAATCAGGAAAGCCCAGAGGTCGGATGATGAAGTGCAGAGATGGTCATCAATAGCACTTCGAGGCCAGCCAACAAAGTTTAGTGTGGCTGAAGATGACTCTTTAAGATTGGGCAACCGATGGGTGGTCCCAGATGCGCCAGGATTGCGTAAAGGAATTTTTAGAACGGGCTCATAGTAGCCGGTTCAGTATCCACCCCGGTGGAAGAAAGATGTATAAGGACCTAAGTGGTCAATTCTGGTGGAGACGCATGAAGCGTGATGTGATCAGCTTCGTTAAGAGATGTTTGATCTGCCAACAAGTAAAGGCAGAAAGGCAGAGGCCTGGTGGCGAGCTGAAGAGCTTGGAGGTACCTAAGTGGAAGTGGGAGCATATATCTATGGACTTCGTGACCCACTTGCCAAGGTCGGCCTCTGGATTTGATGCGATCTGGGTGATCGTGGATAGGCTGACGAAGGTAGCTCATTTCATCCCTTACAGTATGACTTTCACGTATTTAAAGATGGCCCAATTATATGTACGGGTAGTGAGGTTGCATGGGATTCCAGTCTCGATCGTGTCTGACAGAGACCCAAGGTTTACTTCTCATTTCTGGGAGGGTCTCCAGACAGCTTTGGGCACCGAGGTGAGACTAAGTACAGCTTATCACCCTCAGACTGATGGCCAAAACGGAGCGTACTATACAAACGCTCGAAGATATATTAGGGCATGTGTTTTGGGAGTTTGATACTCCGTGTCAAGAGTCTATAACCTCTGGTGGAGGTTCTCCTACAATAACAGCTATCAGGCGAGCATTCAAATGCCCCTTTTGAAGCTCTGTACGGACGACAATGTAGATCACCTGCTGTATTGGGAGGACTTGACGAGTAAAGCGGGTCGGAGGACGGATATGATTAAGGACATGGAGGAAAAGATTAAGATGATACGCTTAAAGATGAAAGCGGCCCAAGATAGGCAAGCACCTATGCCAATAAGCGGCGACGACCGCTAGAATTTCAAAGTAGAGAACAAGGTCTTCTTGAAAATCTCATCACCCGTCAGGGGTGTTGTTTCGATTTGGTATGCGGGGGAAGTTATCCCCGAGGTATGTTGGACCGTATGAGGTATTACAGCGTATCGGCACTTTGGCTTACCGATTGGCTTTACCGCCGTCCTTATCTGGAATTCATGATGTCTTCCATGTTTCTATGTTGAGAAAGTATGAGCCAGATCCGTCTCATGTATTACAGCCTACTGAAGTGCAGTAGACTCAGATGTATCCTACGTTGAACGACCGGTCAGAATTCTGGATCGTGAGGATCGCAGACTACGAAGTAAAGTTATACGATGGTCAAAGTTCAGTGGGATCGTCGGGGTGTCGAGGAGGCTACGTGGGAGACGGAGCGGCATATGATGCAGGCATTACCCCGAACTATTTTCTGGTATGATTTATGTTTAGTTTCTTTTGGGTAAGTGCAATGCGATTTCGAGGACGAAATCTTGTAAGTAGGGGAGTAAATCTGATGCCCCGAATTAATTAATGGTAACTTGGACATTAATTATGTTTATATGATGTATCATGTATTGATAGATTTATGTGTTGGGTATTAAGATGTTAACATGATTAATTGTGTTAAATTATCAATTATGAGGAAGATATGATTTTAAATGAAGTTTAGAGCATTGTTGTAAGTGCCTTTAAAATAGCGCAAGTTGGGTATTTTATTACAGTCATGTTAGTTTGGGGTAACAATTTTTATTAAGTTATTACAACCCCTTTAAATCCACTACACATCACTTTAACCCCCCACATTACCATTCACCTTTTAAACATCCCCAAATCACTTCCCAACCCCAACCCTACCCATTTTCGAAATCCACCAAAAAGGAAGAAGGAAAGTCCCACAAAAACTTTGTTTGTGTGATCTTTGCTAGGATTTGGAGCCTACAAGTGTGAGACCCCCGTTATCACATCAAGATATTAAGGTGCAATTTAGAGAACTAAACATACATGTGATTATATCAGAGTAATGTGCCGTGTTGATTAACCTGAGCTTTAGAGATTACAGTACCAAAATGTTCCAAAAAGGAAAGACGTACTTCCTACAAAGGTACTACACACATAGCCTTACTCTACTCAGTAGAAGCTATACAAAAACTCTAACATGCTAATCCTGTAGCACTCCTTACAGCTCAGCATATCAACCCCGGCCCTGGTTCTCGTCAACAAAAGCACCTACAAAGACAACCCCCAACACATGAGCATAACACAATTCATATTTAACATAATATGAAAGTAAGGCATAAATGCAAATCTTAAACACAAGTCCTTCCTGTATTTCCAGCATTTATATCGCCCATTGGTTGTCCCTGTACCATAATTCATAATAGAAACACATTATATGAATGTATGGATATGCAATGTCATGACATTCCTTTTTCCTTAAATTCTTATTTCATCCTGAGCCCTTATCATTAGTACATTTTAATGCTTCTTGCTACTCCATGTAAGCGGAATTCTTCCTCGCTTCCAATGGACTTTAGCGTTGCTACTCCATGTAAGCGGAATTCTTCATCGCTTCCAATGGACTTTAGCGTAAGCCATTAAAATCCTTACTAAGATAACTTTGACTCGTGAAATACACCTCTTATATTTCACAACATACATATGCAAAAACAATGCATAAAAACATGTATCATAATCTTAATGCACCACATTGCATTCATCATGTGTCATAAAGACAAACATAAAGTACATGTTACCGTTGGGATGCCCGTACGTCGCTTACGTACCTTTCAAAAGATAGAGGAGTCAATCGACTTTATCTCCTCGGTTGTGCTGGCACCTGGGATGGTTCTACATAGCCACACAACACAATATTAGGCACCTCATAATAATCCGGAAGCAAAACCAAATTAATCCTACAATATCATCTCGCGATCGATCGCCAATGAGCCCCGATCGATCGCGAGATGCTACTGCCTCGCATACCAAAAAAAAACATTCAGCGATCGATCGCCCCAATATTGGCGATCGATCGCCAAAACCCACTGGAACGTCGCGATCGATCGCGCCTCCTTGGCGATCGATCGCCAACCTTGTTCCTTCGGCGATTTTCCAGAATTGCTTAACACCGATATTTATACCCTTAAATCTAACATGTAGGGACATAATACATACTAAGATCATCATGCTAGCATTTGAACTACACTACCCTGAGTGTATTCAAACCAAATATACACCCTGAGCATAAACCTACATGCATAAATATCGATCATTTAAACAAGTACTGGATCAACTTTTTCTGGAAACAGGGCACATTTTCATTTCCAGAATTCTTGAGCACCTCTTTACATGCTATCAAAACTAACACATATAACATAAACCGTGCTCAACTAAACATGCCATGGGTTTCACAAAACTACCAAGCATATTTTTACATCAAAGTTTCTCCAATATATAAGCTTATCATGCATGATAACACCTCCTCAAAACACTCCCAACCCACGTTTTCCAGAAAAACAGAGGAAATCTCTACCCAGATTTTGAGCACTACTTTTCACAAGCTTAAATCTTCCACATAAAACATGCATCATGCTTAAGGAAAATTACAGAGAGACTCATAAAAATACCATGTAAGCATTTAAATCACAGGTTTCAAGAAACATATGCTAACATGCCGTTTTTCACCATGCTCAAAAGTAGAACCAAACCAGTTTTTCCAGAAAGAAACAGGGTAGTTCCTCACCCTACTTTGCCCCGATTTTTGAAGGATTTCCAGGCGATGGAAATGGAAGGGCTCCTCCTAAAATTGCTTAGCAGCTGCTGGATGGTATTTGGAAGAGGAGGTTCGAAATTTGGAGTGCTGGAAAGGTGTTAAATTATTGAGCCAAGTGGAAGCATGGCCAGCTCATGCTGAGTCAAAGTATGGGTTGGGGGGGGTGGTTAAGTGTTGGGTGGTTTGATGTGTTATGTTTTGGTCCCGAATTAGCACGATGTATTTAAAATATCCCCACATGATATTTATAGTATTTTCTCAACAAAATACTTCAATTACCCCTTTTTTTTTGCATGCTTTACCAAAACAAACAATACACACCCCAAAAACCCAATACAGTTACATGCACCCTGAAGTAAATCTCTCCAAAAAAATTTATCCAATCCCATGAATTAACACATTAACATCACAATATAACTTAAATGATTAAAATCACATAATCATTTCGGGGATATCACAATACTCCCCTACTTATAGGATTTCGTCCCGAAATCAAACATGCTACTAACCAGAAATAAAACAGTATATAAACGCATACCAGAAAATAACTCTGGATAGTGCTGCACCATGTGTCGTTCTGTCTCCCACGTGGCCTCCTCGACACCCCTACGATCCCACTGTACCTTGATCATAGGAATAACCTTGTTCCGAAGTCTGCGGTCTGCTCTATCCAAAATTCTGATAGGC
This sequence comes from Haberlea rhodopensis, assembly GCA_907163345.1. NCBI lineage: Eukaryota > Viridiplantae > Streptophyta > Magnoliopsida > Lamiales > Gesneriaceae > Haberlea > Haberlea rhodopensis. The sequence continues at coordinate 3,763,269 of CAJQUN010000055.1, forward strand.
CGCTCCACATAAGAAACATCGGACTCAATCTGTACCTCAGAAGGCTGCAACACATGTGAAGGATCTGGCTCATACTTCCTTAGCATAGACACATGAAAAACATCGTGTATGCCAGACAGAGAGGGCGGTAAAGCCAACCGGTACGCCAGAGTACCAATACGCTGTAAGATCTCATACGGCCCTACATACCTCGGGGATAACTTCCCTCGCATCCCAAACCGTACTACGCCTCTGAAGGGTGAGATCTTTAAAAACACTCTGTCGCCTAACTGAAACTCCAACGGTCTACGCCGCTGATTGGCATATGCTGCCTGTCTATCCTGAGCTGCCTTCATCTTTGTTCTGATAACCTTAACTTTCTCTTCCATTTCCTGAACCAACTCAGGTCCTCCAACCGACTTACGGTCCATGTCATCCCAACACAAGGGTGACCTACAACGCCTACCATAGAGGGCCTCAAAAGGAGCCATCTGAATACTTGCCTGGTAGCTGTTGTTGTAAGAAAATTCCACCAAGGCTATCGAGTCCTGCCATGAAGTGTCAAACTCCAGCACACAAGCCCTCAACATATCTTCGAGCGTCTGTATCGTACGCTCGGTCTGTCCGTCCGTCTGGGGATGATAGGCTGTGCTCAACCTCAACTCTGTACCTAGAGCTGTCTGCAGACCCTCCCAAAAGTGAGATGTAAACCGCGGATCTCGATCTGACACAATCGAAACAGGGATCCCGTGCAGTCTCACCACATCTCTGACATATAACTGCGCCATTCTTAAGTGTGTGAAGGTCATACAGTAGGGAATGAAATGAGCACTCTTAGTCAATCTGTCCACGATTACCCAGATGGCATCAAAACCCGAAACAGTCCTCGGCAAGTGGGTCACGAAATCCATAGATACGTGCTGCCACTTCCACTCGGGTACCTCTAAACTTCTTAGTTCACCTCCAGGCCTTTGTCTCTCAGCTTTCACTTGCTGACAAATCAAACAACGCTTGACAAAAGAGGTGACATCCTGTTTCATACGCCTCCACCAGAACTGGCTGCGTAGATCCTTATACATCTTCTTCCCACCTGGATGGATACTCATCCTGCTGCAATGAGCTCGCTGTAATATACCTTGGCGCAACTCGGGTGTATCTGGAACCACCCAACGGTCGCCGAGCCTCAGAGAACCGTCCTCAGCCACTCTAAATCTCGATGGCTGTCCTGAATGAACCACTAACATCCATCTCTGAACCTCTACATCGGTCCCCTGAGCCTTCCTGATGTGATCAAATATAACAGGCTCAGCTAGCAGGGTCAAAACCTGTACTGGTGAAGAAGATACATCATAATCGAATCCCAAATGGCAGTAGGAGCCAAACATAGCTGACAGAGACATAGCATCCTCTGCTGTGCTCCTCACCTTCCGACTCAAAGCGTCGGCTGTCAAATTTGCTTTTCCCGGGTGATATTCGATTTCACAATCGTAGTCCTTCAGCAGGTCCATCCATCTCCTCTGCCTCATGTTCAGCTCAGCCTGTGTAAACAAGAACTTCAGGCTCTTGTGATCAGTGAAGATGGTGAATGAGGTACCGTATAAGTAGTGTCGCCATATCTTCAAGGCGAACACTATAGCTGCCAACTCCAGATCATGGACTGGATACCTCGTCTCATGTGGCTTCAACTGTCTCGAAGCGTAAGCCACAACATGTCTGTCCTGCATCAGCACGCACCCTAATCCCTGTAGAGATGCATCGGTATAAAGGACAAATCCTTTGTTCTCCTTGGGTATCACTAGAACGGGTGCAGTAGTCAGTCTGTGCTTTAATTCCCGGAAGCTCTGCTCACAAGCCTCTGACCAACAAAATGGGATTCCCTTCTGAGTCAGCTGTGTAAGTGGCTTGGCGATCTTTGAGAAACCCTCGACGAAACGTCGATAATAGCCAGCCAGACCAAGAAAACTCCGAATCTCACTGACTGAAGTAGGGGTAGACCAATCCATAACTGCCTCTATCTTCCTCGGGTCTACTGATATCCCCTCTCGTGATATGATATGGCCCAAAAATGCAACACTGTTCAGCCAAAACTCACACTTGCTGAGTTTGGCGTACAACTGGTGATCTCTGAGGATCTGGAGTACTATCCTCAGGTGATCGGCATGATCCTCCTCATTCCTCGAATAGACCAGGATGTCATCAATGAACACGATCACAAACTGATCGAGGTACTCCTGAAATACTCTGTTCATCAGGCTCATAAAGACTGCAGGTGCATTTGTCACTCCGAACGGCATCACCAAGAACTCATAGTGTCCATACCGAGTTCTAAAAGCCGTCTTTTGGACATCACCAGCTCTAACCCGTACCTGGTGATAGCCTGACCTCAAATCTATCTTGGAGTACACCTCCGTACCCTGAAGCTGGTCGAACAGATCATCAATCCTCGGAAGCGGATATCTGTTCTTCACTGTAGCCTTGTTCAGTTGCCTGTAGTCAATGCACAGACGCATTGATCCATCCTTCTTTTTCACGAACAAGACTGGCGCACCCCAAGGCGATACACTAGGACTGGATGTATCCCTTGTCGAGGAGCTCCTGTAACTGTACCTTCAGCTCCCTCAGCTCTGCCGGTGCCATCCTGTATGGGGCACGGGAAATGGCTGACGTCCCCGGCAGCAGCTCAATAGCAAACTCCACATCCCTGACAGGCGGAAATCCCGGAATCTCATCTGGAAACACATCACTGAACTCCGCCACAACTGGAATGTCCTCGGCTCTCACTTCCTTCTCCTCTGAAGCATCCATAGCATAAATAAGGTACCCAGTATGGCCACGTTCCAATAACTGCGACATCTTAACCGCCGAGATTACTGGTATCTTTGGACGAGAGCCGTCCCCATAAAAAGTCCACTGGAACCCCTGATCAGACAGAAAGTGAACCATCCTCTTTTGGCAATCTACCATAGCTCGGTATCTGCTCAACACATCAATGCCGATAATGCAGTCAAAGTCTGCCATCTCTAACTGAATCAAATCGGCCCTCAGATCATTGCCCTCAAAATAAATGAGGCAATCAGATAAGTGTCGATCCGCAATCACATGTTTCCCCGTGGGTGTCGAGACCATGAGAGGCGTGGGTAACAGAGACGAGCACAAATGGTGTCCTTCCACAAAGGCAGTAGATACAAAAGAATGGGAAGCACCTGTATCTATCAATATAAGTGCAGGGTACGTAAGTAAATGACACGTACCAGCAATGACCTCCTCTGGGGCTGCCTCGGCCTGCTCCCGGGTCAGTGCATACACCTGTCCCTGCGGCGGTCCTGTCGTCTGACCTCCCAGGGGTCGTGGTGCAAACTGCTGCCTCTGTGGTGCCCTCCCAAGCATCAAACCTTGGCCTATTCGGCCCTGAATCCGTCTGAACTGCCCGATTGGGGCAACCCCGAGCTATGTGGCCCATCTTGCCACAAATATAGCAACCCCGACAGTCACGTAACAAATGTCATCCTCCACAGTTGGTACACCTGGGTACCTCTGTCCTGCTTCCCTGTGTGTGCCCCCGGGTGCTCTGCTTCTGTCCATGAGACTTCTTCCCACTAAACCTGGAAGATGATGAGGCCCCACGAGCCTTAAACTGATCCCCTCGTGGCTTCAGACTATCAGTAGTAGGCCTCTGTGATGGTACAAAAGGGGGTACAACATCCTTGTATGCGCCTACGGCAATCTCTGCCAACTCTGCCCGTGTCAGGGCGTCGTCAAACGAGCTGGGGTTGTTAGAGATAACCCTATCGAATAGCTCCGGCCTCAGACCTTTCAGAAAGTTCCTCATCTTGGCATGGCTGTTGACAGCAATATGAGGTACATACCTCAGCAGTGAGGAATACTGCATAGCGTAGTCTGCTACGGACATGCTACCCTGCTTCAAACTGTTGAACTCATCCTCCTTCAATTGTCTGGCAGCTGCAGAGAAATACCGGTTAAGGAACCGGGTCCGGAATACGGTCCAGTCAACTGCCATACCTAGAGCTCTCAGCTCCATCACGGTGGTCTTCCACCACATAGCAGGCTTCTTAGCCAGCTGAAACTCTGCTAACCTCAGCCATGCCGTGAGTGCACAAGGTGCAGTCACAAGTATCTGCTCTATACGTTCCAACCACTCCTCAGCTACTTCGCCAGACTCAGTCCCCTCAAACATGGGCGGATGGAAACTCAGAAACTGCTTCAAACTGAGCTCCCCTGGCAGTAATATCTGTACACTGGGCTCCACGCCCACAGCAGGTGGTGGTAAGGGGTTCGGCTGAGCAATACTGGCATGTCTACTGTCCATATCTCCTACCTCTTCATTGAGGTTCGCCATGCTGCAACACAATAGTTAACAACAATACCAAAAGCAGTTCATAATATAAGCCGTTAGATAACAAGAGTAAAATATTCAAAGCATGTTAGTATATCACGTATACAACCATATGCATCACATGCATAAGCATGCCTAAATGAATACCTAGCCAACTTGTCTCTAAAGGCTACCCTTCACTCTTCCCTGGTTATCTAACCACTGCTCTGATACCACTAAATGTGAGACCCCGTTATCACATCAAGATATTAAGGTGCAATTTAGAGAACTAAACATACATGTGATTATATCAGAGTAATGTGCCGTGTTGATTAACCTGAGCTTTAGAGATTACAGTACCAAAATGTTCCAAAAGGAAAGACGTACTTCCTACAAAGGTACTACACCATAGCCTTACTCTACTCAGTAGAAGCTATACAAAAACTCTAACATGCTAATCCTGTAGCACTCCTTACAGCTCAGCATATCAACCCCGGCCCTGGTTCTCGTCAACAAAAGCACCTACAAAGACAACCCCCAACACATGAGCATAACACAATTCATATTTAACATAATATGAAAGTAAGGCATAAATGCAAATCTTAAACACAAGTCCTTCCTGTATTTCCAGCATTTATATCGCCCATTGGTTGTCCCTGTACCATAATTCATAATAGAAACACATTATATGAATGTATGGATATGCAATGTCATGACATTCCTTTTTCCTTAAATTCTTATTTCATCCTGAGCCCTTATCATTAGTACATTTTAATGCTTCTTGCTACTCCATGTAAGCGGAATTCTTCCTCGCTTCCAATGGACTTTAGCGTTGCTACTCCATGTAAGCGGAATTCTTCATCGCTTCCAATGGACTTTAGCGTAAGCCATTAAAATCCTTACTAAGATAACTTTGACTCGTGAAATACACCTCTTATATTTCACAACATACATATGCAAAAACAATGCATAAAAACATGTATCATAATCTTAATGCACCACATTGCATTCATCATGTGTCATAAAGACAAACATAAAGTACATGTTACCGTTGGGATGCCCGTACGTCGCTTACGTACCTTTCAAAAGATAGAGGAGTCAATCGACTTTATCTCCTCGGTTGTGCTGGCACCTGGGATGGTTCTACATAGCCACACAACACAATATTAGGCACCTCATAATAATCCGGAAGCAAAACCAAATTAATCCTACAATATCATCTCGCGATCGATCGCCCATGAGCCCCGATCGATCGCGAGATGCTACTGCCTCGCATACCAAAAAAAAACATTCAGCGATCGATCGCCCCAATATTGGCGATCGATCGCCAAAACCCACTGGAACGTCGCGATCGATCGCGCCTCCTTGGCGATCGATCGCCAACCTTGTTCCTTCGGCGATTTTCCAGAATTGCTTAACACCGATATTTATACCCTTAAATCTAACATGTAGGACATAATACATACTAAGATCATCATGCTAGCATTTGAACTACACTACCCTGAGTGTATTCAAACCAAATATACACCCTGAGCATAAACCTACATGCATAAATATCGATCATTTAAACAAGTACTGGATCAACTTTTTCTGGAAACAGGGCACATTTTCATTTCCAGAAATCTTGAGCACCTCTTTACATGCTATCAAAACTAACACATATAACATAAACCGTGCTCAACTAAACATGCCATGGGTTTCACAAAACTACCAAGCATATTTTTACATCAAAGTTTCTCCAATATATAAGCTTATCATGCATGATAACACCTCCTCAAAAACACTCCCAACCCACGTTTTCCAGAAAAACAGAGGAAATCTCTACCCAGATTTTTGAGCACTACTTTTCACAAGCTTAAATCTTCCACATAAAACATGCATCATGCTTAAGGAAAATTACAGAGAGACTCATAAAAATACCATGTAAGCATTTAAATCACAGGTTTCAAGAAACATATGCTAACATGCCGTTTTTCACCATGCTCAAAAGTAGAACCAAACCAGTTTTTCCAGAAAGAAACAGGGTAGTTCCTCACCCTACTTTGCCCCGATTTTTGAAGGATTTCCAGGCGATGGAAATGGAAGGGCTCCTCCTAAAATTGCTTAGCAGCTGCTGGATGGTATTTTGGAAGAGGAGGTTCGAAATTTGGAGTGCTGGAAAGGTGTTAAATTATTGAGCCAAGTGGAAGCATGGCCAGCTCATGCTGAGTCAAAGTATGGGTTGGGGGGGGTGGTTAAGTGTTGGGTGGTTTGATGTGTTATGTTTTGGTCCCGAATTAGCACGATGTATTTAAAATATCCCCACATGATATTTATAGTATTTTCTCAACAAAATACTTCAATTACCCCTTTCTTTTTGCATGCTTTACCAAAACAAACAATACACACCCCAAAAACCCAATACAGTTACATGCACCCTGAAGTAAATCTCTCCAAAAAAATTTATCCAATCCCATGAATTAACACATTAACATCACAATATAACTTAAATGATTAAAATCACATAATCATTTCGGGGATATCACAACAAGAGGTATGGAACCATTCCTATAAGTTTTATGATGTTTGGTGTTGAAATGGGTTAAGTTTTTGATGTTTTATGTGGGTTTGTTTGGGTATGTGTTGTGTATGGTTGGGGTATGATTTTTGAAGTGTTTTATGTTGGTTTTGGTGGGTTATGATGTTATTGATGTTTTATGGAAGTTTGGTTTTGGGGTGGTATGTGAAGGAGCTTGAAAAATGAGCATTAATGGCGAAAATTCGATGTACAGCACTCGGCGATCGATCGCCCGTTCTTGGCGATCGATCGCGAGCGTCCAGTACCAGCCAGAAGCATTTGGCGATCGATCGCCACTTTTGGGCGATCGATCGGCGGGCCTGGCGATCGATCGCGCCAAAAGTGGCGATCGATCGCCAAGAAGGAGATTTTGGCCTCTCGTCCAGTGCGATCTCGCGATCGATCGCGCCTGGGTGGCGATCGATCGCGAGCTGAAGAAAAGTGGATTTTTGATTTTTTTGTGGGATTTTTGGATATTGGACTATGTTTAGCTTCTAATATCAATTTGTATGGTCGTGTAGAACCATCCCAGGTGCCCACAACATCCAGGAGATAAAGCTCTCCAAATTCTCCACTTTTGGGAATTAAGGTACGTAAGAGACGTACGAGCATCGGACGGTAAACCATGCCCTTACATATTATGATGATGTTTAAGATGATGTTTACGATGATGACGTTTAAGATGATGTTATGATGATGATATCTATGATGATATTTATAATGATGATGCTTATGATGATGTTACGATGATGATGCTTAAGATGATGTTTATGATAACGATGTTATGAGGACGTCTATAATGACGAAGTTTATGATAAGGTCATACGACGTGTATGATTGGGTAAGACGCCCATGTGGTAAGACACCACCCAAAGTATAGGATTGGGTAAGATGCCCTCGTGGTAAGATGCCACGCAATGTTTATAATATGGTAAGACGCCAGATGATTGGGTAAGATGCCCATGTGGTAAGATGCCACGCAATGTTTATAATATGGTAAGACGCCATATGATTGGGTAAGATGCCCACGTGGTAAGATGCCACGTAATGTTTAGAATATGGTAAGACGCCATATGATTGGGAAAGATGCCCACGTGGTAAGATGCCACGCAATGATTATGATATGGTAAGATGCCATACAATGGGGTAAGACACCCCAATATATGAATAAGAGTCAGGGATAACCAAGGAGGTCGGAGGACGACCAATAACTTTTACTTAACTAAGATGATATGCATTATTGTATGCTTTTATATAATGTTAAGTAAATATATGAATGCTCATGATGTGTTATCCCTGTAGGTACACTTTTGGACCAAGGGCCTAGGGTCGGGTTGAGGAAGTGAGCTAAAGGGAGCATGATGAACGTAGGCTGAAGGATTTTTGATAGTCTCTACTCTAGGAGTAGTGTAAATCTATAGCTTTAACATTCTTTATTGGGAATGTAATTAAATAGCTTTGAAAACGTTATTTTTGGCCTGTAATCTCCCTAGCTCAAACTACAACCGGAACCCTTAAGAGGTTATAAATGCATGTTCTGTTCCATCTTTGTGTACTAAATGATATTAAGGTAGGAAGACCCTACACATATGTATAATCATCATTCCTTTTCGTATTCCTTATTTCCTGTAACCTGCAACCATCAGGGTTAACAACAATAGCCATATACGCTATGCATCAACATTCAATACATAATAAAAACGCATTATAAGAATGTATGGTTTCATAAATAAATGTCATGACATCCTTCCTCTTTAAATCCATATTTCATCTTGAGCCCTTATCATTAGTACATTTTAATGCATTCTTGCTACTCCATGTAAGCGGGACTCTTCATCGCTTCCACTGGACTTTAGCGTTGCTACTCCATGTAAGCGGGACTCTTCATCGCTTCCAATGGACTTTAGCGTTGCTACTCCATATAAGCGGGACTCTTCATCGCTTCATATGGACTTTAGCGTTGCTACTCCATGCAATGGACTTTAGCGTTGCTACTCCATGTAAGCGGGATTCTTCATCACTTCCAATGGACTTTAGCGTTGCTACTCCATGCAATGGACTTTAGCATAAGCCATTAAAATCCTTACTAAGATAACTTTGACTCAAGAAATACACCTCTTATATTTCACAACATGCATATGCAAAAACAATGCACAATAACATATATCATAACCTTAATGCACCACTTTGCATTCATCATGTGTCAACAAGACCACATAAAGTACATGTTACCTCGGAAATTTCCCTATTAATGCCATCCTATCGTGTTCCACACGATTCCTGCAACCACAATGGTTAGCAATACCACTTTTCATATCATAATAGCACATAAACAATTTGTTATGTCATACAACATTGATGCCATCATGCATAAATATGTGCTATCAATAACTTCCTAGGCCCTTAACAGCCCCAATGAGCAACCACTGCTCTGATACCACTAATGTAAGGACCCCAAGCCCTTAAACCTTGATTAGTGTATTAACCACTATGTGTGGTACATGCTTTCTATAAAATGTCAATCGGGAAGCTCTGATGATACTTAATCATTGCCTGTCAATGAAAGACTCATATGTTTGCCCTTTACCAACCCCTTGGTGCCACTTTTCACATTGTAAACTTTTATAAAAATTTGGGCAGAGTCTCCCCATAAATAGAGCTATCCCAAAAAAACGAGTACAACACATAACAAAATTCCCGGCCAGGGAAAGCATAATACTCAACAGAAAGCAGCAATACAAGTAAATTCCCAGCCAGGGAAGACACCACACATAATACACCAATGACTCTCATATCATTCTAGCAATTCAACCTCTAATTGCATGCAACCTTAAATGAAAGAGAGATAGGCTCATGCCTTTATATACAATCCATATACAAGTATAATCGTGCTCACATGCGAGCATCATGAATATGTATAAATCCTCAGGTGTATATATAGGTACTCTATACGATACCGTGCTCCATCAAGCCCTGGTACCACGATCCTGGGAGTACCTCAAATCAACAGCTCGAGCTCAGCTCCATAGCCATCGATGTACCTGTCCACCTGTCCCAACAGAGACAGCCCCCAACGGGGTGAGCATACCAATACACAAAATCCCATAATCATAATAATGAAATTCATAATTTACAACAAAGGTAAATGCTAATGAATTTAAATGATACTCCCTGGATGGCAACCTCATCCGGGATTCCGTGTACTGTCCCTGTTCTCACAATCATCAAACTCATCAAACCTCATAAATCAGTAAACCAACACATTGATTTACACATCGCATGCCTGATTCTCAAATATCAATAATGAATGATTCCAAGTTCATATACATGCAAATATAGATATATCAATATCTAATATTGATTTCATAATCTCGCTTTCCATTATACCTAGACATCTCAAATGTCTCATAATGAATACATGATTCTACGAACCTAGACATCTCAATGTCTCACGAAGAATACATGATTCTACAAACCTAGACATCTCAAATGTCTCATAATATAGTCATATAAACCCAGTACCCCTTATATCATGCAAGAGTCATCATACTCTAGTGTCACGCACGCTACAAGCTGCGATATCAAGATTTGGGTCATTCCTTGGCCATATCAACATATATGTATAACCATACGCAAAACATTCAATGCAATCAAAAACACCTTATGCATTTCACATATATATAGTAATGCTCGTACGTCGCACGTACCTTAAATCACCGAAGTCCGAGCCAAACCATGCTCGAGTTCCATGCCCCGAGGAATGATGTGCTAACACGATAAATAATTCACAATTATTTACGAACATGTAACCTATGCTCAAGCACACCCATATCCCTCAAAATATTGTCAACACACGACAATTATCCTCTTAAAAGACCCGGGGCAGGGACATGCAGGGAAGGAAATAAATGAGACAATATCGAAATTTGTTCAAGAATGCCCTACAAAAATCGAACCCTAATCTCACAATTTTGAACCCAATTAAATACCATAATTCATCTAAAATGTCAATTAAGCTATCCAAGCAAGAATCAACATCCCTTGACAAAAACCCCCAATTTTCGAACTCAACACCCTTAAATTCGAACCCAAACAAGCCCTTAAATTCGAACCCTTAAAATCCTTCAAATTCGAACACAATAAAGGCATGGAAATACACGAAAAAGACGAACAAGGGGTAAGGGAGGTTACCCAACGAAAATCGGAAGCAAAATCGTTCGAAATCGATGAACCCTAGAAATTGGGGATCGGCGCACTTCCGCAAAATTCGACTTCCACACGCGACGAAACTTCGAATTGATGGAGGGGAAAGGAGCGCCTGGACGAGACGAAGCCGTGGGTAGGTCGGACGCGCCGAACGGCGGCCGGACGGCGGCGGGCGAAGCGCCTGAAGCGGCGGGGGCAGGGGCTGACGGGAAAAGGGGCGCGTGCGGGAGAGAGGAGAAAGTTGGGGCTGAAATGAAATTTTTCTTAAAATCTCGGGTTCAACTTGTATTTATAGCAAAATACCCCGAAAAACTAATAGCCCCACAAATACATCATGATTCCTTAAAAATCATCTGTTTTCAAAAACTCTCTCTCTGACTCCAAAACCCTCTACCGGTGCTCACATAGCACCCGAGATTCCGAGACACATCAAAAACCCAACTCTTAGGTTTTACACCGTAATGTGAATACAATCTCAACCTCTGGATCCAACGATCCCAACTGCCCAAATAAACGAGCCCAGAAGGCCCAACACCTCGATTAAATTCCAAATTGCCACGTAAAACCACTTTAGGGATTATTAACACTACGGGATTAACACCTATAATCCCTGGTCATCACAATCTGAGTATCCGATAAGATTGAAGGTTGAGTTTCTTGGATACCATAGACCGACATTCTCAGTGCCTTTCATATTTTAGGATCCTTTTGACTGCAGTGAAGTGCGACTGCTTGGGATTTGCTTGAAACCGGGCGCACATACACACTGCAAACATAATATCTGGTCGGCTGGCTGTCAAATATAGTAAAGATCCGATTATGCCTCGATACATTGTAACTTCGACTGGTATTCCTGAATTATCCAAGTCGAGTTTGGCAGATGAGCTCATTGGTGTAGCAGCAGCTGAGCTGGTACTCATTCCATATTTCTTCAGTAGCTCTTTAGTGTATTTAGACTGATTGATCAGGATTCCTTCACTAGATTGCTTGACTTGCAGTCCTAAGAAAAATGAATGTTCTCCCATCATGCTCATCTCGAACTGGTCCTGCATAATTTTAGAGAATCTTTCGCACAATTTTGAGTTAGTACTTCCGAAAATAATATCATCAACATAAATTTGAACAAGCAGAGTATGGTCTCCCTTTGTAAATTTAAAAAGGGTCTTGTCCACCGTGCCAATAATAAAATTGTGTTCTGTCAAATATTTGATAAAGTTTCATACCAGGCACGGGGAGCTTGCTTTAGACCATACAAGGCTTTATTGAGACGGAAAACATGAGATGGTTGCTGATGGTTTTCAAATCCAGGAGGTTGTTCAACATAGACTTCTTCCTGGAGTTTGCCGTTAAGAAATGCACTCTTAACATCCATCTGATAGACTTTAAAGTCTTTAAACGCAGCAAATGCAAGAAATATGCGAATTGCTTCTAGTCGAGCTACAGGGGCAAAGGTTTCATCGAAATCAATGCCTTCTTCCTGTCTGTAGCCCTGTGCAACTAAGCTTACCTTATTTCTGATTACTGTACCGTTTTCATCTAATTTATTTCTAAACACCCATTTGGTGCCAATTACAGTGTGATGCTGTGGTCGTGGTACTAGATACCATACTTTGTTTCGCTCAAACTGATTTAGTTCTTCCTGCATTGCTTCTACCCAACTTGGGTCTAATATAGCGTCATCAATCTTCTTAGGTTCTATATGAGATATGAATGCAGCATGAAGAAATTCATTAATCATTTGTCCTCTGGTGCGAAGAGGAGCAAGAGGGTTACCGATGATCTGCTCAGGTGGATGATCCTTCTTCCACCGGAGCGAAGGTCCAAGAGGATTGAGTTCTTGAGTTGACTGGATGTGAGTAGGCAAATCAGAGGTTCTGATTGACTCATCTTTCTCATTTGTTTCTTCTGCTGCAGCAGGGGTAGATACTACTGTTTCATTTGAAGCTGGCTGCAGTGCTTGTTGGCCAGCAGACTCTTCTGCTTGAGCTTCAGGAACTTCTGGTTCTAAGGAGCAGTCAGTCCTGCTTCTGTAATCAATCTCATCATTAACATTTTCGTCAATGTAAGTACTTTCCAGTCGATTACTCAAGTTGTTGATTTGTATATCAGATAGTATACAGTCAGTAGGTTCATAAAATTTTACATGCACTGATTCTTCTACATTAAGAGTTCTATTATTAAATACTCTGAATGCCTTACTAACTGTAGAATAGCCAAGGAATATTCCAGCATCAGATTTGGCATCAAAAGCGGTGAGATGAGTCTTTCCATTGTTGTGAATAAAACATTTGCAACCAAACACATGGAAATAGGAAATATTTGGCTTACTGTCATTCCAGATCTCATAAGGGGTTTTATTTGCTCGCTTATTAATCATTGATCTGTTCTGCGTATAACATGCTGTGTTGACAGCTTCTGCCCAAAATCTCTGCGATATTTCTGATTCCGCGAGCATAGTTCGCGCAGCTTCTTTCAAAGTGCGGTTCCTACGCTCAGCAACTCCGTTTTGTTGAGGAGTTCTAGCTGCAGAGTATTCGTGTTTAATACCAAGGTCATCTAGATATGATTCGAGTGATTGATTGGTGAACTCAGTACCTTTATCACTGCGAATTCTATCTATCCCACACGATTTCTCATTTTGGAGTCTTTTTAGTAATTTGATCAGCTTTGGAGTAGCCTGATCTTTGCCACTAAGGAACAAGACCCACGTGAAACGAGTGTAATCGTCTATTACCACTAGAGTATACTTCATTCCCCCTAGACTTGTTACTGGTATAGGACCAAATAGATCCATATGCAGCAACTCTAGGCACCGAGAAGAAGATTTACTCCCTTTGTTCTTAAAGGAGGATCTGATTTGCTTACCAAGTTGGCATGCTGCACAGATCTTGTCTTTTGAGAACTCAATTTGGGGCAGTCCAACAACTAGATCAAGTTTACGCAGACTGGCAATAGTTTTAAAGTTTAAGTGACTCAACCGTTTGTGCCAAAGCCAATTTTTGGATGAATTCAGAGCAGCTAAGCAAGTAGAAGAGATAGGCTGATTAAGATTCCAATCAATTTTATATGTGTTATCATGCCTTCTACCTACAAGTAGTATACTACCATCAATAGATTTGATTGTGCATGAGTGCTGATTGAATTCTACGGAATGACCATTGTCACACAATTGACTTATGCTAATCAAGTTGTAGCATAGATTTTCAACTAAAAGAATACCTTTAATGATGATGTTACCGTAGATAATCTTACCCTTACCCACGGTTCTACCTTTCGCGTTGTCTCCAAAGGTTATTCTGGGTCCGGTGGAGTCCACCAGTTCAGACAGTAAGCTCGCATTCCCTGTCATATGTCTAGAGCACCCGCTATCCAGAAACCATTCTGAGCTCCGAACTGGATGCATTCTAGTTTCCTGCAATTAAAGCGATAAAATGATTGGTACCCAATCCTACTTGGGTCCTGGAAGGATTAGTCCTTTCGGAACCCACACTTGTATGACCCTGAATGACTTAGGTCGGTGTGTGTTCTGAAATGTGTGTACATTTATAGATATAGGTGATGATTTTGACTGTGGAGTGTGATAATATGTGTATGCATGTGCTTTTGGTTTGTAGTTCCTGTTATTTAGCATATACCTCTTCTGGACAGGTTTACAGTTGTAGTACCAGTTGGGTTTAACCTCTCTAGCTGCTCGACCAGTGGGTTTAAGTTCATTTCTGAACTTTTGCCTCGGTTTAGCCTCTTTGAGTGGTTCTACATAACCGATACCTCTGTGCTGTGCCTGTTCCTTGATGAGTGTTGCTTTAACAGGTTCTTTAACCAGTTCGTAAGGGTCATATACTGTGCTAGATCTTACAAAGTTCATTGATTGAACCTTGCCTTTTGTTAGACACAGTTGAGGTTCATTACCAGATGAACTGCTGTCATTGCTATTATAGCCTATGCCTGTTAAATCACCAGCAAGCCTTATAGACTCAAGCATTTCATCCTTTCTGGTAGTCGACGCCTTCCAAGTGCTAACCAAGTTGCTAAGTTTCTGGTAAGCATTCTTGGCTTCATCTCTTTCCTTCACTAGGAGACTGGCTGTTTCCCTTAGGCAGTTCAACTCCCTTGATTGTTCACAATCAAGCTTGTTTTCATGCGTTTCAGTTTGGGTTGTGTGCTCAGTCTTATAGCTTTCAAAAGATTCATATAGCGCCCAATACTCATTTATCATGTCCTGCAATGCATTGGTGAGTTCACTATGTGTAAATTCAGATAGATTTGATTTATGTACCTCATTTTCATTATTTGCCATTAAGCAGTGGACTTCCTCGTCTTCACTCTCGCTGGATGAGCTAGTTAACTCTTCTGATTCTGATTCAGAATCAGCCCATTTGCTCTTACTTTCTTCTGCCATCAAGACCTTTTGATCTCTGTCCTTTTTGGATGATCTTCTGGTTTCTTTGGATTTTCTGTAATCCTTGGATCCTCTTTTGTGATCATCCTTCTTGGGTTTAGGACAGTCCGCAATGAAGTGCCCTGGTTTGAGGCAGTTGAAGCATACTCGCTCTTCTTCTTCTGAATTTCCTTTGGAACTCTGCCTCCGAGGATATGATTGATAAGATCTCTGATTCTTCTTCATGAATTTCCCAAATTTCTTTACAAACATTGCCATAGCATCATTACACATCTTTTCTGGAGTCATTTCTGTAGGAGTGGGCAGAGACTCCGATGCAGTGAGAGCTTTTGTTGGTTGACTGGTACTTGGTTCATCTTCAACCCGAATGCCTAATTCGAATTCATAGGCTTTTAAATCAGCAAACAGATCATGTAGATCTATTTTGTTGATGTCCTTCGATTCTCTCATAGCAATGGTCTTGACATCCCATTCTCTTGGTAGACCTCTCATTACTTTGAGAGTGACTTCTCTGTTGGGTAATTCCTTACCCAGACTGTTTAGTTCATTGATTATTCCAGTCACTCTTTCATCGTACTCGTTGAGAGTTTCTCCATTTATCATTTTGATATGCTCAAACTTCTGTAAAGCCACAGTAAGCTTGTTTTCTTTGGTTTGATCATTTCCTTCACAGAGTTGAGCAATCTTCTCCCAGATTTCTTTGGCTGTAGGGCACATCTTTATTTTGTTGAACATATTTTTGTCCAAAGTTTTGAACAGAATGTCCTTAGCAACGTTGTCTAGATTTGCTTTTTTCTTGTCTTCATTTGACCATTGAGATCTTTCCTTTTCTACCATTTGTGGATCACCACTTGTGATAGAGGCAGCTGTATTGATTTTCATGATCTTCAAAGGTCCTTCAGTGATTACATACCACATATCATCATCTTGAGCACTTAGATGTGCTTGCATACGGATCCTCCAGTCATCATATTCGTCTTTCTTGAACATTGGAATCTTGCTGAATGAGGCCATCAGTTTTTGGTAAATGATAATTTCTCAAGATTGAGAAGACCTAAGCTCAGATACCACTTGTTAGGATCGGGGTAGTGTTTAGAAGGGGGGGGGGGGGGGGGTTGAATAAACACTAGATACAATTTCGATTTCTTTTTCTGGTTAACTGTAAACTGTTAAGTATTACAGTTGCTTCTCAATATCAGGCAAGTTAGTAGACACTTGTTATAGTGCGGAAGACGTCTACAAAACTTGTGAGGAATAAAACTGAAGTAATAAAGCAATAAACAAATAACACGAGAGTTGTTTCTGGAAGTTCGAAGCACAACGCTTCTACGTCTCCGCTTCTTCCTTTGCAGGAAGGATTCACTAGAAGATTTGGTTTACACTTTTACAGTATACAACCTTCTTAGGCACTAACACACTTGGCCTAAACTCCTAGCAATCACACACTTCTTAACTTTTTGGTTACAATGGATTCTATGACACTCTTTACAGAATACACTTTCTAGCTTTGAGACTATTTGAGCAGCAGACTTCAATTGAAGATAATCTGTCACATATTCAGTTTTGCTGTTTGTCTGCTCTTTGCTGAACGTTTGGAATATCAGTCTTATGACTTTAGTGTTTGCTTTGAAGTATATCTCTTAGTTGAAAATTGCTCAGCCCTTCTTCATTCTCTGCTTGGATGTATTTATAGGTTTGGATGACCAACGGTAGCTTTTCTGTATATGGAAGAGATTAGCTTTCCAATTTCATATTGTCTTCTTTCCTATTTTGTAAAGCAACGGCTCTTTTCACTCTGACGGTAATGGTGGCGGAGATATAGTAGGGTGCGCCGCTCTGTTGTACCTTTGTCAGAGAATGTTGTACTGGTTTTGTCTCGTTGCTTAGTGCTCTAACTGGAAGCTCAGACTTCTGCTGGTTTTCTTTGTTCAACTGGTCGTTCATCCTCTTATGACCAGTTGATGTCCTTGTACAGTGAGAGACTATTCAGTTGATAGTTGTCCAGTAGATGTCCATCCAGTTTAAGTTTATCCGGTTGATAGCTTGTACTGTTGATGTCTTCATCCGGTTGATGTCTATCTGGTTGATGTCTTATCCGGTTGATGACTTCATCCGGTTGATGTCCATCCAGTTGATGTCCATCCAGTTTATGACTTCATCCGGTTGATGTCCATCCAGTTGATGTCCATCCAGTTTATGACTTCATCCGGTTGATGTCCATCCAGTTTATGTCCATCCAGTTTATGACTTATCCAGTTGATGACTTCATCCGGTTGATGTCCATCCAGTTTGAGTCTCGTCCAGTTGGTAGGCATCCAGTTTATGTCTTGTCCAGTTGGTAGGCATCCAGTTTATGTCTTACACCCGGTAGGAGTCTTTTTCCAGTTGGTCTTTAATATCCGGTAGGACTTCATCCAGTTTGTCTTTAATATCCGGTTTGTAATTACCAAAACTTTAGAAATCGTTTTCCCAACAAATATGATTGAAATAGAAAAGATATTACCACAGTTACTTGGCATGCTTAGAACTTTTGAAGCAAATAGCAAGAAGTCTAAACCTACAAATGTTCTTATTGTGAATAAGAGCAAAGGAAAGACTAAAGCTAAGAGCTTCAAGAAGAACAAGAAGGTCTTTGTTAAATCTAAGCCAAAGTCTTCTGCACTGAAACCAAAGGGAGGGATAGCGAAGGAAGGGAACTGTTTCCATTGCGGTGAGACCGGCCATTGGAAAAGAAACTACAAAGTATATCTGGAGGATCTAAAGAAAGGAAGTGTGACTTCCACTTCAGGTATTTTTGTTATAGAAGTCAATTTATCTACTTCTTCATCATGGGTATTAGATACTGGATGTGGATCTCACATTTGTGTAAATGTGCAGGACCTCAAAAAGAGTAGATTGTTGGCGAAAGGCGAAGTTGATCTCCGAGTTGGAAATGGAGCAAGGGTTGCTGCATTAGCTATAGGAGATTATTATTTATCTTTGCCTTCTGATTTATCGTTGATTTTAAAAGACTGTTATTTTGTGCCATCTATTACCAAAAACATAATTTCTATTTCTTGTTTGGACAAGTGTGGGTTTTCATTTATAATAAAGGACAACTGTTGTTCTATTTATTTAAATGATATGTTTTATGCTAGTGCACAAATGGTGAATGGTCTTAATTTATTATATCTTGATATGCCTATCTATAACATAAATACTAAAAGGATTTAAAATAATGGTTGTAATCCGACTTATCTTTGGCATTGTCGCTTAGGCCACATAAACGAAAACCGCATATCTAAACTTCATAAGGATGGAGTATTAGATTCATTTGATTTTGAATCATATGAAACATGCGAATCTTGTTTAATGGGCAAGATGACTAAAGCCCTTTCAAGGGACATGTTGAAAGGGTAAATGTTTTATTGGGACTAATACATAGTGATGTATGTGGACCAATAAGTACACAAGCTAGAGGTGGTTTTCAATACTTCGTTACATTTACTGATGACCTCAGTAGATATGGGTATGTGTACCTAATGAAGCATAAGCATGAAACCTTTGAAAAATTCAAAGATTTCAAGAATGAAGTACAAAACCAACTTGGCAAAAGTATCAAAATCCTTCGATCAGATCGAGGAGGTTAATACTTAAGCCAAGAGTTTCATGACTATCTAAAGGAGTGTGGGATAGTCCCACAGTTACTCCACAATGGAATGGTGTGTCCGATAGAAGAAATCGAACCTTGTTAGACATGGTTAGATCAATGATGAGTCATGCAGATCTTCCAATATCGTTTTGGGACACGCTATAGAAACAGCGATTTTCTTACTGAACAGTGTTCCATCTAAATCAGTGGAAAAGACACCATATGAGATATGGACTGGGAAGCGTCCTAGTATGTCTTTTATGAAGATTTGGGGTTGTGAGGCTTTCGTTAGACATCACGCCACTAACAAACTTGGACCGAAATCTGATAAGTGTTTATTTGTGGGGTATCCTAAGGAAACGAAAGGATACTATTTATATTATCCCACCGAGAACAAAGTAGTTGTTGCTCGGACTGGTGTCTTTCTTGAAAGAGAATTTATTTCTAGAAAAACCAGTGGGAGAAAAATAGAACCTGATATTGAGATGGAAACAGAGCAGGCACCGCAAGCTGTTGTGGAAGAAGTACCTGCTCAAGAGACACAAGCCCAGCGTAGGTCTATAAGAGAACACCGGGAGCCACAGAGATATGGATTTCTTGTAACTCAACAAGGTGACTTACTACTTATTGATGAGGATGAGCCGTCATCTTATCAACAAGCTATAATGGGCACTGATTCTGAGAAATGGCAAGAGGCCATGAAATCTGAGATGTAATCCATGTATGCAAACCAAGTATGGACTTTGGTTGATCCACCTGAAGGGGTACGACCCATAGGGTGCAAATGGATTTTCAAGAAAAAGACCGATATGGATGGTAATGTACAAACCTATAAAGGTCGGCTGGTTGCAAAAGGATTCAAACAAATTCATTGTATTGACTATGATGAAACCTTTTCACCAGTGGCACTTGTTAAATCCATAAGGATCTTGCTTGCAATAGCTGCATTTCATGATTATGAAATCTGGCAGATGGATGTCAAAACAGCTTTCCTTAATGGAAATCTGCTCGAGGATGTGTACATGACACAGCCCGAGGGTTTTGTCGATCCAAAGGATGCTGGAAAGATAGGCAAGTTACAACGATCCATTTATGGATTGAAACAAGTTTCTCGGAGTTGGAATCTTCGTTTTGATGATGCAATCAAAGAGTTTGGTTTTATAAAAAACGAAGGTGAACCTTGTGTCTACAAGAAGGTCAGTGGGAGCGTAATCATTTTCCTAGTGTTGTATGTAGATGACATACTTCTCATTGGAATTCCCTGCCTTACAATCTGTAAAGATTTGGCTAGGGAACTGCTTTTCGATGAAAGACTTGGGAGAAGCCACCTATGTATTAGGAATCAAGATCTATAGAGATAGATCGAGAAGGCTTCTTGGCCTAAGTCAAAGTACATACATAGACAAAGTGCTTAATAGGTTTAGCATGCAAGAATCAAAGAAAGTATGCGTGCCTATGACACATGGTATATATCTCTCGAAGGAACAGTGTCCTTCAACACCAGATGAGAGACAACGCATGAGTAAGATCCCATATGCGTCAGCTATTGGATCTATCATGTATGCCATGATATGTACTCGTCCCTATGTATCGTATGCTTTGAGCATGACGAGCAGATATCAAGTTGATCCAGGTGAAGGTCACTAGATTGCTGTCAAGAATATCCTGAAGTACTTGAGAAGAATTAAGGATACATTCTTGATTTATGGAGGTGAGGAAGAGCTAAATGTAATTGGTTACACTGATGCAAGCTTCCAAACTGAGAAAGATGATTTTTTATCGCAATCTGGATATGTGTATTGCCTAAATGGAGGTGTTGTGAGCTGGAAGAGTTCAAAGCAAGAAACAGTAGCCGACTCTACAACGGAAGCTAAGTATATTGCTGCCTCAGATGCAGCAAAGAAAGCTGTTTGGATTAGGAAGTTCATTTCTGAACTTGTAGTGGTGCCTAGCATTAAAGATCCGATAAAACTCTATTGTGACAACAATGGAGCGATTGCATTGGCTAAGGAACCTAGATCTCACCAAAGATCCAAGCACATACTTAGGCGTTTCCATTTCATTCGAGAAATCGTTGAAAGGGGAGATGTTAAAATATGCAAAGTACCAACAGATGATAACGTATCTGACCCATTGACGAAGCCAATATCACAGCAGAAGCATGGTCATCATACTAGATCTCTAGGCATTAGGTATATGTCTGAGTGGTCTTAGTGCAAGTGGGAGATTTGTTGGGATATGCCCTAAGACAAGTCATTAGATGATTGTTTTGACATACAATGTTTATGATTTTATGAATGGCAATTCATTATTATATATTATTCGATTAACTGTGCAATATGAATTAATATATATGTTAATGTCCTTAGAATAATATTGTATTATTCTTAAAGATGTCCCTAGTCAAATATTATAATGAATAGGGATAATGATAATACGTAGAGACTAGTATGCGTTGATTGATGAATTGTTCATTGATATGAGATATCAAATCAACACATGGGTACATGTTGGAGAACGATGTACTGGACAGACCCACCATGAGAATGCAACATGGATAGTTATATGATCGTCATATGCAATTCTCATAGTGATAATAATGTATGTAATCCTTACGACTTGTGATCATCAGAGATCTCAACATAAGGAGTTATGTATCTTGATATTGTCAAACGTTACCCGTAACAGGGTAAACTATAAAGGCGACTATTGGATACACCACGAATTATGTAGAGGGATGTTGACTGATCGAGATAGGATTTGTCCCTCCTATATAAAAGGAGATGTGTTTGGCCCTTGATCAAGTGAGAACTAACATGGCCATGCTCGAATGAGTCGATATGAGATATCGAGTTTATTCGTTTATTCTAGTTCTACTTGGGGATCAAGAAATAAAGATTGAATATACGAGTATGACTATTCCATGACTCGTGTTCAATCTAAACACAAAGGACAAAGGGATTAAGTTACATGGTTAATATTATCACAAGTTCTAAAGGTTATGTCGAGTCATTGACATTCTTGTAATTTGGGTAGCCTTGATGTGTTGCTAGACACCGCTCTTTGCTTGTAACGTAAAATGAGATTTTATGTCACTGCCAACATTACAAGATCCTATCGGGTCGCACAAAAGATTAAATCGAGAAGGGAAATTAAATTCATTGGATGAATTAATTATTTAAGAAGAGTCTAAATTAAGTGATTAAAAGGTTTTAATTAAATCATGGGTTTGGGCCCATGAGGCTTTAAGAAAGCCTTTAATTAAATCATATATAAAATAACAAGGTGATTAATTGTTAATTATTCCTTGATAACATTTTATAATCATAAAACCTAGCTCACAAGCAAGCTCACGGCCGCACCAACTTGAGCTCTCGGCTTCTTCATAGCCGTGTGGTTCTTGGTGATTTTGTGCCATCTTTTGATTGTGAACTTGTTTTAGTTTAAGAACAAATCTAGCACTTTGTTCTTAAGCTTTTCCTTCGTTCGATTTGATCGTGTGGATACCGTTGAGGCAAAACTTGACAAGTTTTGCTAGTGACTTGAAGGAGACGTTGGACGTGGTGCTGCTCCGTGGAATCTGCTCAAACACGCTACAAGGGTGAGACCTTCGTAAATCCTTTATCAGATATGATAACCTATGTATCGATCCGCGGTTATAGTAATCCAAATTTTAAATTCCGATGCGTTCCATGATTGTTGGATTACTTACAAGATTGACTACTGCACCAGTTTTGGTGATTCCCAGGGAAAACAAAGGATTCGTTCTTTATACTGACGCATCGTTACAGGGCCTAGGATGCGTACTGATGCAGGACAGACATGTAGTGGCTTATGCTTCGAGACAGTTGAAGCCACACGAGACGAGGTATCCAGTCCATGATCTGGAGTTAGCAGCTATAGTGTTCGCTCTGAAGATATGGCGACACTACTTATATGGTACCTCATTTACCATCTTCACTGATCACAAGAGCCTGAAGTTCTTGTTTACACAGGCTGAGCTGAATATGAGGCAGAGGAGATGGATGGACCTGCTGAAGGACTACGACTGTGAAATCGAATACCATCCGGGAAAAGCAAACTTGACAGCCGACGCTTTGAGTCGGAAGGTGAGGAGCACAGCAGAGGATGCCATGTGTCTATCAGCTATGTTGGGCTCCTACTGCCATTTGGGATTTGATTATGATGTGTCTGCTTCACCGGTACAGGTTTCGACCTTGTTAGCTGAGCCTGTTATTTATGATCACATCAGGAAGGCTCAGGGGACCGACGCAGAGGTTCAGAGATGGATGTCAGTGGTTCATTCAGGTCAGCCATCGAGATTCAGAGTGGTTGAGGACGGTTCTCTGAGACTTGGCGACAGATGGGTGGTCCAGATACACCCGATTTGCGTCGGGGTATATTACAGCGATCTCATTGCAGCAGGATGAGTACCCACACTGGCGGGAAGAAGATGTATAAGGATCTACGCAGCCAGTTTTGGTGGAGGCGTATGAAACAAGATGTCACCTCATTCGTCAAGAGATGTTTGATCTGTCAGCAGGTGAAGGCTGAGAGGCAGAGGCCCGGTGGTGAGCTAAGGAGTTTGGAGATACCCGAGTGGAAGTGGCAGCGCGTGTCTATGGATTTCGTGACCCACTTACCGAGGACTGTTTTGGGTTTTGATGCTATATGGGTAGTCGTCGACAGATTGACTAAGAGTGCTCATTTCATTCCCTACTGTATAACCTTCACGTACTTGAGGATGGCACAGTTATATGTCAGAGATGTGGTGAGACTGCATGGGATCCCTGTTTCGATTGTGTCTGATCGAGATCCGCAGTTTACATCTCACTTCTGGGAGGGTCTTCAGTAAGATCTCGGTACAGAGTTGAGGTTGAGCACAGCCTATCATCCCCAGATGGACGGACAGACCGAGCGTACGATACAGACGCTCGAAGATATGTTGAGGGCTTGTGTGCTGGAGTTCGACACTTCTTGGCAAGACTCAGTAGCCTTGGTGGAATTTTCATATAATAACAGTTACCAGGCTAGCATACAGATGGCTCCATTTGAAGCCCTATATGGCAGGCGTTGCAGGTCGCCTTTGTGTTGGGACGATGTGGACCGTAAATCGGTCGGAGGACCAGAGTTGGTCCAGGATATGGAAGAGAAGTTAAAGGTTATCAGGAGAAAGATGAAGGCTCTGGACAGACAGGCAGCGTATGCCAATCAGAGGCGAAGGCCGTTGGAATTTCAGTTAGGCGACAGAGTTTTCCTGAAGATCTCACCTTTCAGAGGTGTGGTACGGTTTGGTATGCGGGGGAAGTTGTCCCCGAGATATGTGGGGCCGTATGAGATCTTACAGCGTGTTGGTACTATGGCGTACCGTTTGGCTTTACCGCCCTCTCTGTCTGGTATACACAACGTATTTCATTTGTCTATGCTGAGGAAATATGAGCCGGATCTTTCACATGTGTTGCAGCCTTCAGAGGTACAGTTCGAGTCCGATGTTTCCTATGTGGAGCGGCCTATCAGGATTCTGGATAGGGCAGACCGCAGACTTCGGAACAATGTTATTCCTATGATCAAGGTTCAGTGGGATCGTAGGGCTCTCGAGGAGGCCACGTGGGAGACAGAGCGACACATGGTGCAGCACTACCCAGAGCTGTTTTCTGGTATGCGTTTATGTATTGTTTTACCTCATGATGGTAAGCATGTTTGATTTCGGGGACGAAATCTTATAAGTAGGGGAGTATTGTGATATCCCCGAAAGGATTATGTGTAAACATGCTTTGATGTACTAATTTTATTATGTATTAAAGGCATGATTTAATTTGGGGTTATGGGTTATGCTTTATGTGATGAAAGCATGTGATTATGTTAGGGAATTAAGGAATGTGGTTGGTGTTATATTTATTTTGATGATATGATTTAGGAGGCATGTTAGGTGTTTTTGGATGATGTATTGAGGTGGTAAAATTATAAAACATCAAAAAGGGATATTTTAATACATCGTATGAAATACCGGGACACAATTAAACACCACGAGGCCACCCAAACACACCACCCCCCTCCACTTGGCCGCAACCCATGCCCCTACCCCTGTTTTCCGGAAAAGCAGAGTTGGCCAAGGAGGACTTTTGGTCCATCTGACTTTAACACTTTCCCTCCTCCAAACTCTCCTCCTTCTCTCCTAAAACTCGAGCCACGTTCAGGCAACAGGTAGGAGGAAGAAGATCGCGTTTTATTACTCTTTTTCTTGAAGGAAAGTCGAGCCAAAAAGTGGTGAGGAATCATATATTTTCCCAGTTTTCAGATTTTTAAGTATATGTTTTCCTTGTAGCAGATTTGGCATGCTAGTTTAAGGTTCGACGAAATCTTGTTATGAGTGCTTTTATGTGATGTTTATGAAGCCCCTAGCATATTTTGTTAAGTAGCTTACATGCTTTATATGTTAGATTTCGATTTGTGAGAAGTGGTCCTCGAAAATCTGGGCGAGGAAACTGCCCTGTTTTTGTTTGAGTAGGGGTTTAATCATGAGGATTTGAAGCATGCTAGCTTAGGTTTTGGTTGAACCTTTGACGTGAATACGTGTATGGTAGTTTCTTGAAGATGCCAGTATATTTTATGGAGCATGTTTCATGTGTTATGTGAAGGATTTAATCATGTGAAATGAAGTGTTCGAAAATTCTGGGCAAGGTTCTTATGCCCTGTTTTTCTGGAATCTTGGTTGAGTACTTATGTAAATGGGCGACGTTGATGCATGTGGGTTTATGTTTGGGGTGTAAATTAGATATGAATACACTCAGGGTAGTGTATTGTTGCTGCTAGCATAATTGTTTAAGCATGTGGTGTATTTTATATGCTAGATGTAAGGATATGAAAATAGGTGTTCGAGAATTCTGGAATGGTGTTTCTCGAACAGAGCATCTCGATCGATCGAGCGAGGCAGAACCTTGGCTTTGAATGAAGGCGTCTTCTCGATCGATCAAAAAGAGGGGCCGATCGATCGAGAGACCCAGAATGTTGAAAAATATAAATTGTTATATTTGTTAAATTTTTGATATTGGATTGTAATGAGGCATCTAATATTGTGTTGTACACTGGTGTAGAGCCTTCACAGACAGCTACACAGCGCAGGGGATAGAGTCCCGCAACACACTACATTTTGGAAAGGTACGTAAGCGACGTACGGGCATCCCAACGGTAACATGTATTATGTGTTTATTTATTTAACACAAGGTAAAGCTAGATATGCATAAGATAGTGCATCATGATATGATACATGTTGATATGCATCGTTTTTGCATACGTATGTTGTGAAATATAAGTGGTGTATTTCACCAGTCAAGGTTATCCTAGTGAGGATTTTAATGCTTACGCGAACTTCCATAAGAAGCGAGGAAGAATTCCGCTTACGTGGATTTCCATAAGAAGCGAGGAAGAATTCCGCTTACGTGGAGAAGTAAGAAGCATTGAAATACACTAATGATAAATGACTCAGGATTGAAGTAAGGATTTAAGAAATAAAGATATGTCATGACATTTTTAAGAACCATAATTTCATATGTTCATTATTTATGAGTTATGGTACAGGGACAACCAATGGGCGTGGTAAATGCGATGGAAATACAAGAAGTGTTTGTATTTATGATTTATGCATTTACATTACATTCATATTATGTTGACTATGAATTATGATGTGCTCATGTGTTGGGGTTGTTCTTGTAGGTGCTTTTACTAAAGAGAATCAGGGTCAGGTTGATAAGCTGAGTTGTAAGGAGTGCTACAAGATAACAAGATAAAGACCTATTTTTGTGTAGTTCTACTAGGAGTACAGTAGAAGTAGCTTTACCCAAATTGTTAAAGAGTGTAACAAGTTATTTTGGCAAGTCTTTTACCTTGACACCTCAGCTCAATTTGTCAACACGATCTAAATACTCTGATTAAGTATGTTTAATTCTCCTAATTGCACCTAATAATATGTTTGAGATAACGGGGTCTCACACATTTCGACAGCAAGCGAGTAATTTCCTCCATGATTACTCCTGTCGTCAAATTACATGGCCAAAAGCCATTCCAACGAGCATACCTCAAGGGTATCACCACTCGTAACATGATCACCTCAACATAAGCTGAGGTACAATCACATGTACAGCGCCCATCCATTCCTCGAGCAACCCGCTCGATATAAGGGTCACGTCAACCGGTGACGTAGATATCACCTTGTGCTCGGCACTGGCACCCAAGGCATACAACTGAATTCGTATACTCAACGAATTGTTCATCGTAACGATGATGCATGTCTAATAAGACATCTCCTACACCACCGTCATCGTCATCCCGTGACGACACATGCCCACTCATGGCATCTAAGGCATCGTCAACTAGTGACGATACATGTCAACAATGACATCTAAACAACCTAGTAAACTCGTGACGGTCCATGTACATCAGCGTATGTCATCCACCATCATGCTAATAAAATAGTCATAATAAAACATGCATACCAACGCATGCCAGCTACAATAATGCTAATAGAATAGCAATATCCCATACCTCATCGCTAACAAGATAGCGGCATACATGTCTCTGTCACTCGATAATAGTGCGTAATCAGCACCCATCGCTCGAAGGCGGCAAAATCCTGTGCTGAGTACATAACGGCACAATCCATCGCTATAGAATCGACGACATGATACCTCGTCATATAATAAGTGGCATGAAACCTCGCTATACACCTGAGCATGAATCATCGTCCACATAATAGCGGAACGAGGCATCACTATCAACATATCCGGCGTCACGAATCATCGCCAATCCCCATAGAAGAATGAGTCATCGTAAATCCACATAATAGAGGAATGAGGCATCGCTATCAACATATCCGGCGGCACGAATCATCGAATCCTCATAGAAGAATGAATCATCATCATCGACACAGCGGAATACATCGTCGCTATCATCCGTGTCATCATAAAGAAATGAATCATCATCATCGACACAGCGGAATACATCATCGCCATCATCCGTGTCATCATAAAGAAATGAATCATCATAAATCGACACAGCGGAATACATCACCGCTATCATCCGTGTCCTCATAAAGAAATGAATCATCATAAATCGACACAGCGGAATACATCATCGCCATCATCCGTGTCCTCATAAAGAAATGAATCATCACAACAAGCGGCATCTCATCCTCGCTTCTTCATACAAGCGGTATCTCATCCTCGCTTAGTATGGAATTGAAACAGCGGAATACATCACCGCTATCATCCGTGTCCGGCGGTATAAACCATCGCCAATCATCACAAAGAGATGAATCATCACAACAAGCGGCATCTCATCCTCGCTTCTTCATACAAGCGGTATCTCATCCTCGCTTAGTATGGAATACCCCGCCTCCATGTGCAAGCGAGCCTCCTCCCTCCCACTCCACATTTTTAGCGGTATAAGCGTAAGCTTCTTCATACAAGCGGTATCTCATCCTCGCTTAGTATGGCATACCCCGCCTCTATGTGCAAGCGAGCCTCCCCCCTCCCGCTCCACATGTTTAGCGGTATAAGTGTAAGCATAAAAATTCTCACTATGATAAACAAGACTCCTGGAATGTATAATCATCATTCCTTTTTATACTCCATATTTCCTGTAACCTGCAACCATCATGGTTAGCAACAATAGCCATATACGCTATGCATCAACCATGCAATACATATATGCAACCACTTGCATGTCAATATGTATACCAAGACATATTACCTAGGAAAATATCCCTTTTACTTGATTTTCTTACAAAATCAGATTCCTTGGCACGTAACACACGGAGTGCCAGACATTACTATTAATGTCATCCTATCGCGTTTCACACGATTCCTGCAACCACAACGGTTAGCAACACCACTTTTCATAATATAAAAGCACATAAACAACTAGTTGTGTCATTCAACATTAATGCCATCATTCATAATTATGTGCTATCAATAACTTCCTAGGCCCTTAACAGCCCCAATGAGTAACCACTGCTCTGATACCACTAATGTAAGAACCCTAGCCCTTAATCCTTGATTAGTGTATTAACCACTATGTGTGGCACATGCTTCAATAAAAAACAAACGGGAAACTCAGATGATGCTTTACCATTGAATGGCAATTACAAAATTTCTTTAATATTCAACGTTATAAGATCATCTCTACCAACAATTAGACTCATAGATTTCGCCCATTGCCATCCCCATTATGCCCCTTTTTACATTGTGGACTTTTATAAAAATTTTGGGCAGAGTCTCCCCATAAATTGAGCTATCCCGAAACAAAAGCACATCATATAACATAATTCCCGGCCAGGGAAACCACAAAACTCAACAGAATACAGCAACACCAAGTAAATTCCCAGCCAGGGAAGACACCACACAATAAGACAACAAAAGTGGGTTTCAACACCCACATAATACACCAATGACTCTCATATCATTTAGCAATTCTACCACTAATTGCATGAAACATAGAATGAAAGAGAGAAAGGCTCATGCCTTGGTATACAACCCATATACAAGTTTAATCGTGCTCACATGCGAGCATCATGAATGTGTATATAACCCTCAGGTGTATATAAGTACCCTATATGATACTGTAATGCCTCGATTTATGTTATATACGTATGCTATGATTATGGTGTAATTATATCACGTGGCGGTATGATATTGGGGGTTCAGGTGGAACTAATAATGAAACATGGTGAACAATGATTTAATAACATCTTAAGTCATGATCTAGTAGGCCTTTGGAATATGCATGTGAATTTAATTGCAATTGGAGTTGCATTTGAATTTGAATTTCATATGCCTTTGTATGTCATGTAAGGTTGCATTAGCATGTGAATTTGTGGTTGGATTTACATGTTGAGGTGAGTTCTCATGTACTTATAACAAGTGGCTATAAGACAGAGCTTAGTGAGCTTAAACTCACAATACACCACTTTTCACCTAAAAATCTCTACCAAGCTTCTCTCCCTCTCTTTCAACTTTCTTGTGATTTAAGCTTAGGATTCACTTGTTAATTGAGCTAGGAAGGTGTGTGAAGTGAAATTGTACCATCTTGGTAAGGATTTCATGATTTTACACTTGAATTGTGTAGTTGATGTTGAAGTATGTGAAATGGAATATCAAATATTTATGCTTAGAATCATAACTTGTTTCTTTGCCAAGAATTTGTTTCTAGGATGTTAGAAACATGTTTATATGATACTAGGGATTGCATGAATTATGTTTACATGTTAAACTTTGAGGTATAGGAGAAGAACCATGGAGATAAGCATGAAAATCGCCATTTTCTCATTTTTTTCTGATCGGGCCGATCGATCGGCTGTGGTCTCGATCGATCGCCGCGACCAGTGAAGGTTTAAGGCGGTTTGAGCATGAGGCGATCGATCGGTGATTTGAGGCGATCGATCGGTGCAAGGTGACGATCGATCGGTGATTTTGTGCGATCGATCGGTGAAGCATGAACAGTTCGGCGATCGATCGAGATTTTGAGGCGATCGATCGGTGAAGGCAGAATGTTGAAAATTTATATTTTTGTAGAATTTGATTTTAATGCCTATGATAACATGTTATATTGTTGGCATTGTTGTAGCATCATCTCAGGGACAGGGCAAAGAGGCATATAGCTATCAACGCCTGATTTATCGCTTTTGTGTCGCAATACAGGTACGTGTTGACGTACGGAGTATAGATATGATGCGATGATGATGTTATGGTTTTGATATCATATGATTTATGTTCCCTTGTGTCATATGATTGGTAGTTCATATGCATGTTCATACATGGATTTCCTATGATTGGGATGGAGGCCTTGATAGATATGTGTATATGCTTTGGTGAGATCAATGCCTCGATAGATATGCCTGGTGTGGTATATGCTTTGGCTGGGATCGTTGCCACGATAGATATACTACATATGCTTTGGCTTGAGAGATATACGCCTGGTGTGGGTATATACTCTGGCTATTATCATCGATGAGCATGGTACTATGATATGTGCTGCTAATATGCAGATGTGACGTGATTCCACTGACATATTGAGCTGATTAGGCATATCATATGGGGCTCGTGATAATAGGGAACTTGTTGAGACATGTCATGACATAGTGCATTTGTGGATGCATGATACAGAACATTCACGTATTGATGATTTATTTGTGCTTTATCATTGATATTGATATTGTGGTTTGATATTGCACTGAGATATTTGTTATCTATACTCACGTTGTGAATGTTTCTGTAGGGACTCATAGACGTGGGGAGCGTGAGTCATGATTTCCGCTGCGAGGGGAACCACTGCCTAGGAGTTCTTTTGGATTAGGTTGTTTATGTACATGTTTTGTATAGTTTGTTAGGTTTTTGATAACCTTGTAAACAACTTAACTAGTATGAACTCTTCATCTGTGCATGGTAAATTACTTAATTCAGACTCACATATGTATGTTTAATGGATACATAATGGATTAAGTAAAGAGGACCCCACAGATACCTTGCTCCATCAAGCCCTGGTACCTCGATCCTCGAAGTGTCTCCAATCAACCGCTCGAGCTCATCTCCAAAGCCATCGATGTACCTGTTATACCTGTCCCAACAGAGACAGCCCCCAACAGGGTGAGCATACCAATACACAAAAGCCCATAATCACAATAATGAAATTCATAATTTACAACAAAAGTAACTACTAATGAATTTTAAATGATACTCCCTGGATGACACCGTCCTCATCCGAGATTCCGTGTACTGTCCATGTTCTCACAGTCATCAAACTCATCAAATCTCAAAAATCAGTAAATCAACACATTGATTAACTCATCGCATGCCTAATTCTCGAATATTAATAAATAGTGATTCCAAATTCATTATACATGCAAATATAGATATCTCAATATCAAATACTGATTTCTCAACTTCGCTATCAATCACAGATAGCTCAAACGCCTCGCATTTATTTTACCAATTCTCCATTATACTCAGACATCTCAAATGTCTTATAATGATTACATGTTTCCACGGTCATTCTCAGGCATCTCAATGCCCTACAATAGTCATATAAATCCAGTACCCCATATATCTTGTAGGTTATACTACTCTAGTATCACGCACGCTTGTGGCGGCGATGTCAAGATTAGATCGCTCCATAGCTATCTCAACACATATATATGACCACATGCACAACTATTTAATGCAATCAAAATACATTATGCATTCTACAAATGCTCTAATATAAAGTAATGCTCGTACGTCGCACGTACCTTAAATCTCCGTAGTTCGAGCCAAACCTTGTTCGAGTTCCACGCCCCGAGGAATGATGTGCTAACACGATAAATAATTCACAATTATTTACTAACATGTAACCCATGCTCATGCACATCCATAACCCTTATAAAAAATATTGTCAACACACGACAATTGACCATTTAAAAGACCCGGGGCAAGGCACAAACGATAACCAAAATGTAGCAACACATGCAGGGAGGGAAATCGGATGAGACAACAACGAAAAGTTGTTCAAGAACCACCCCCTCAAATCGAACCATTAAGCATCACTAAAGGGACTCAAAAGCTGAACCATGTGAAGCAAAACAATAAGAATTTCTCCATAAATATCAGCAAGATTTTTGAAAAAAAAAACAACACAAATTTCGAACCAATTGGCAACAAATTTTAGAACCATAAAGTATGAAATTTCGACCCAAATAACAGTACAAAACGCCCCAAAATGCCTGAAGAAAAGCCCCAAAAACGCACCAAAAATCGAGCCCCAAATTGGACAGATTCGAAATTTCGAACCCCTGCGCTTTTCGGGTAAATCCGAACGCGATTTGCGACGAAACTTCGAATTACTGGTGTGGAAAGCTGCGCCTGGACGAGACAAAGCCGATGGTGGTTCGGACGCGCCGGATGGCGGCCGGACGGCGGCGGGCGCACGGCTTGAAGCGGCGAGGGTCGAGGAAATCGGGAAGGGCAGGGGAAGGAAAGAGGGAGACGGCGAGGTGCTGAAAATGGCTTTTAAAATTAAAATCTCGGGTTCAACTGGTATATATAGCAAAATTACCCCGAAATACCAATAGCCCCACAAATACATCATGATTCATTAAAAATCATCTGTTTTCAAAAACTCTCTCTCTAACCTCAAAACCCCCTACCGGTGCCCACACAAAGCACTCCAGATCCCGAGTCACACTAAAAACCCAACTCATAGGTTTTTCACCGAAATGATAATACAATCTCAACCTCGTGATCCAACGATCCAAACTACCCAAATAGACGAGCTCGGGAGGCCCAACACCGCGATTAAACTCCAAATCGCCACGTAAAACAACTTTAGGGGTCATTAATACTACGGGATTAACATCTACAATCCCAGGTCATCACAAGCGGCCTATCAGGATCTTGGATAGAGCAGACCGCAGGCTTCGGAACAAAGTTATTCCTATGATCAAGGTTCAGTGGGATCGTAGGGGTGTCGAGGAGGGTACGTGGGAGACAGAGCGACACATGGTGCAGCACTATCCAGAACTGTTTTCTGGTATGTGTTTTATGTTTTATATTTTTTTGGTAAGCATGTTTGATTTCGAGGACGAAATCTTATAAGTAGGGGAGTATTGTGATATCCCGAAAGGATTATGTGTAAACATGCTTTGATGTGCTAATTTTATTATGTGTTAAAGGCATGATTTAATTTGTGGTTATGAGTTATGCTTTATGTGGTAAAAGCATGTAATTAAGTTGGGGAATTAAGGAATGTGGTTGGTGTTATATTTATTTTGATGATATGGTTTAGGAGGCATGTTAGGTGTTTTTGTTGATGTATTGATGTGGTAAAATTATAAACATCAAAGAGGGATATTTTAATACATCGTATGAAATACCGGGACACAATTAAACACCACGAGGCCACCCAAACACACCACCCCCCCTCCACTTGGCTGCAACCCATGCCCTACCCCCTGTTTCCCGGAAAGCAGTTGGCCAAGCATGACTTTTGTCTATCTGAATTAATCACTTTCCCCTCCTCCAAAGTCTCCTCCTTCTCTCCTAAAACTCGAACCACACTCAGAACACATGTAGGAAGAAGAATATCACGTTTTATTGCTCTTTTGCTTAAAGGAAAGTCGAGCCACAAAGTGGTGAGGAGTCATATATTTTCCCAGTTTTCAGATTTTTAAGCATGTGTTTTCCTTATAGCA
This sequence comes from Haberlea rhodopensis, assembly GCA_907163345.1. NCBI lineage: Eukaryota > Viridiplantae > Streptophyta > Magnoliopsida > Lamiales > Gesneriaceae > Haberlea > Haberlea rhodopensis. The sequence continues at coordinate 3,797,591 of CAJQUN010000055.1, forward strand.
GATTTGGCATGCTACCTTAAGATTCGATGAAATATTGTTTTGAGTACTTACATGTGATATTTATGAAGCCCCTAGCATGTTTGGTTAAGCAACTTACATGCTTTATGTGTTAGATTTCGAGTTGTGAAAAGTGTTCCTCGAAAATCTGGGCAGGGGAAGTGCCCTGTTTTTATGTTGAGTAGGAGTTTTATCATGAAGATTTGAAGCATGTTAGCTTAGGTTTTGAATAAACCTTTGACGTGAACACATACATGGTAGTTTTGTGATGTTACTAGAATGTTTCCTTGAGCATGGTTTACGGGTTATGTGGTAGTTTTGGTGTTGTGAAGATGCATGCTCGAGAATTCTGGGCTGAGTTTTATGCCCTGTTTCTGGGGAATTTTGGGTTGAGTGTTGAACTTTTGGGGTTATTATTATGCATGCTAGGCTAAGCTTTTATTGAAACTTTGGTTTAAGACCTTTCATGGAAGTATGGTGAAGTCCCTAGCATTTTTATTCAAGCATTTTATATGTGTTATGATGTGGTTTCAAGTGTATGAAACAAGGGGCTCGGAAATCTGGAAAATATCGCACACATAGCATGTGGCGATCGATCGCCACAAACGGGGCGATCGATCGCCGAAGGCCAGTGGCCAAAATCAAAGGCAAGCGATCGATCGCCACGAATGGTGCGATCGATCCCCATGGGCCAGTGAAGTCTGGCGATCGATCGCCTCGAGGTAGCGATCGATCGCCAGAGGCAGAATAATGAAAAATGATATTCTGTTGGTTTTTTTTATTTTGGACTATAAATTGGCATCTAATATTGTGTTGTACACTGGTGTAGAGCCTTCACAGATAGCTACACAGCGCAGGGGATAGAGTCCCGCAACACACTACATTTGGAAATGTACGTAAGTGACGTACGGGCATCCCAACGGTAACATGTACTTTATGTTTGTCTATTTGACACATGATGAATGCAATGTGATGCATTAAGAGTTTGATACATGTTATTATGCATTGTGATTGCATATTGTGATGTGTGATAAAAGAGGTGTATTCCACGAGTCAGGGGTGATCACAGTGAAGGTTTTAATGCTTACGCTTTACCGCTAAAAATGTGGAGCGGGAGGGGGGAGGCTCACTTGCACATGGAGGCGGGGTATACATACTAAGCGAGGATGACATACCGCTTGTATGAAGAAGCGAGGATGAGATACCGCTTGTTTTGAGATTATGAAGCGAAGAAGCATTAAAATAACAGATGATGACTGACTCAAGAAAAAGAGATGATATGTCATGACATTTATTTATGAAGCCATATTTTCATATAGTGTTTTGATTATGAATTATGGTACAGGGACAACCAATAGGCGTTGTAAATGCGATGGAAATACAGGAAGTGTTTTGTATTTATGATTATGCATTTACGTCTTACTTTCATATTATGTTGAATATGAATTATGATATGCTCATGTGTTGGGGGTTGTCTTTGTAGGTGCTTTTGATGATGAGAACCAGGGTCGGGGTTGAAATGCTGAGCTGTAAGGAGTGCTACAGGATTAGCATATTAGAGAATTCTTTTGTATAGCTTCTACAAGAAGTAGAGTAAGACTATAATGTAGTACCTTTTGTAGGAATGTGTGAAATTCATTTTTCAACTTTTGGTACTGTAATCTCTTAAGCTCAGGTTAATCAACACGACTTACTACTCTGATATATACACATGAATGATTAGTTCTCTTAATTGCACCTTAGTATCTTGATTAGATAACGGGGTCTCACATCATCGCTGATAAACACATAGCGTCCTCAGCAGTACTCTTCACCTTCCGACTTAAGGCATCTGGTATCAAATTTGCTTTACCAGGATGGTACTCAATCTCACAGTCATAATCCTTGAGTAAATCCATCCATCTTCTTTGCCTCATATTCAGTTCAGCCTGAGTGAATAGAAACTTCAGGCTCTTATGGTCCGTAAAAATGGTAAATGAAGTACCATATAGGCGGTGCCTCCAAATCTTCAAGGCAAATATAATGGCTGCCAGTTCCAGATCGTGGACTGGGTATCTTGTCTATGAGGCTTCAACTACCTCGAAGCATAAGCCACCACGTGCTTATCTTGCATCAACACACAGCCCAAACCTTGCAGCGATGCATCTGTATACAAGGCAAACCTCTTATTCTCAGAAGGAATTACCAATACTGGTGCTGTCGTCAAACGACGCTTCAATTCTTGGAATCTTTCCTCGCAAGCTTCGGACCAATAGAATGGGACTCCTTTCTGAGTCAGCTGAGTCAGCGGCTTAGCGATCTTAGAAAATCCCTCGACAAAACTGTTGGGATATGCCCTAAGTCATGTCATTGGATGATTGTTTTGACATACAATGTTTATGATTTTATTAATGGTAATTCATTATTATATATTATTCGTTTAACTGTGCAATATGAATTAATATATATGTTAATGTCCTTAGAATAATATTGTATTATTGTTAAACATTGTCCCTAGTCAAGTATTATGATGAATCGGGATAATGATAATACATAGAGACTAGTATGTGTTCATTGATGAATTGTTCATTGATATGAGATATCAAATCAACACATGGGTACATGTTAGAGAACGATGTACTGGACAGACCCACCATGAGAATGCTACATGGATAGTTATATGAACGTCATAAGCAATTCTCATAGTGATAATAATGTATGTAATCCTTACGACTTGTGATCATCAGAGATCCCAACATAAGGAGTTACGTATCTTGATATTGTCAAACGTTACTCGTAACAGGGTAAACTATAAAGGCGACTATTGGATACACTACGAATTATGTAGAGGGATGTTGATTGATCGAGATAGGATTTGTCCCCCTATATAACAGGAGAAGTGTTTGGGCCCTTGATCAAGTAAGACTAAAATGCATGGCCATGCTCGAATGAGTCGATATGAGATATCGAGCTTATTCGTTTATTCTAGTTCTACTTGGGGATCAAGAAATAGAGATTGAATATATGAGTATGACTATTCCATGACTCGTGTTCAATCTAAACACAAAGGACAAAGGGATTAAGTTACATGGTTAATATTATCACAAGTTCTAAGGTTATGTCGAGTCAAAGACATTCTTGTAATTTGGGTAGCCTTGATGTGTTGCTAGACACCGCTCCTTGCTTGTGACGTAAAATGAGATTTTATGTCACTGCCAACATTACAAGATCTTATCGGGTCGCACAAAAGATTAAATCGATAAAGGGAATTAAATTCATTGGATGAATTAATTAATTAAGAAGAGTCTTAATTAAATAATTATAAGGATTTAATTAAATCATGGGTTTGAGCCCATGAGGCTTTGTGAAAGCCTTTAATTAAATTATATATAATGATAACAAGGTGATTAATTGTAATTCATTCCTTGATATCAAAATAACCTAGCCTCCTCTCATATCAACTCTCGGCCGCCTCTTTCTCTCATTGATCTCACGGCCGTCGTCGAGCTCTTGAGAAGAAATTGGTTGTTGTTGATCGGTTTTGAACCGGGAGTTCAGTTTTGGTTCAAGAATAAGTCTAGCAACTTGTTCTTGAACATCCCTTTTGATTTGATCGTGTGGATACCGTAGAGGCAAGACCTTGTAGGTGTTGCTCGTGACTCGGAGTTCGTTGGACGTGGTGCTTCGTGAAATCTGCTCAATCACGCTACAAGGGTGAGACTTTTGATCCTTTATCCGCTATGATAACCTATGTATAGATCCGGTGTATTAGTAATCCAAAATTTTAAATTCCGCTGCGTTGCTATGGTTGTTGGATTACTTACAGTGGTATCAGAGCCGTGTACAAGGCTCATATCGGATTTATGTGGTTAAATTGTTTTAATCATATTAGAATTGTATTGCATGCTATAATAATTGTATATAATCATATATGATATGATTAAATTGAATTTGTGAAATTATCATAAAATTATATTTGATATAATTGACAGTTTATTGTATACGATACATGAAAGCGAATAATCAAACCCATAACAAAGATGTTTTCGACAACCACCATCACAAATGACACACGGCTACTGCCACATGAGGGCTAGGGTTTTCGAACCCTTGGCTCGAGATGGTTTAGCCGTTGTGGCTAATAATTGTGCATGGAAGTGTCGAGAAGTGGCTAGAGTTTTGAACTCTTAGGCTCGATAATATTGATGGCTCGATCATGGTTCTCGCATGCATGGAGAAAGCGGCTACACCACGTGAGAGCTAGGGTTTTTCGAACCCTTGGCTCGAGATGGTTGAGCCACCACCGTGCATGGCCTGACCGTGACTCGTGGCTAATTATTTTCAAGTGGTTCAGACGAAATGGCTCGATGGAATCACAAGATGGTGCGAGGCGGCTAGGGTATGGAACCCTAGCGGCGCCGCACCCAAGCCAATGGCTCGGACCAAGTCGTGGGCTAGGGTTTTGAACCCTAGGCCCGTGATTGGTCCAGCCGTGATGCTTGTTGGTTCGAACCATGGTGGTTCGTGATTGAGTCGTTTTAGTTCGTGGCATGTGATGTCCCGAGCATACGATAATTTTTCAAAATTTTATTTTACAGTTTTAATTGGAATTAAATTTTAAAATGTTTAGAATTTAATTAATTAAATGATATAGCATGTTTTATGTGTTGTTTGAGCATGGTGCATGGTTATAGCCCTTTGACCTATTAGATAGGATTTGTGAATGTTTGTAATTTATTTTACGGCCTGCGTGTCGTGCCTTCTCTATTTTTCTCTAAATGTTATCCCTCCCCTATGTTCCCCTCGAATGTGAATCGAGGAATTCTATATCTTGTAAATGTTATATAGTATAGTTTATTTGTTGATGGTGATCAATGAAGATGGAGCATCGTGTCGGGATGAGGAGGCCATTCACAAATTGAAGCCAAAGGAAGGTGCTTGTGAAGTTACCTTAGGTTGACCTTAGGATTTTCTCATTGGCTTGAGAAAGTCGCTAGTAGGGGCTATAACCATGTCACGTTTAATTATGTATGTTGATGCATGATTTATCTTATGTTTTAGATTGATAATTGTATTACACATGTCTGTAGATATGTATATGCCTATATGTAGTGGACATATTTTAAATTATCAAACTAATCATGAGATCAATAAATCCCTCTAACATATTAAGTTTTAGATGCCTTCCAAAATTAAAAGTACTCGTCAAAAACTTCGATTGTACATGTGTGGGTTTGCCAAAACAAAGCACCGTGGCAATCTTGGTAAGGCGCGAAAGGATAATTGTGATATCCATTATACTTTAAATTGTGTACGACTTAACTAGGTTATCTCAATAGGATTGGGAACCTAGAGGCATGGGTTGAATAATAATTCATTTGATGAATTGAACAAAGCGTTGTCCGTCCAACTATCCAAGAATTACATGTGATGTAATTGACAAAGTGTTGTCTACCTGAATAACCGAGTCTTGGGCGATTAGCCAAACCTATTTCAAGATTAGGCGAAATATGGATCTTGGCCCACTAAAGGTTTCGAGGGTTGATATTTTAAACAAAATAGTGGGATTATCATTTAATATAAGACCATGTTAAATGATTAAATCATAAACTTATTTTGCATATTTATATTGTAGATATCCATGGCAACTAACAATACAACAAGCACATTATCACTGCGATCGGTCCTTGAGAAGGACAAATTAAATGGGACAAACTTTCTAGACTGGTATAGGAATCTGAGGATAGTCCTCAAGCAAGAAAAGAAGCAATATGTCCTAGAGGAACCCTTACCTACTGAGGAACCTCCCCTGACGGCTACTAGAGCCGATAAAGATGCTTACAAGAAGCATCAAAGTGACGCACTTGATGTTGGGTGCCTTATGCTTGCCACCATGAACTCTGAGCTTCAAAAGCAACATGAGGAAATGGAGGCGTTCGATATGATCGAGCACCTTAAGCAACTGTACCAACAACAAGCAAGACAAGAGAGGTATGACGTCACTAAAACGTTGTTCCAGTGTAGAATGGTAGAAGGAAGTCTAGTTGGAGCTCATGTAATCAAGATGATTGGGTATATTGAGAATCTGGAGAAGCTGGGTTTTCCTTTGGACCAAGAGTTGGCCACTGACGTGATCTTGCAATCGTTGCCTGAAAGCTTATGTCAATTTGTCTTGAATTACAATATGATTGAAATTGAAAAGACTCTACCACAGTTACTTGGAATGCTTAGAACTTTTGAAGCAAATAGCAAGAGGTCTAAGCCTACAAATGTTCTTATTGTGAATAAGAGCAAAGGAAAGACTAAAGCTAAGAGCTTCAAGAAGAACAAGAATGTCTTTGTTAAATCTAAGCTAAAAGCTTCTGCACTTCAGCCAAAGGGAGGGATAGCAAAAGAAGGGAACTTTTTCCATTGCGGTCAGACCGGTCATTGGAAAAGGAACTGCAAAGTATATCTGGAGGATCTCAAGAAAGGAAGTGTGACTTCCACTTCAGGTATTTTTGTTATAGAAGTCAATTTATCTACTTTTTCATCATGGGTATTAGATACTGGATGTGGATCTCACATTTGTGTAAATGTGCAGGACCTCAAAAAGAGTAGATTGTTGGCGAAAGGCGAAGTTGATCTCCGAGTTGGAAATGGAACAAGAGTTGCTGCATTAGCTGTAGGAATTATCATTTATCTTTGCCTTCTGGTTTATCGTTGATTTTAAAAGACTATTATTTTGTGCCTTCTATTACGAAAAACATTATTTCTATTTCTTGTTTGGACAAGTATGGATTTTCATTTATGATAAAGGACAACTGTTGTTCTATTTATTTAAATGATATGTTTTATGCTAGTGCACAAATGGTGAATGGTCTTTATTTATTAAATCTTGATATGCCTATCTATAACATAAATACTAAAAGGATTAAAAATAATGGTTGTACTCGGACTTATCTCTGGCATTGTCGCTTGGGCCACATAAACGAGAACCGCATATCTAAACTTCATAAGGATGGAGTATTAGATTCATTTGATTTTGAATCATATGAAACATGCGAATCTTGTTTAATGGGCAAGATGACTAAAGCCCCTTTCAAGGGACATGTCGAAAGGGCAAATGTGTTATTGGGACTAATACATAGTGATGTATGTGGACCAATAAGTACACAAGCTAGAGGTGGTTTTCAATACTTCGTTACATTTACTGATGACCTCAGTAGATACGGGTATGTGTACCTAATGAAGCACAAGCATGAAACATTTGAAAAGTTCAAAGATTTCAAGAATGAAGTACAAAACCAACATGGCAAAATATCAAAATCATTCGATCACATAGACAAAATCGAATGAGACATCAACGAAAATTGCTCGAGGGCTCCCCATAAATTTTTCGAACCCTCACTCCATAATTCGAACCCAATTAAACACCATAATTCATCTAAAATATGAATTAATCAATCAACAACATGAATAATCGCCCCACATGCCAAAACTCCCAAAATTCGAATTCAAAGCCCTAAATTCGAACCCAATTCCTTAAATTCGAACACAATAAGCATCATAATACATCTAAAACATGAATTAATCGATCAATAGCAAGAATCATCACCCCTTGCCAAAAAATCCCCAAAATTCGAACCCTAACTCATGAAAAATGCATGAAAATCGAATCAATTGGCAACCAATTTCTTTGAACCACAAAGCAAGAAATTTTTGACCCAAACTAAGCACCAAAACGCCCCAATAACACCTGAAAGAAAGCCCCAAAATCGTACCAAAAATCGAGCCACAAAATCGGACAGAACTCCAGTTTCGAACCCTATGCTTTCTGCAGAAATCCGAGCTCAAAACGCGACCAAACTTCGAATTGTTGGTATGGGGAGGAGCGCCTGGAAGAGACAAAGCTGGCGGCGGGTCGGACGCGCCGAACGGCGGCCGGACGGCGGCGGGCGAACGGCCTGAAGTCGCGTGGGTCAAAGGGGATCGGGAAAGGGTGTTGGCGCGGGAGAGAGAAAGCGACGGGAATGGTGGGGAAAATGGTTCCAATAATTAAAATTTCGGGTTCAACTAGTATTTATAGCAAAAATACCCCGAAATACTAATAGCCCCACAAATACATCATGATTCATTAAAAATCATCTGTTTTCAAAAATTCTCTCTCTAACTCAAAAACCCCCCTACCGGTGCCCACACAAAGCACTCGAGATTCTGAGTCACACTAAAAACCCAACTCACAGGTTTTCACCGAAATGAGAATACGATCTCAACCTCGGGATCCAACGATCCCAACTACTCAAATAGACGAGCCCAGAAGGCCCAACACCGCGATTAAACTCCAAATCGCCACGTAAAACAACTTTACGGGTTATTAACACTCCGGGATTAACATCCCTAATCTCTGGTCATCACATAGAGCTAGTCGGTAAGCCAAAGTGCCAATGCGCTGCAAGATCTCGTACGACCCAACATACCTCGGAGATAGTTTTCCGCGCATCCCAAATCGCACAACACCTCTGAAAGGCGAGATCTTCAAGAAGACCTTATCTCCCAACTGAAATTCTCCGCCATTTATTCGCATAAGTTGCCTGTCTGTCATGGGCTGCTTTCATTTTCTGTCTTATCATCTTTATCTTCTCTTCCATTTCTCGAACCAGTTCCGGTCCTCCAACCGATTTACGATCCAAGTCATCCCAACACAAGGGTGATCTACACCGCCTGCCATAAAGAGCCTCAAAAGGAGCCATCTGAATGCTCGCTTGGTAGCTATTATTATAAGAGAACTCTAGCAAGGCTAGTGAATCCTGCCAGAAGCATCGAACTCCAATACACAAGCCCTCAACATTCCTCGAGCGTTTGGATAGTACGCTCGGTCTGGCCATGTAATACCCCCGAAATGTTATATGATTATGTGCTATGATGATGAATTATGTTAAGTTTAAGGGTTGTGGTGTAATTAAGTTGGGGGATTATAATTATGACATGATGATATGATTTAGGGGGAATGTTGGGTGTTTTAAAGGATGTATTAAATTATATGAAGTTATAAAATATCGAGTGAGGATATTTTAATACATCATACTATTTACCGGGACACAATTAAACACCACATAACCACCCAACCCATATCACCCACCCACCCAGCCACTCGGCCACCCCCCCCCCCCCCACTTGGCAGCCCATGCCCTTTTCCCCACTTGGCATCCCATACTTACATGATGACCTTCCAATCAATCCCTTCTCCTTCTCTCCCCTCCATTTTCGTTCCAGCTTAGCAGCATTAAGGCAAGGGAAGAAGCTTGGTGAAAGTGTTCCAAAAACCTTGCATAAGAGGAGCAAAAGAGAGGGGTAAGTTGGTGCCCTGTTTTCTGGGTTTTCGGGTTGAGTTGGGTTTTTGTAGTGATGATTTCTATGCATGCTAGTGTAGGTATGAACGAAACCTTGGTATGTATGTTTACATTGAAGCATTATGAAGCTCCTAGCATGTTTGTTCGAGTATATTACTTACGTTATGTGTTGGTTTTCTTGTTATGAAAGTAAGTGCTCGAAATTCTGGGCAAGGAAGAACATGCTCTGTTTCTGTATAAGTTGGTTGAGGTTGAAGATTATGATGAGGTTATGTTACACACTAGTTTAGGTTTTGTTGAACCTTGAATTTAAGTGCTTACATAGAAGTTTTATAATGCTCCTAGCATGTTTGATTGAGCAAGTATGTTATGTTATGAAGTAGAAATGATGGTGTGAAAAGAGGTGCTCAAAAATCTGGGGAAGTCCCGATTTTTCAGAGCTCTCGATCGATCGAGATTTGGTCCCGGTCGATCGAGCGAGACAGAATGTTTAAAGCATGTTTTGAATTTCAGGTGCCGATCGATCGATGGATTTCTCGATCGATCGGTGAAGCTCCTCGATCGATCGGTAAAATGTTTCGATCGATCGATCGAGGCAGAATGGTTGAGCACTGTTGTGCACAGTTTCTCGATCGATCGAGACCTCGGGGCCGATGATCGAGAGAGGCAGAATGTTGAAAAATAAAATGATGTTTTATTTTTTTAAGTTTATGATGTGAGATGGTATTGAGGCATCTAATATGGTATTGTGTGGTCTTGTAGAGCCATCCCAGGTACCGGCAACATCAAGGAGATAAAGTCTGTTGACTCCTCCTCTTTTTGAAAAGGTACGTAAGAGACGTACGGGCATCGGACGGTAAAACACATCTTTACACTTTGCATGAGTATACATGATGAAACGATGATGTTTAACGATGATGTTTATAAGTTGTGTATGATATTTATAAGATGTTTACGTGTTTATAAGATGTCTATGATGTTATACGTGGTAAGATGCCACGGGGTAAGATGCCCCACATGGTAAGAGGCCATGCGATACTATTTGTGGTAAGATGCCACGGGGTAAGATGCCCCACATGATAAGAGGCCATGCGATACTATTCGTGGTAAGATGCCACGGGGTAAGATGCCCCACATGGTAAGAGGCCATGCAATGTTATAATGTGGTAAGATGCCACAGGGTAAGATGCCCATATGCATGATTATGAATCAGGGACAACGATAAGAAGTTCATGAATAACCAGCATATTTACTTAACCAATGTTTCATTCATTTACTATGATGTTTTATGATGTGAATGAGATTGTATATGCTTATGATGTGTTGTCCCTGTAGGTACGCTTTTGGACTAAAGGACTAAGGGGTCGGGTTGAGGCAGTGAGCTACGAAGAACACAGGAATGTATAGGAATCAAGTCTTGATTAGTATCTACTCTAGGAGTTGTATAAATCTAAACATGAACATTCTTTTGGAAGTGTAACGAATTTATTTTTGAAGTCCTTTATTTTGGCCTGTAATTCTGATAGCTCATGTAACAACCAGAACCTTAGGATGTTATTAATGCATGATTAGTCCTTTTTATGTCTATTAATCACTGTTAAGGTGGGAAGACCCCACAGGCCATCCGTCTGAGGATGATAAGCCGTGCTCAATCTAACTTCAGTTCACAAGGCTGACTGAAGACCCTCCAAAAAATGAGATGTGAATCGTGGATCTCGATCCGACACTATGGAAATGGGGATTCCATGCAATCTTACCACATCTCTAATATACAACTGCGCCATCCTCAAAAAGGTGAAAGTCATGCTATAGGGAATGAAATGAGCTACCTTAGTCAATCGATCCACAATCACCCAAATAGCATCAAAACCCGAAGTACTCCTCGGTAAGTGAGTCACGAAGTCCATGGAAATGTGTTACCACTTCCACTTCGGTATCTCCAAGCTTTTCAACTCGCCGCAAGGTCTCTGTCTCTCTACATTAACCTGCTGGCAGATCAAGCACCTCTTAACAAAAGCGACGACATCACACTTCATTCTTTTCCACCAAAACTGATCACGTAGATCTTTATACATCTTCTTCCCGCCTGGGTGGATGCTAAGTCTGCTACTATGAGAGCATCATCAAAAGAAGTGGGGTTATTGGTGATAACCCGGTCAAAAAGCTCCGGTCGCAATCCCTTTAGAAAGTTTCTCATCTTTGCATGTCCATTGGTGGCAATGTGTGGAACATATCTGTGATGTCCGGGAATTAATGGTGTTAATCCCGGTGTAGTATTAATCCTGGATGGATTTTTAATTGTGGCAATTAGGAATTAATTGCGGTTCGGCATCTTCCGAGGTTGGTAAATCGGGCCTTCTGGGCTCGTCTAATTGATTAGTTGGGATCGTTGGATCCCGAGGTTGAGATCGTATTCTCATTCCGGTGAAAACCTGCGAGTTGGGTTTTTAGTGTGACTCAGAATTTCGGGTGCTGTGTGTGGGCACCGGTAGGGGGTTTTTGAGTTAGAGAGAGAGTTTTTGAAAACAGATGATTTTTAATGAATCATGATGTATTTGTGGGGCTATTAGTATTTCGGGGTATTTTTGCTATAAATACCAATTGAACCCGGGATTTTAATTATCGGAGTCATTTTTCCTCACCTCTCTCTCTCTCCTCGCGCCCGCAGCCCCCCTTTCCCGATCCCCTTTACCCCCGCGCACAATAGGCCACCGCCCGCCGCCGTCCGGCCGCCGTTCGGCGCGTCCGACCCGCCGCCGTGTTCGTCTCTTCCAGGCGGTTCTATCCATACCAACAATTTGAAGTTTGGTCGAGAATCGAGCTCGGATTTGCCAGAAAAGCGTAGGGTTCAAAAACTGGATTTCATCCGATTTTGGGGCGCGATTTTGGTATGTTTTTGGTGCGATTTTTCTGATGTTTTTGGGGCGTTTTTAAGCTGGTTTTGAGTCGATTATTTCAGCCTTTTTGGTTCGAAATTATTGGTTAAGTTTGGTTCGAATTTTCAGCTCGATTTCGTGGGTTAGGGTTCGAAATTTGGGGGTTTCGCTTGTGGGGCGATTATTGTTGTTGGTAATTGATTAATTCATGTTGTAGATGCATTATGATGCTTGATTGTGTTCGAATTCGAAGAATTGTAAGGGTTCGAATTTAAGGGCTTGTTTGGGTTCGAATTTAAGGGTATTGAATTCGAAAATTGGGGGTTTTTGGCAAGGAGTGTTGATTCTTGCTTGGATAGCTTAATTCATGTTTTAAATGAATTATGGTGATTATTTGGGTTTGATTTGTGTTGTTGGGGTTCAAATTTAGGGGTGGTCCTTGAGCAATTTTTGATATTGTCTCATTCGATTTCCCTCCCTGTATATGCCCTGCCCCGGGTCTTTTAAATGGTAAATTGTTGTGGATTGACAATATGTTGAGGGTTATGGGTGTGCTTGAGCATGGATTGCATGTTCGTAATTAATTGTGAATTATTTATCGTGTTAGCACATCGTTCCTCGGAGCATGGAACTCGAGCAAGGTTTGGCTCGGACTTCGGAAATTAAGGTACGTGGGACGTACGAGCATAGCCTATTATAGTATTGCAACTGTAATATGCATGGTTTGTGATAATGGTATTAAATGGGCATTGGAATACATGGTGTATGGTAATTGTATTATATGGACATTACAATATCTGGCAGGTGGTCTGGCATGTGGTAATTACATTGGATAAATATTGAGATGCATGGTGCACTATATTTACTTCAAATGGATAATGATATGCATGGTAAACGGTCTTTGCCTTCAATGGATATATATATATATATATTGGGAATCATACAGTGCCGCCTTCGAGCGAGCAATGATTCGGGATGCGGTCGCCATTGGGCGACCATCGGTTATGACGCCGCTATTGTTGAGCGTGCGCGAGGTTTAGTATGCCGCTATTGTGGAGCGAGCAATGAAATAAGAACATGGAATTGTTGGTTAGATATATGCGATATCTATAGTCTTTTACATTATGTTCTTATCCCTTTGATTATGGAACTGGTATAATAGAACGGTATTAGTTAATCTATGTGACGATTAACTGGCTTTGGGAATTTGATGAGTTTGGTTATTTTGAGAACAGGGACAATACAGGGGGATCCCGGATGAGGGTATTGCCATCCAGGGAGTATCATTTAAATTATGGCATTTACATTCTGTAAATTATGAATTGCAATATTATTATTTTGTGATTGGTGGTATTGGTATGCTCACCCCGTGTGGGGGCTGTCTCTGTTGGGGCAGGTAACACAGGTGTAGCGGCTTTGGAGTCGAGCTCGGGCTTTTGGTTAGAGGTACTTCCAGGATCGAGGTACCAGAGCTGGCTGGATGGACGCTCAGATCCAGTGTTGAGATCGAGTTGTGCTTGGAAGGTGCTTCCAGGATAGAAGTACCAGTAGCGGTATCCGGTATAGTGTTTTATGCATCAAATACACGTTTATTCATTGAGTACACCTTACGTGTATATGGGATGTATAAATGGGCTATGGCCTCTTTCTGTTCATTATGGTTGCATGCAATTAATTATGGAAATTGCTAAATGAACTAAGAGCATATTAGTGTATTATGTGGGTGCATGTTATGTGAATAATAATGGTAGGGGGAATTTGAATATTGGGAATTGAATGCAAGAAATTTTCTGGGTAGCATACGGTGTTGCACTTGCATAGGGTTTTTCCCCTGATGGTATGATTATATGCACTCATGGTATGGCTTAATGCACTAATTACGGGTTAAGGGCACGGGGGTCCTTACATTAGTGGTATCAGAGCAGTGGTTAGCTCTTTGGGGCTGTTGAGGGCCTAGGAACATGTTATTGGGAATGAGAAGCACATACTTATGCATGATTGCTTATGTGCGTTTATGATATGTGTTCATCATTGGCATATGTGTTGCTAACCATGGTGGTTGCAGGGTCTTATGAGACATGGACTATGCATTACGGTTGCATAGGTATACATCGGAGTGATGATTTTAATGCTTTGCCGCTACATGTTGGAGCGAGGTGCATTAAAATACACTCATGGAGATGTTTATGGGAATACGGATTATGCATTACGGTTGCATGCACGTCGAAGCGATGATGCCGCTGTCGTGTCGAAGCGATGGTAAATGCCGCTGTCACGTCGAAGCGATGATGCCGCTGTCGTGCCGAAACAATTATTGAAATACGGGTTATGCATTACGGTTGCATGCATGGCGTAGCGATATGAATACTTGCCGCTGTCGTATTATAGCGATGAAGAATATTTGCCGCAAATATGTCGAAGCGAAGGAAAATGCCGCTGTCATATTATTATTGCGAGGGATATTATGCCGCTAATACGTCGAAGCGAAGGGTATTTCCGCTGTCATGCCGGAATGATGGTAAATGCCGCTGTCGTGTCGAAGCGATGGTAAATGCCGCTGTCACGTCGAAGCGATGGTACCACCGTCATGTCGAAACGATGATGCCGCTGTCGTGTCGAAGCGATGATACATGCCGCTGTCACGTCGAAGCGATGATGCCGTTGTCATGACGTAGCGATGTGATCGGGAACAAGTACTACATGAGTGTGAGTACCTCTTGAGTCCGCGATTAGCCGGGTATTTTATTGGCGATGGTTACGCCGGGTATTTTATTGGCGATGGTTCCGCCGGGTATTTTATTGGCGATGGTTACGCCGGGTATTTTATTGGCGATGGTTACGCCGGGTATTTTGTTGGCGATGGTTACGCCGGGTATTTTGTTGGCGATGGTTACGCCGGGTATTTTATTGGCGACGGTTACGCCGGGTATTCTATTGGCGATGGTTTATACCGCCGGATATCTATAGCGACATTTTATGCCGCTGACTCCATGGCGAGGGATCATGCCGCTGATTCGATAGCGATGGGTTATACCGCTATGTGTGTAGCACTGGATTATGCCGCCTACGAGCGATGGGTGCTGCTTATGTACCGCTGGTGGACGATGGATACAGGTATTCCGCTATCTCGATAGCGATGAGGTATGGCATATTACTTTTGTTATCAGTATGGTGATTATGGTGTATTATTATTTACCGTCATGTGTTTGACGATGAGATTATGGATGTCGTGTATCGACAGGTACCGTCATATGTTCGACGATGTTATTTGGGATAACTATGTGGACGCTTGGCGTCATTTTGGTGATTTATACATTCATGTTTATGTATATGGTTGTATGGTTTGAGTGCCGATGGTGGGCACATGGTAGGGTCTGGGTATTTAGTTGACGAGACCTTTTGCCGAGCAGGTTTGCTCGATGGATCATTGATGCATTGTACCGGTGAGAGTACGCATCGTATTATGGAGGTATATTATTGACGAGCAATGATACCCTTGGGTATGCTCGCTGGGATGGCTAAGGCCAAGTGAATGGTGGTAAGAGTAGTCATTGAGGAAACTACTCGCTTGTTATTGTGATGAGGAGTAAACATGGTTACACCCACCCTAAGGGCGTGGAAGAAGTCCTAATGGATTAGGATTGCATGATAATTGAGCGTGGACGCCGGGTTGTCCAGTGTGCTTTGGTGTTTTAGAGATATGTTGGGCAATGACCCACAACTCTAATGGTTTGGGCGGTATGGTATACCGGGATGGAATGTGTGTCGCGTTAATAGGTTGGTATAAGCCTATGGGACCAGCGAATCACTAGCCAGGTATTGTTGCAGTGCTTTAGTGTGCTTGTGGTAGCTATTATAATGCTCGTTGGATTCGAGTTTGGTGAATCGTATGGTGATACGATGAGGGTTATGGTAGACTCTTGTAGTCTCTATGTGGCATGGTGTTTGAGGTAGGGAATACCTCACGGGGACGTTATACGTCATTGTTTTGAGGGACTTGTGCTGGGACAGCTCAAGTTTGTTGGTATTACCAACGTGAGTGTCAACAAGTCGTGGTTAGCTCTAGTTGAGCATCCTTGCATATGGCATGCAATGGGAGTCACAATGGTTTGTGAGATATAGTTAGTGGGGTGACACTACTATATTGATTTTTTTTATCTCTTGGAGAGATTTGGATTGTACTGTCTTGGAGACAGCTTGCATCGGTCGTGGTTTGATTGTAAGTCAGCCATGGTAAGCATTACTGATGTTGGACCGAGTAATGGATTTCTTACCTCGGTGAGACGTTTGAGGAGACGTCTTCGGGGAGATGCTCGATTTTGGAGTACTATGGTATTAGTACAGAGCATCGTTGGAAGGTGTATACATGGCGTATACGGATTTTTGGATCGGGTAATGGTAGTATTGATGCACTACTCTAACCAATTGTATATTTCTGGGTTCCGGGATATGTTTTGGTATTAATATACCAGGTTTTCCGAACGGTAATTCGAGGATTGGAGGATCATGGATTCATGACTTCTTCCTTGAGAGGAAGACGGTATTGTGATTCCTACCGGTTGAATCTTTTGGGGAGATTCGTTATTTTGGTTCGTGTGGTGGTGATGTTGAAATCACACCCTTTGGTTTTGGTTTGTCAACCATCATTCTCCGTGGGGCGAGAATAATCGGGGTTTGACAGTTGGTTTTGGGATTTGGGTGTGATTGGAGACACCCGAGTCTATTGCATTGCGTATGCATGTTGTGTGGTGTATGGGCATGTATGCCGTGTGTGTATACGAATGCCAACCTTATTTCGTTCATTGTGGAACGCCGAGTGTGTATAATTGGTTTAGTGGATCTCCGGTGTGAGATTGTGGAACCTCGAGATCGGTAATCTCGATGGCACGATGCATTCTAATGAATGATCGTGAGGGTTGTTTGATTCCCCGAGGAGGGATCGACGTGATTTGGAATCATGGTGGTTCTTGTTGGATAATTCGATAGCCTTCCTATTTTAGGATTGTTAGATCCAAGGATAGATGAGGGATGGCCGAGATTCGGATTTGTTTAGTGTCATGGTTGACACTTGTGTAGGAATGCAATTGGTTGCCTTCCATGTCCCCTATGGAACTTGAGACTTGGTGGAGTCTTGATGGTGTGTCGGGACCAAGATATGAATTCTTGGAACACACCGGTGTAAACATCCTCGGTGATGTATTTTTGTGTGGATCAGTGACCGTGGGTAACCCGGTCCGGGTTGCAAGTGGTGCAACTACTCCTTTGGAGGAGATGGGCTGGGAAGCGAAAACTGGTTTTTCTGTGAGTATACTGTTGTATACTAGTGGTCCCCACCATGACGATATGTGTCATGCATCGTGGGAAGGTGGTGAATATCACGGGATGATGTCTATGTCAGAACTAATGGTGATTTGGTTGGGTTGCAGTTTTGGTGGACTGACTTGTGGGACGATTCACGTCGAGGTATGTTGTTATCTTTCGGGTTTGTATTGGTTTTGGCGTTGCGCTATTTTGGGGCTTGGTGCGAGACTGGTATTCTCGCAGTTGTTAATTCGATTCTAAGGTGATTCAGAATCAGGGTCTTGGCTTTGTTTTGTTGGTGTAGTCCTGGTGTTACGAGGAGTACACCGGTGCAATTTCGAGGACGAAATTTTATTAGTAGGGGATAATTGTGATGTCTGGGAATTAATGGTGTTAATCCCGGTGTAGTATTAATCCTGGATGGATTTTTAATTGTGGCAATTAGGAATTAATTGCGGTTCGGCATCTTCCGAGGTTGGTAAATCGGGCCTTCTGGGCTCGTCTAATTGATTAGTTGGGATCGTTGGATCCCGAGGTTGAGATCGTATTCTCATTCCGGTGAAAACCTGCGAGTTGGGTTTTTAGTGTGACTCAGAATTTCGGGTGCTGTGTGTGGGCACCGGTAGGGGGTTTTTGAGTTAGAGAGAGAGTTTTTGAAAACAGATGATTTTTAATGAATCATGATGTATTTGTGGGGCTATTAGTATTTCGGGGTATTTTTGCTATAAATACCAATTGAACCCGGGATTTTAATTATCGGAGTCATTTTTCCTCACCTCTCTCTCTCTCCTCGCGCCCGCAGCCCCCTTTCCCGATCCCCTTTACCCCCGCGCACAATAGGCCACCGCCCGCCGCCGTCCGGCCGCCGTTCGGCGCGTCCGACCCGCCGCCGTGTTCGTCTCTTCCAGGCGGTTCTATCCATACCAACAATTTGAAGTTTGGTCGAGAATCGAGCTCGGATTTGCCAGAAAAGCGTAGGGTTCAAAAACTGGATTTCATCCGATTTTGGGGCGCGATTTTGGTATGTTTTTGGTGCGATTTTTCTGATGTTTTTGGGGCGTTTTTAAGCTGGTTTTGAGTCGATTATTTCAGCCTTTTTGGTTCGAAATTATTGGTTAAGTTTGGTTCGAATTTTCAGCTCGATTTCGTGGGTTAGGGTTCGAAATTTGGGGGTTTCGCTTGTGGGGCGATTATTGTTGTTGGTAATTGATTAATTCATGTTGTAGATGCATTATGATGCTTGATTGTGTTCGAATTCGAAGAATTGTAAGGGTTCGAATTTAAGGGCTTGTTTGGGTTCGAATTTAAGGGTATTGAATTCGAAAATTGGGGGTTTTTGGCAAGGAGTGTTGATTCTTGCTTGGATAGCTTAATTCATGTTTTAAATGAATTATGGTGATTATTTGGGTTTGATTTGTGTTGTTGGGGTTCAAATTTAGGGGTGGTCCTTGAGTAATTTTCGATATTGTCTCATTCGATTTCCCTCCCTGTATATGCCCTGCCCCGGGTCTTTTAAATGGTAAATTGTTGTGGATTGACAATATGTTGAGGGTTATGGGTGTGCTTGAGCATGGATTGCATGTTCGTAATTAATTGTGAATTATTTATCGTGTTAGCACATCGTTCCTCGGAGCATGGAACTCGAGCAAGGTTTGGCTCGGACTTCGGAAATTAAGGTACGTGGGACGTACGAGCATAGCCTATTATAGTATTGCAACTGTAATATGCATGGTTTGTGATAATGGTATTAAATGGGCATTGGAATACATGGTGTATGGTAATTGTATTATATGGACATTACAATATCTGGCAGGTGGTCTGGCATGTGGTAATTACATTGGATAAATATTGAGATGCATGGTGCACTATATTTACTTCAAATGGATAATGATATGCATGGTAAACGGTCTTTGCCTTCAATGGATATATATATATATATATTGGGAATCATACAGTGCCGCCTTCGAGCGAGCAATGATTCGGGATGCGGTCGCCATTGGGCGACCATCGGTTATGACGCCGCTATTGTTGAGCGTGCGCGAGGTTTAGTATGCCGCTATTGTGGAGCGAGCAATGAAATAAGAACATGGAATTGTTGGTTAGATATATGCTATATCTATAGTCTTTTACATTATGTTCTTATCCCTTTGATTATGGAACTGGTATAATAGAACGGTATTAGTTAATCTATGTGACGATTAACTGGCTTTGGGAATTTGATGAGTTTGGTTATTTTGAGAACAGGGACAATACAGGGGGATCCCGGATGAGGGTATTGCCATCCAGGGAGTATCATTTAAATTATGGCATTTACATTCTGTAAATTATGAATTGCAATATTATTATTTTGTGATTGGTGGTATTGGTATGCTCACCCCGTGTGGGGGCTGTCTCTGTTGGGGCAGGTAACACAGGTGTAGCGGCTTTGGAGTCGAGCTCGGGCTTTTGGTTAGAGGTACTTCCAGGATCGAGGTACCAGAGCTGGCTGGATGGACGCTCAGATCCAGTGTTGAGATCGAGTTGTGCTTGGAAGGTGCTTCCAGGATAGAAGTACCAGTAGCGGTATCCGGTATAGTGTTTTATGCATCAAATACACGTTTATTCATTGAGTACACCTTACGTGTATATGGGATGTATAAATGGGCTATGGCCTCTTTCTGTTCATTATGGTTGCATGCAATTAATTATGGAAATTGCTAAATGAACTAAGAGCATATTAGTGTATTATGTGGGTGCATGTTATGTGAATAATAATGGTAGGGGGAATTTGAATATTGGGAATTGAATGCAAGAAATTTTCTGGGTAGCATACGGTGTTGCACTTGCATAGGGTTTTTCCCCTGATGGTATGATTATATGCACTCATGGTATGGCTTAATGCACTAATTACGGGTTAAGGGCACGGGGGTCCTTACAATATCTCAGCAACGAAGAATAGTGCATAGCATAGTCCGACACTGACATGCTTCCTTGTTTCAAGTTTGCGAACTCATCTTCCTTCATCTGTCTCGCCGCCGCAGAGAAGTACCGGTTCAGAAACCGGGTTCTGAAGAGCGTCCAATCGATCAATGTACCCTGTGCTCTCAGATCCATTACCGTGCTCTTCCACCACATAGAAGGTTTCTTTGCCAGCTGGAACTCCGCCAGCCTCAGCCATGCTGTAACAGCACAAGGAGGGGATACAAATATCTGTTCAAGCCTCTCTAGCCACTCCTCAGCCTCCTCTCCTGATTCTGTCCCCTCAAACCGGGGCGGGTGGTAAGACAGAAACTGAGTCAAACTGATCTCATCAGGTAGTAACAACTGAGCCACTGTTTCCATGCCTACAGCTGGTGGAGGTAAAGGGTTCGCCTGACCAATGCTCGCATTAACACTGCCAACATCACCCACCTCTTCATTGAGGTTTCCCAAGTTCATAGCCACCATGCTGTAACACAAGGGTTAAAACAATTCCAAAACAAACATATATATGTTATGCCGTTAGATAACAGGAATGATAATAAGAATGTTAGTATAACAGTATATACAACAATATGCACCACATGCATAAACATGCCACAAATGTAAGCACCTAGCCAATCATGCTAAGGCTACCCTTCACTCGTTCCCGGGTTCTCTAACCACTGCTCTTATACCACTAATGTAAGGACCCTAGTTCCTTAAGTGCGGATTAAAGGCATAATTGGAGCTAACATAAATTATCAAATTATAAATTTTCGTGTTGAGACTATGAGCCTTAAGAATTACATGCCAAGTAAAGGACTATCAATGGATTAATTACATTCCCAATCAAAATGAATGTTATCAACTATAGCTTTACACTACTCGTAGAGTAGACACTATACAAAAGTAATCATGTCCTTCATTTCTCAAAAGTGTTCTTCACAAGCTCACCGCCTCAACCCGCCTTAGCCCATTTTTCATGCCAAAATGTACCTACAAGGACAACCCCCAAACATGAGCATATAATAATTCATATACAACACAATATGAATTTAAGGCGTAAATGCATAAACCGTAATAAACACTTCCTGTTTTCCCATGCATTTTAAACGCTCCCTTTTTGGTTGTCCCTGTACCATAACTCATGAACATAATCAAATAGATTATTTAATGGTCCACACATGTCATGACATTATACCATTTCATCATCACCAATTACCAATCAACAATCCCTAGTCTGTTCATCACAATGCATTTTAATGCCCCTCGCTTTTCATATAGGCGGCATAGAATAACCTCGCTTCAATGGACATGCGACGCTCCCACCCCTCGCTTCACATTGATCGGCAAATATTCTTTCCTCGCCTTATATGACAACCACGCTTCAATGTGACATGCGGCGCTCCCACCCCTCGCTTCACATTGCGCGGCACCAAATCAAATAGCGGCAAGCATTAAAATCATCAAGGGATGACCATGACTCATGGGATGTGCACCAATAACCATCATATGCATATACAATCATCATGCATAATTCAACATGTATTTGCATCCACAATGCATAATTCCATATATACTCGCATCCACAATGCATAAACAATGAGTATATTAGATACATGTACCGTTGGGTGCCCGTACGTCCTCTACGTACCTTTCCAAAAGTAGGATGTGGTAGGACTTCACTTCCTTGGCTGAGTTGCCACCTGGGATGGTTCTACACATTCACACAAATCAACATTAGAACCAAATAATAGTCCGATACCCAAAATCCTACAAAAATAATCAAAAACACCCATTTTGGTGTCTCGCGATCGATCGTCATATAGCCCCGATCGATCGCGAGATCACACTGCCTCGTTCAACAAAAAATTCCAATTCGCGATCGATCGCCGAGTTTCCGCCGATCGATCGCGACCTCGCCGATCGATCGCGCCAAACTCGCGATCGATCGCTGAAGGCTACTGCCTTCTCCCCTGCAGCTCGCCATCGATCGGTAGAAAGTCCCGATCGATCGTCGAGTCCTGTATGCCCGATTTTTTGGCACTATTCACCCTTCTTCTTCCCCAAATCAAACAAACTCAAACATTAATACATCAACAATATAAAACCACTAAAAATATTCAATAAACATCTTCATACATCCATAAAAATAATACCAACCCCCAACAAACCCATTTCAAAACTCAAATATCAAACTCAAATCAAAACAAATCTTTGCAAAAACAACAAGGAAGGTTATATACCCTTCCTAGACTCCAAATCTTACCAAGAATCACACCAAGTGAGATTTTGCAAAGGTTTCCTTTCCCCCTTGGAGTCAAAAACGAAAATGAGAGTGCGTTAGGGTTGGAAGGAGTGTTTGGGGATTTAAGGAGTGAATGGTAAAGTGATGGGTGAGGGTGGGGTAAAAGTTAATATATGACAAATAAATTGTACCCCAACAATTAACATGATGTCCAAAATACCCCAACATGGTATTTTTCAATCACAGCACCAACATGCACCTCAAAACCTCAATTAAATTCATGCTATCCAATTAATTGCCAACCATCACAATTAAATCATGCCAACACCCAACTCTCCCAATATGCACAATATACAACCCGAAATGCATTCTCGGTCGCGCCTACCATGTGACTAAGCATTTCAACATGATACTTAATTCAGGCACATAAATCAATTATCACCATTAATAATCATATAAGCATAATTAGCGCCCAAAGTACAATTGATCATTTCGGGGATATCACAATAGATATCCCGCTGCTTGATATAACATGACCCAAGAATACCACACTGTTCAACCAGAACTCGCACTTGCTAAGCTTTGCATATAACTGATGATCCCTAAGGATCTGGAGTACTGTCCTCAAGTGCATTACATGCTCTTCCTCAGTCCGTGAGTAAATGAGTATATCGTCAATGAAAACAATGACGAACTGATCCAAATACGGTTGGAACACCTTGTTCATCAGGCTCATAAAAACAGCTGGGGCATTCGTCACCCCAAAAGGCATGACTAGGAATTCATAGTGTCCATATCTAGTCCTGAAAGCTGTCTTCTGAACATCATCTTCCCTTACTCAAATCTGATGGTACCCCGACCTCAGATCGATCTTACTGTAGAGCCTCGTACCTTGCAACTGGTCAAACAAATCATCGATCCTCGGGAGTGGGTACTTATTCTTCACTGTGGCTTTGTTCAGTTATCTGTAATCGATGCACAGACGCATCAAACCATCTTTCTTCTTAACAAATAGGACTGGTGCACCCCCAGGGCGATACGCTAGGGCGTATGTAACCCTTATCAAGGATCTCTTGCAACTGAACCTTCAACTCCCTTAACTCTGCTGGTGCCATCCTATATGAGGCACGAGAAATGGCAGACGTCCCTGGTAGTAATTCAATCCCGAACTTGACCTCTCTCGTCGGTGGGAATCAGGGAATCTCTTCCGGAAAGACATCAGGAAACTCCGCCACTACGGGCACATCCTCAACCTTTAATTCTTCCTTCTTTTCAGTAATATCAACAGCATAAATTAGATATCCTGAATGGCCCCGTTCCAACAACTGTGCCATCTTGACAGCAGATATCAACGGGATCTTAGAACGAGAACCATCCCCAAAGAATGTCCACTGGACTCCCATATCAGACCTGAATCGGACAGTCCTCTGCCTGCAGTGCACAACTGCCTGATACCTGTTCAGAACATCAATGCCTACAATGCAGTCAAAGTTTGACATCCCCAGAACAATCAAATCTGACTTTAGCTCGTTATCCTCAAAGTAAATGAGGCCATCATAGACAATCTGATCAGTAATCATACTTCTTCCAGCGGGGGTCGAGACTACAAGAGGCGTGGGCGACGGAGAAGTGCATATGTGGTGCCTTTGCCCAAAACTTGTCGACACCAAAGAGTGTGACGCACCTGTGTCGATCAATATAAAAGCAGGGTGCGTAAATAAAAGACACGTACCCGCTATAACCTCCTCTGGAGCCGCTGTAGCCTGCTCCCTCGTCAAAGCATAAACCTGCCCCTGAGGTGGCCCCATGGGCTGACCTCCATACTGCCTCGGTGCAAACGGTGGTCTGTGCTGTGCTGCTCTGTCCGTAGGCCTCCCCGCAGAGTTCTGTTGTCTTCCCCTGTTGGGACACTGCCGAGCAAAGTGGCCTTTGTCGCCACAAACATAACATCCTACACAGTCTTTCGTCAAATGTGGTTGCCCACAAAGAGTGCACTGGACCTTCCCGAACCTGTCTCCCTGAGACTGCCCTCTTCCAGATGGGGCATCATTCCTACGACTTCCTTTCCAACGATTCTCGGGCCTCTTACCACTGAATCTCGAAGCTGATGTGTTCCCCCTTGGCTTGAATTGATCGCCCCTTAGCTTCAAATTATAAGAACTAGATTTCTGAGGGGGTGCTGGAAGTGGCACTGCATCAGGATATGCACCAACTCCCAGATCGGCTAGTTCAGCCTGTGAAAGTGCATCATCAAAACAAGCAAGGCCATAAGTAACCACCTTATCATACAGTTCAGGCCTCAAGCCTTTCATGAAGTTCCTCATCTTTGCTTGAGTACTTGCGGGAATGTGAGGTACATATCTGAACAAGGAACAATATTGAAGAGCATAATCTGGCACAGGCATGTTACCTTGTTTGAGGTTAGTAAACTAATCTTCCTTAGCTTGTCGTGCAGCAGCTGAAAAGTAGCGGGTCTGAAACCGTGTAAGGACCCCAAGCCCTTAAACCTTGATTAGTGTATTAACCACTATGTGTGGTACATGCTTTCTATAAAATGTCAATCGGGAAGCTCTGATGATACTTAATCATTGCCTGTCAATGAAAGACTCATATGTTTGCCCTTTACCAACCCCTTGGTGCCACTTTTCACATTATAAACTTTTATAAAAATTTGGGCAGAGTCTCCCCATAAATAGAGCTATCCCAAAAAAAAGAGTACAACACATAACCAAATTCCCGGCCAGGGAAAGCATAATACTCAACAGAAAGCAGTAATACAAGTAGATTCCCAGCCAGGGAAGACACCACACATATGTCAACAAAAGTGGGTTCCAACACCCACATAATACACCAATGACTCTCATATCATTCTAGCAATTCAACCTAATTGCATGCAACCTTAAATGAAAGAGAGAAAGGCTCATGCCTTTATATACAATCCATATACAAGTATAATCATGCTCACATGCGAGCATCATGAATATGTATAAATCCTCAGGTGTATATATAGGTACTCTATACGATACCGTGCTCCATCAAGCCCTGGTACCACGATCCTGGGAGTACCTCAAATCAACAGCTCGAGCTCAGCTCCATAGCCATCGATGTACCTGTCCACCTGTCCCAACAGAGACAGCCCCCAACGGGGTGAGCATACCAATACACAAAATCCCATAATCATAATAATGAAATTCATAATTTACAACACAAGTAAATACTAATGAATTTAAATGATACTCCCTGGATGGCAACATCCTCATCCGGGATTCCGTGTACTGTCCCTGTTCTCACAACGTCAAACTCATCAAATCTCATAAATCAGTAAATCAACGCATTGATTAACTCATCGCATGCCTAATCCTCGAATATCAACATATAGTGATTACAAATTCATTAAACATGCAATTACAGATATCACAATATCTAATACTGATTTCACAACCTTGCTATCAATCACAGATAGCTCAAATGCCTTAGCATTTATTTTACCAATCCTTCATTATACTTAGACATCTCAAGTGTCTTATAATGAATACATGAGTCTACAAACCTAGACATCTCAAATGTCTTATAATGAATACACGATTCTACGAACTTAGACATCTCAAATGTCTTACGAAGAATACATGATTTTACGATCATTCCCAGGCATCTCAAATGCCCTAATATAGTCAAATAAACCCAGTACCCCATATATCATGCAAGAGTCATCCTACTCTAGTGTCACGCACGCTACAAGCGGCGATATCAAGATTTGGGTCATTCCTTGGCTATATCAACATATATATATATAATCCTCATGCGCGATTATTCAATGAAATCAATTTTCATTATGCATTCACATATGCCTTAAAATATAGAAATGCTCGTACGTCGCACGTACCTTAAATCTCCGAAGTCCGAGCCAAGCCTTGCTCGAGTTCCATGCCCCGAGGAATGATGTGCTAACACGATAAATAATTCACAATTATTTACGAACATGTAACCTATGCTCAAGCACACCCATATCCCTCACAACATTGTCAATACACGACAATTATCCTCTTAAAAGACCCGGGGCAGGGTACATGCAGGGAAGGAAATAAATGAGACAAATCGAAATTGTTCAAGAATGCCCTACAAAAATCGAACCTTAATCTCACAATTTCGAACCCAATAAAATACCATAATTCATCTAAAATGTCAATTAAGCTATCGAAGCAAGAATCAACATCCCTTGACAAAAACCTCCAATTTTCGAACTTAACACCCATAATTTCGAATCCAAACAAGCCCTTAAATTCGAACCCTTAAAAATCCTTCAAATTCGAACCAAAGCTTCTCAATTCGATCTCAATCAAGCATCATAATACTCTTAAAACATGCAATAATCGATCAATTGCACGAAATAATACCCCTGCCAAAAACCCCCAAAATTCGAAATCAAACCCTACAATTTTCGAAAATAATTTCGAACCAAAACCACCGAATTTAGTAGGGAATAACATGAGAGGGATGCAAAAGGGGTAAGAGAGGCTATCCATACGAAATCGGAAGCAAAATCAAACGAAAATCGAAGAACCCTAGAAATTGGGGATCGACGCTTACCAGCCAAATCCGACTTCCACACGCGACGAAACTTCCAATTGGCAGAGGGGAAAGGAGCGCCTCGTCGAGACGAAGCCGTGGGTAGGTCGCACGCGCCGATCGGCGGCCGGACGGCGGCGGACGAAGCGCCTGAAGCGGCGGCAGCTGTAGCAGACGGGATCTCGCGCGCGGGAGAGAGAGAGAGAAGAAATTGGGCTGAAATGGAAATTTATGACAAATTTTGGGTTCAATTGGTATTTATAGCAAAAATACCCCGAAAAATTAATAGCCCCACAAATACATCATGATTCCTTAAAAATCATCTGTTTTCAAAAACTCTCTCTCTAACTCCAAAACCCCCTACCGGTGCTCACACAGCACCCGAGATTCCGAGACATATCAAAAACCCAACTCTTAGGTTTTACACCGTAATGTGAATACAATCTCAACCTCTGGATCCAACGATCCCAACTGCCCAAATAAACGAGCCCAGAAGGCCCAATACCTCAATTAAACTCCAAATCGTCACGTAAAACCACTCTAGGGATTATTAATACTCCGGGATTAACACCTATAATCCCTGGTCATCACAATATCCCCCACTAAAAGAATTTCGTCCTCGAAATTAGCACTGGTGTATCACGTAACACCCAGGCTGCACAACAACATGAAGCCATAACCTCGATTCCTGACCATATCAGAATCGTATTAATAAACGCGAGGATACTTACCTCTCATCTAACTCTGAAACAGAGCGACATACCAAAACCAACATATCACCCAAGAGGTAAAACGTACCTCGATGCGGGTCATCCCAAAAGTCAGTCCCTCATGACTGCGAAACAACTGATACTTACGACTGTAGATCAGACAGTCATCCTTCGTTCTAATACAACAGTACGAACACATCCTGAATGACACCTCAACCGTAAGAACGTTGACCTCGTGTCAAACTCTGGAGTGGAATAGACTTCCAAATCCATCATAACGTCAAAGAGCGTCAGCACAACTCAACGCTAACAGTCCAAAAGCAGTTAGTCAACTGAGACTGCAAGGATTCGAATCGCTCTTGATTCTATCGTAGATATCATCCAATGACATCTTTACCAAGACTCACGATGTCTAACATACATCGTTACGAGGGAAACACTAGTACAACCACGGTGTACACATACCAGACCTGGTTTCCACTTTCAAACTTCCTCCATCGAAGGAGTAGTCGCCTCATTGCAACTTAATTTGGGCAACTCACGGCCACAAATTCAAACAAAAGACATCTCACAAGATGTCCACCTACGGATGTTCCAAGAATCACGTCCTGATCATAAATAACAACCGAGACTCCGCAGAGTTTAAAATTCTTAAGGGGCATGCAATAAACCCATTGCATCCTCAACGCTTGTGTCGTCAGCGACACTCAACCAATCCGAAATCCTGCCATCCCTTGAAAATCCTCGGATTTAACAATCCAAACTTGGGAAGGCTGTCGCATAACTCGAAGGAAAACACCAACAAGGGAAGTACCTTAACCCTCGCAAGAAAATCCCTCTTCAAGGGAGTCAACTAACTTTACGATTGTTCCTCATAAACATCGTGCCATGGAGATTCCCAATCTCAAGGTGTTCCATATCTCTCATCAGAGATTTAACCATCCAAAAATAGCATACTCTATGCTTAACAGAGAGGAAATCAATAACTGGCATCCGTATACTCACCGGTATACCTGCCTAAGCACTGATATCGGATGCATACTCAATGCACTCGGCTCGGGTATCTACCACATATCCCTAAGCCCCAAACACAACCGTCAATTCTGAGTCATTCCTTACTCAGTGGAGGATGAAAATCGACGATTAACAATACACGGTGTGATTCCCAAAATCAACACCACTTGCACCAACTCACCGAATCTTTCAAGATTCCCAAATAGGTATAATACTACCTCCTTCCTCGCAATGGAAATGCCATCGAACTCGAGATCCACAAGTCTCGAACCATCGTTCGGAAAAACTGGATACAATAACACCCATTGTATCCCAATACACGGGTTCCTTTAGATTGAGTCAATAACAACCTGATGACTCTCTTGTTGGTACTCCAACATCCTGAGCTGTCCCAGACAAGTCTCCAAGATTAAACATAAACGTATACACGTTTCAGTGAGGCATGAACAACCTTAACCTCAATGACATGGTGACTACTAGAGTCCACCACAATCCACATCGTATCACCTTACGATTTGCCAAACTTGGTTCCAACGAGCAGTGTAACGGCTCTAGCAAGCCCATCATGGTGCTACACACACGCGGCAGACAACCAGTCGCTGCCTCTTTAGGTTACCTCAAACCTACCAACAAGACGGACGTTCCACATGGTATATCATACTATGGGAAGAAAACTCAATAGAGTAGTGGGTCTTTATCCAACATTCCTCAATGCCGATACACCCTGGACAACCCAATGTCCCTATGTACTTAACATAACCTGATCCTACTCCTTTAGGACCCATCCTACACCCTCAAGGGTGGTGTGATCATGTCTACCACATGTCACATCGACAGAAAGCGAGTAATATCCTCCACGATTACTCCTATCGTCAAAAACATGGCCAAAAAGCCAATCCAACGAGCATACTTCTAGGGTATCACCATTCGTAATATGATCGCCCCAATCGCAAGCTGCGGTACAATCCCATGTACAGCGCATCCATCCATTCCTCGAGCAACCCGCTCGGTATAAGGGTCACGTCAATCGGTGCCGCACACACCACCTTGTGCTCGGTACTGGCACCCAAGGCATACCACAGAATACGTATACTCAACGCATCGATCATCGTAACGATGATGAATGTCTAATAAGACATCTCCTACACCATCGTCATCGTCATCCCGTGACGACACATGCCAACTCATGGCATCTAAAACATTGCCAACTAGTGACGATACATGTACATCAGCGTATGTCATCCACTATCATGCTAGAAAAATAGGCATAATAAAACATGTATATCAATGCATGCCAGCTACAATAAAGCTACTAAAATAGCAATATCTCATACCTCATCGCTAGTGATATAGCGTCATACCTGTCTCCGTCGCTCAATAATAGTGCGTAATCAGCACCCATCGCTCGAAGGCGGCAAAAATCCTGTGCTGAGTACATAGCGGCAAGATCCCTCGCTATAGAATCGACGGTATGACACCTCGTCATATAATAAGTGGCATGAAACCTCGCTATACTCCTGAGCATGAATCATCGTCCACATAGTAGCGGAAAGAGGCATCGCTATCAATACACCTGGCGGAATGAACCATCGCCAATCAATATAGCGGAATGAACCGTCGCTATAAATACACCTGGCGGAATGAACCATCGCCAATAGATATAGCGGAATGAACCATCGCTATAAATACACCTGGCGGAATGAACCATCGCCAATAGATATAGCGGAATGAACCATCGCTACAAATACACCTGGCGGAATGAACCATCGCCAATAGATATAGCGGAATGAACCATCGCTATAAATACACCTGGCGGAATGAACCATCGCCAATAGATATAGCGGAATGAACCATCGCTATAAACCGTGTCCTCATAGAGAAATGAATATAAATCGACACAGCGGGACACATCACCGCTATCATCCGTGTCATCACAAAGGAATGAATCATCATCCTAACAAGCGGCATCTCATCCTCGCTTCTTCATACAAGCGGTATCTCATCCTCGCTTCGTATGGCATACCCCGCCTCCATGTGCAAGCGAGCATCCCCTCCCGCTCCACATTTTTAGCGGTACAAGCATAAGCTTCTTCATACAAGCGGTATCTCATCCTCGCTTCGTATGGAATACCCCGCCTCCATGTGCAAGCGAGCCTCCCCCCTCCCGCTCCACATTTTTAGCGGTCAAGCGTAAGTATAAAAATTCTCACTGTCATAAGCAGGACTCCTGGAATGTATAATCATCATTCCTTTTTATACTCCATATTTCCTGTAACCTGCAACCATCAGGGTTAACAACAATAGCCATATACGCTATGCATCCACATTCAATTCATAATAAAAACACATTATGAGAATGTATGGTTTCACAAATAAATGTCATGATATCCTTCTTTAAATCCTTATTTCAATCCTGAGCCCTTATCATTAGTACATTTTAATGCTTCTTGCTACTCCATGTAAGCGGAATTCTTCCTCGCTTCCAATGGACCTTAGCGTAAGCCATTAAAATCCTTACTAAGATAACTTTGACTCAAGAAATACACCTCTTATATTTCATAACATGCATATGCAAAAACAATGCACAATAACATATACCATAACCTTAATGCACCACTTTGCATTCATCATGTGTCAACAAGACAACGTAAAGTACATGTTACCTCGGAAATATCCCTTTACCGGATTTTCTTAAAACCAGCTTCCTTGGCACATAATACACGGAGTGCCAGACATCCCCATAAATGTCATCCTATCGTGTTCCACACGATTCCTGCAACCACAATGGTTAGCAATACCACTTTTCATATCATAAGAGCACATAAACAATTTGCTATGTCATACAACATTAATGCCATCATGCATAAATATGTGCTATCAATAACTTCCTAGGCCCTTAACAGCCCCAATGAGCAACCACTGCTCTGATACCACTAATGTAAGGACCCCAAGCCCTTAAACCTTGATTAGTGTATTAACCACTATGTGTGGTACATGCTTTCTATAAAATGTCAATCGGGAAGCTCTGATGATACTTAATCATTGCCTGTCAATGAAAGACTCATATGTTTGCCCTTTACCAACCCCTTGGTGCCACTTTTCACATTATAAACTTTTATAAAAATTTGGGCAGAGTCTCCCCATAAATAGAGCTATCCCAAAAAAAAGAGTACAACACATAACCAAATTCCCGGCCAGGGAAAGCATAATACTCAACAGAAAGCAGTAATACAAGTAGATTCCCAGCCAGGGAAGACACCACACATATGTCAACAAAAGTGGGTTCCAACACCCACATAATACACCAATGACTCTCATATCATTCTAGCAATTCAACCTAATTGCATGCAACCTTAAATGAAAGAGAGAAAGGCTCATGCCTTTATATACAATCCATATACAAGTATAATCATGCTCACATGCGAGCATCATGAATATGTATAAATCCTCAGGTGTATATATAGGTACTCTATACGATACCGTGCTCCATCAAGCCCTGGTACCACGATCCTGGGAGTACCTCAAATCAACAGCTCGAGCTCAGCTCCATAGCCATCGATGTACCTGTCCACCTGTCCCAACAGAGACAGCCCCCAACGGGGTGAGCATACCAATACACAAAATCCCATAATCATAATAATGAAATTCATAATTTACAACACAAGTAAATACTAATGAATTTAAATGATACTCCCTGGATGGCAACATCCTCATCCGGGATTCCGTGTACTGTCCCTGTTCTCACAACATCAAACTCATCAAATCTCATAAATCAGTAAATCAACGCATTGATTAACTCATCGCATGCCTAATCCTCGAATATCAACATATAGTGATTACAAATTCATTAAACATGCAATTACAGATATCACAATATCTAATACTGATTTCACAACCTTGCTATCAATCACAGATAGCTCAAATGCCTTAGCATTTATTTTACCAATCCTTCATTATACTTAGACATCTCAAGTGTCTTATAATGAATACATGAGTCTACAAACCTAGACATCTCAAATGTCTTATAATGAATACACGATTCTACGAACTTAGACATCTCAAATGTCTTACGAAGAATACATGATTTTACGATCATTCCCAGGCATCTCAAATGCCCTAATATAGTCAAATAAACCCAGTACCCCATATATCATGCAAGAGTCATCCTACTCTAGTGTCACGCACGCTACAAGCGGCGATATCAAGATTTGGGTCATTCCTTGGCTATATCAACATATATATATATAATCCTCATGCGCGATTATTCAATGAAATCAATTTTCATTATGCATTCACATATGCCTTAAAATATAGAAATGCTCGTACGTCGCACGTACCTTAAATCTCCGAAGTCCGAGCCAAGCCTTGCTCGAGTTCCATGCCCCGAGGAATGATGTGCTAACACGATAAATAATTCACAATTATTTACGAACATGTAACCTATGCTCAAGCACACCCATATCCCTCACAACATTGTCAATACACGACAATTATCCTCTTAAAAGACCCGGGGCAGGGTACATGCAGGGAAGGAAATAAATGAGACAAATCGAAATTGTTCAAGAATGCCCTACAAAAATCGAACCTTAATCTCACAATTTCGAACCCAATAAAATACCATAATTCATCTAAAATGTCAATTAAGCTATCCAAGCAAGAATCAACATCCCTTGACAAAAACCTCCAATTTTCGAACTTAACACCCATAATTTCGAATCCAAACAAGCCCTTAAATTCGAACCCTTAAAAATCCTTCAAATTCGAACCAAAGCTTCTCAATTCGATCTCAATCAAGCATCATAATACTCTTAAAACATGCAATAATCGATCAATTGCATGAAATAATACCCCTGCCAAAAACCCCCAAAATTCGAAATCAAACCCTACAATTTTCGAAAATAATTTCGAACCAAAACCACCGAATTTAGTAGGGAATAACATGAGAGGGATGCAAAAGGGGTAAGGGAGGCTATCCATACGAAATCGGAAGCAAAATCAAACGAAAATCGAAGAACCCTAGAAATTGGGGATCGACGCTTACCAGCCAAATCCGACTTCCACACGCGACGAAACTTCCAATTGGCAGAGGGGAAAGGAGCGCCTCGTCGAGACGAAGCCGTGGGTAGGTCGCACGCGCCGATCGGCGGCCGGACGGCGGCGGACGAAGCGCCTGAAGCGGCGGCAGCTGTAGCAGACGGGATCTCGCGCGCGGGAGAGAGAGAGAGAAGAAATTGGGCTGAAATGGAAATTTATGACAAATTTTGGGTTCAATTGGTATTTATAGCAAAAATACCCCGAAAAATTAATAGCCCCACAAATACATCATGATTCCTTAAAAATCATCTGTTTTCAAAAACTCTCTCTCTAACTCCAAAACCCCCTACCGGTGCTCACACAGCACCCGAGATTCCGCGACATATCAAAAACCCAACTCTTAGGTTTTACACCGTAATGTGAATACAATCTCAACCTCTGGATCCAACGATCCCAACTGCCCAAATAAACGAGCCCAGAAGGCCCAATACCTCAATTAAACTCCAAATCGTCACGTAAAACCACTTTAGGGATTATTAATACTCCGGGATTAACACCTATAATCCCTGGTCATCACAAACCGAGTCCTGAACAGTTTCAAATTGATCTCCTGACCCTGAGCCTCTTGCTCTATCATTGTGGTCTTCCACCACATTAGTGCCTTCTTGGCCAATTGGAACTCTGCTAACCTTATCCACGCTGACTTTGAACAAGGAGCTGCCACAAATATCTGTTCTATTCTTTCTAACCACTCCTCAACCATCTCCCCAGTCTCAGTTCCTTCGAACATCGGGGGTCGGTATGTCAGAAATTGAGCCAAACTCAGCTCCCCAGGTAGCAACTGTTGCTCAGAAGGTTCTTCACCCTAGGCTGGCGGTGGTAGGGGATTCATACGCCCAGCACTTGCATTTAACACTAACCGCATCACCCATTTCCACATTTGCTGCCATACTGCAAGACAAGGGTTAACAACAATACCCAAAAGCAGTTCATATAATACATCGTTAGAGAAACAAAACATGTTAGTATAATATCATATACTTCATATGCAACACATGCACAAAACATGTTTAAAAGTGAGCACCTAGCTAACTTATTGCTATGGCTACCCTTCACTCATTCCCGGGTTATTTAACCACTGCTCTGATACCACTAATGTAGGGTCTTCCTACCTTAACATCATCTTATACACGTATTATGGACTAAACATGCATTCATAACATCTTAGGGTTTCGGTTGTAGCTTTGAGCTAATAAGATTACAGGCCAAAATAAAATTTCAAAAGTTAATTAATTACATTCTCAATAATGAATGTTAAAGCTATAGATTTATACTACTCCTAGAGTAGAGACTATCAAAATCCTGTATCCTATATTCATCTTGCTCCTTTTAGCTCACTGCCTCAACCCGACCCTAGGCCCTTCAGTCCAAAAGTGTACCTACAGGAACAACCCATCATGAGCATGCACATCATTACTTAACATCATAAGGTAATGGCATATAAATAAATGCATGAAAATAATCGAAACATATACTTCCTGGTTAATCGTATTAACACACTTAGTTGTCCCTGTTTCATAGTCATGCATATGGGCATCTTACCCTATCGTATGGCATCTTACCATATCATAAACATCGTATGGCATCTTACCATATTGCCATCTTACCCTATCGTATGACATCTTACCATATCATAATCATCGTGTGGCATCTTACCACGTGGGCATCTTAACCTATCGTATGACATCTTACCATATCATAAACATCGTGTGGCATCTTACCAGGTGAGC
The DNA here is from genome assembly GCA_907163345.1 of Haberlea rhodopensis. Lineage (NCBI taxonomy): Eukaryota > Viridiplantae > Streptophyta > Magnoliopsida > Lamiales > Gesneriaceae > Haberlea > Haberlea rhodopensis. Next base: position 3,833,378 of record CAJQUN010000055.1, read on the forward strand.
ATCTTACCCTATCGTATGGCATCTTACCATATCATAAACATCGTGTGGCATCTTACACGTGGGCATCTTACCCTATCGTATCGCATCTTACCATATGGGCATCTTACCCAATCATAAACATCGTATCATTATATAAACATCATCATTTCATCGTAAATACTCATGCAATAAATGCATAGTCATAGTATAGAGGTGTGTTTTACCGTCCGATGCCCGTACGTCTCTTACGTACCTTAATTCCCAAAAGTGGAGAAATTGGAGAACTTTATCTTCTTGATGTTGTTGTTACCTGGGATGGTTCTACACAACCATACAAATCAATATTAGAAGCTAAATAATAGCCAAATACCAAAAATTCATCAAAATTCATCATTTTCCAATTTTTAAACAGTGGCGATCGATCGCTTAAAACAAGGCGATCGATCGCCTTATTGTTCGCTTCGCGGCGATCGATCGCTTCAATTGAGGCGATCGATCGCCTGCTGTGTAAATCGCCACTGGCCATCGGCGATCGATCGCCTCATATATGGCGATCGATCCCCACCTGCTGGTGCGCGATTTTTCACCATTTTTGAGCATTTTTCAAGCTCCATCCTCATACCCTACAAATCCAAACTTTCCTACAACATCAACATCATCAAAACTCACTAAAACCCACATAAAACACTTCATAAATCATACCCCAACAACATACAACACATACTCAAAACAAACCCACATAAATCACTTCAAAATCATCCCATTTCAAAACCAAACATCATAAAAACTTTAGGAAGGGTTCCATACCTCTTGAAGACTCCAAATCTTAACAAAAATCACACAAACAAAAGTTTTGTGGAGCTTTCCATCTCCTTCCTTGGTGAATTTCGAAAATGGGGAATGGGTAGGGTTTGAGAGTGATTTGGGGATTTTAAGTGTAAAGGGTAAAGTGAGTTGGGTAGAGTGGGGAAAGGGTTACAAAGATAATTAAAATTTGTACCCCACCAATTAACATGATGTATAAAATACCCCAACATGGTATTTTAAAAGCATTTACAAAAATGCATTAAATTTCCACTAAATCATGCTTTCCTCATAATTGACAGTCAATACAATTAAATCATGTTAACACTTCATTACCAATCACATAAATCAATTACCATGATAAATAATCACATAACCATCATTAATGCCCAAATTGCATATAATTAATTTCGGGGCATCACATCCCTTCTCGTTTTTCTCAGTCTTCTTGCAGTTCTCTCGACTCAGGATCAAACAACAACGATTCAGGAGTAGTGTACTTTTGCATGCACTGTAAAAATTCAGAAAAGACCAAAATTCAATCCAAAATAAAAGGAATAAAAGCTCTAAATTAAAACAAAGATTAATTGGTACAGTATCAGATTGTACTAAATAAATCAATCACCGTCAACGGCGTCAAAACCTCGTTGCGAAAAATCCTTTACCACAAGCGCACGGTAGTCAAGTTTTAGTATAAAAAGATGTCGAACCCACAAAGATTGATTAAATAGTTAAATCTAAGTACTGAATTAAAATAATCTTTGCTTTATTTAGAGAATCGAATAGTTGAGTGTTATGCAAATAATAAAAATCGATTAACTAACGATGATCAAATACTGAGTTGAAAAGAAATCAATTGGAGATGAATCTAGGAGTACGATTTCACTTGTTCATCCACTACACTTATCATTCCATGATTTCCATGTTATGAATTTCCTAGTTTACTAGCCGAGAATTCTTATTTATTTCTACTCCCTCTCCCAAGTGTTAAGCAGAAGTAATCATCTAACATCAATCTTGATATCCCTATCTAAGATCAATTATCAAACAAATGTAAAAGCACAGTAACTCCTTTAACGACTTCTATGGAGTTATAGGCCTCTCGCACAATATAACTACCATGATATGAATCCCTTCTTTCCTATTCACAACCCCCTCTCCCGAGTGATAGATCACGAATATAACATCATTCAATCCATGGCCAGTAGATTAAAAGCATTAAGAACAGGAAAACATAAATAAACCATACGAAAATCCAAATACTTCAATCAATTCATAACAAGTGTAGTTTCAAAACAAGCTACATCGACTCCTAGAAAATAAAATTAGCTCATGCTAGAAGTATTTAAACACATAGACATGTTTAAATAACCCATAAAAATTGCTAAAAGTTTAGAGATACAAAACAAATTGGACGCTATTCTTCGATCTCCGATGAACGCCGCAGTCTCGTGATGAAATCTCTATTTTTTGCTCCGAGCCGTCGTCGTTATTTTCTCCTTTCTTCAACCCTAGCCTCCTTCTCTCCAAGAATGTGTGTCTAAGTTTGAATCTCCCTTTGTGCCTTGGTTAATCCCCCTTTAAAATCACGTGCATCAAATAAGGAAAGCAGTCCAAAATTTCCAAAATTCATCTGGCGTAATGACGCCTCAAAGCTGGCGTAATTACGCATGTCGATGTGTCAAAAAAACCTGGCTTCCCGCGTGACTGGCGTAATTACGCCTGAAAAACGGCGTCTTTACGCCTGAATAAAATACCAAAGCTGTAGCTTAGGCGTAGCTACGCCTAGATGAGGCGTAGTTACGCCTCATGAAAATCCTTAAAAATCTGATTTGTCCTGGCTTAGGCGTCGTTACGCCTCAAAACAGGCGTAATTACGCCGGTTGCTTTGATTGAAAGTGTAGATTTTTTACTTCAATTCATCCGTTCTTTCCGCCATTTGCACCCTTTTACTCCACATAACATGTAATTACCTGGATTCCTGCAAAACAACATAGAACAAAACCAAAAGCGTAATTCTGATCGAATACTAGCACTAAACCATGCAAAATAAGAAGAAATATAAGTGTATAAAATACACATATCATATATCAATGCATGACATCCACAATAATGCTAATAAAACAGTAATATAACATACATCATCGCTAACAAGATAGCGGTATACCTGTATCCATCGCCCAACAGTGGTACGCAAGCAGCACCCATCGCCCGAAGGCGGCGCGATCCCGTGCTACGTACATAGCGGCATAAATCATTGCTATAGATATCTGGCGGTATGAATCATTGCCATAGGATTAGCGGAATGTACCATCGCTATATAGATACCCGGTGGTATAAACCATCGCCAATAGAATAGCGGAATGAACCATCGCTATGAATACGCGGCGGCATAAACCATCGCCAATAGAATAGCGGAATAAACCATCGCTATGAATACCCGGCGGCATAAACCATCGCCAATAGAATAGCGGAATGAACCATCTCTATGAATACCCGGTGGCATAAACCATCGCCAATAGAATAGCGGAATGAACCATCGCTATGAATACCCGGCGGCATAAACCATCAACAATAGAATAGCTGAATGAACCATTGCTATGAATACCCGGCGGCATAAACCATCACCAATAGAATAGCCGATCCCTAGTCTTGTTATAGTAGTGTATTTTAATGCACCTCGCTTGTCATGACCGCGGCACTAATACCCCTTGCTTCAACATATCAGTGGCATCGAATAACCTCGCTCAAATGCGACATGCGGCAATACCCTCGCTTCAACATTTGGCGGCAAATATTCTTTCCTTGCTACGATATGACAGCGGCAAGTATTCTATCATCGCGTCAAGTGACTGAGGCAAACATTTACAATCATCACTCATCCATAACAACGACTCATGGGATATTCACCAAGTGTTGTATCTATACCTGTAACACAATGCATATTCCATATCCCAATATACATCACCATGAGTGTATTTTAATGCACCTCGCTTCAAATGTGACATGCGGCAATACCCTCGCTTCAACATTGTAAGGACCCCAAGCCCTTAACCCTTGATTAGTGTATTAACCACTATGTGTGGCACATGCTTTCAATAAAAAGTCAATCGGGAAGCTCAGATGATACTTTATCATTGCATGGCAATTACAAAAAAATTCCTTTAACACTCAATGTTATAAGGTCATCAGCCTAACACCGAAATAGACTCATAAAGTTCGCCCAATACCATCCCCTTTTTGCCACTTTTCACATTGTGGACCTTTATAAAAATTTGGGCAGAGTCTCCCCATAAATAGAGCTATCCCGAAATAAAAGCACAACACATAACATAATTCCCGGCCAGGGAAAACATAATACTCATCAGAAAGCAGTAATACCAAGTAAATTCCCAGACAGGGAAGACACCACACACATGACGACAAAAGTGGGTTACAACACCCACATAATACACCAATGACTCTCATATCATTTTGCAATTCTACCTCTAATTGCATACCACATAAAATGAAAGAGAGAAAGGCTCATGCCTTTATATACAATCCATATACAAGTATAATCATGCTCACATGCGAGCATCATGAATGTGTATATAATCCTCAGGTGTATATAAGTACTCTATACGATACCGTGCTCCATCAAGCCCTGGTACCTCGATCCTGGGAGTACATCCAATCAACAGCTCGAGCTCAACTCCAAAGCCATCGATGTACCTGTTCACCTGCCCCAACAGAGACAGCCCCCAACGGGGTGAGCATACCAATACACAAAATTCCATAATCACAATAATGAAATTCATAATTTACAACAAAAGTAAATACTAATGAATTTAAATGATACTCCCTGGATGGCAACATCCTCATCCGGGATTCCGTGTACTGTCCCTGTTCTCACAATCATCAAACTCATCAAATCTCATAAATCAGTAAATCAACACATTGATTTAACTCATTGCATGCCTAGTTCTCGAATATCAATAATTATGATTCCAAGTTCATCATTCATGCAAATATAGATATCTCAATATCTAATACTGATTTCATAACCTCGCTATAAATCATAGATAGCTCAAATGCCTAGCATTTATTTTACCAATTCTCCATTATACCTAGACATCTCAAATGTCTTATAATGAATACATGATCCCATGATCATTCTCAGGCATCTCAAACGCCCTACAATAGTCATATAAACCCAGTACCCCCTTATATCTTGTAAGAGTTATCCTACTCTAGTGTCACGCACGCTACAAGCGGCGATATCAAGATTTGATCGTTCCTTGGCTATATCAACATATATATATAACCACACGCACAATATTTGATGCAATCAAAACACATTATGCATTTCACAATGCTCTAATATATATAGTAATGCTCGTACGTCGCACGTACCTTAAATCTCCGAAGTCCGAGCCAAACCTTTCTCGAGTTCCATGCCCCGAGGAATGATGTGCTAACACGATAAATAATTCACAATTATTTACGAACATGCAACCCATGCTCAAGCACACCCATAACCCTCAAAATATTGTCAACGCACGACTATTAACCTTTTAAAATACCCGGGGCAGGGAGGGAAACGAATGAGACAATAACGAAAATTGTTCAAGAACACCCTACAATTTTCAAACCCTAATCTCACAAATCGAACCCAATTAAACACCATAATTCATCTAAAAAGTGAATTAAACTATCAATAGCAAGAATCATCATCCTTGCCAAAAACCCCCAAATTTTCGAACACAAGAAGCATCAATAATACATCTAAAACATGTAATAAACGACCCATAACAAGAATCGTCACACCCCTGCCAAAACCCCCAAATTCGAACCAAACCCTACAAAAAATTCGAAAATAATTTCGAACCAAAACCACCAATTTCAGCAGGGAAAAACACGAGAAGCATGAAAAGAGGTAAAGGAGGTTACCCAATCGAAAATCGGAAGGAAAATCGACCGAAATCGAAGAACCCTAGAAATTGGGGATCGACGCATTCTCGCAAAATCCGACTTCAAAACGCGACGAAACTTTCAATTGCCGGAGGGAATAGCTGCGCCTCGACGAGACGAAGCCGGCGGCGGGTCGCACGCGCCGAACGGCGGCCGGACGGCGGCGGGCGCACCGCTTTTGTGCGCGGCGGCTGTGCAGACGGGAATGGGGCGCGAGCGGGGAGAGAGAAAAATAAGGGGCTGAAATGAAATTTAATGTAAAATTTTGGGTTCAATTGGTATTTATAGCAAAAATACCCCGAAAAACTAATAGCCCCACAAATACATCATGATTCATTAAAAATCATCTGTTTTCAAAAATTCTCTCTCTAACTCCAAAACCCCCTACCGGTGCTCACACAAGCACCCGAGATTCCGAGACACATCTAAAACCCAACTCTTAGGTTTTACACCGTAATGTGAATACAATCTCAACCTCGGGATCCAACGATCCCAACAACTCAAATAGACGAGCCCGAAAGGCCCAACACCGCGATTAACTCCAAATCGCCACGTAAAACAACTTTAGGGGTTATTAACACTCCGGGATTAACACCTATAATCCCTGGTCATCACAATATCCCCCACTAAAAGAATTTCGTCCCCGAATTAGCACCGGTGTATCACGTAACACGCGGGCTACACCACAACATGAAGCCATAATCTCGATTCTTGACCATATCAGAATCGTATTAATAAACGCAAGGGTACCTACCTCTCATCAAACTCTGAAACAGAGCGACTTACCAAAACCAACATATCACCCAAGAGGCAAAACGTACCTCGATGCGGGTTATCCCAAAAGTCAGTCCCTCATGACTGCAAAATAACCAATACTTACGACTGTAGATCGGACAGTCATCCTTAGTTCTAATACAACTAGTAAGAACGCATCATGAATGACACCTCAACTGTGAGAACGTTGACCTCGTGTCAAACTCTGGAGTGGGATAGACTTCCAAATCCATCATAACGTCAAAGAGCGTCAGCACAGCTCAACGCTAATAATCCAAAAGCAGTTAGTCAATTGAAACTGTAAGGATTCGAATCCCTCCCGATTCCATCGTAAATATCATCCAATGACATCTCTAACATGACTCACGATGTCTAACATACATCGTTACGAGGGAAACACTAGTACACCACGGTGTACACATACCAAACCTGGTTTCCACTTTCAAACCTCCTCCATCGAAGGAGCAGTCGCACCCTCAGCAACTCAATTTGGGCAACTCACGGCCACAAATTCACACAAAAGACATCTCACAAGATGTCCACCTCCGGATATCCCAAGAACCACATCCTGGTCAATATAAACAATCGAGACTCCACAGAGTTTCAAATCTGAAAGGACATGCAATAAACTCATTGCCTCCTCAACGCTTGTGTCGTCAGCGACACCCAACAAATCCGAATTCCTGCCATCCCTCGATAAACCTAGGATTTAACAATCCAAACTTGGGAAGGCTATCGCATAACTCGGAGGAAAACACCAACAAGGAAGTACCTTAACCCACACAAGATAATCCCTCTTCAAGGGAGTCAACTAACTTCACGATTGTTCCTCATAAATATCGTGCCATGGAGATTCCCAATCTCAAGGTGTTCCATATCTCTCATCAGAGATTTAACCATCCAAAAATAGCATAACTCTATGCTTGACAGGAAGGAAATCAACAACTGGCATCCGTATACTCATCGGTATACCTGCCTCAGTACGAACACCACATGCATACTCAATGCACTTGGCTCAGGTATCTACAACATACCCTTAAGCCGCAAACACAAATGTCAATCCTGAGTCATTCCCATCCAGTGGAGAATGAAAATCGACGATTGGCAACACGGTGTGGTTCCCAAAATCAACACCACACGTACCAACTCACCGAATCTTTCAAAGATTCCCAAATAGGTATAATACTACCTTCTTCCTCACAAGGGAAGTGCCATCGAACTCGAGATCCACTAGTCTCGAACCACCGTTCGGAAAAACTGGATACAATAACACCCATTGTATCCCAAATACACGGGTTCCCTCAGATCGAGTCAATAACGACTTGATGACTCTCTTGTTGGTACTCCAACATCATGAACTGTCCCAGACAAGTCTCACCAAGATTAAACATAAACGTATACACGTTTCAGTGAGGCACGCACAACCTCAAATGATGTCGTGACTACTAGAGTCCACCACAATCCACATCGTATCACCTTACGATTTGCCAAACTTGGTTCGAACGAGCAGTATAACGGCTCTAGCAAGCCCATCATGGTGCTACACACACGTGGCAGACAACCTAGTCTCTGCCTCTTTAGGTTTACCCCAAACCTACCAACAAGACGGACGTTTCCGCACGGCACACCATACCGTGGGAAGGAAAATCAATAGAGTAGTGGGTCCCTACTCAACGTTCCTCTAATGCCGATACACCCTGGACACTCCAATGTCCTTATGTACGTAACATAACCTGATCCTACTCCCTTAGGACCCATCCTACACCCTCAAGGGTGGTGTGACCATGTCCACCACATGTCACATCGACAGAAAGCGAGTAATTTCTTCCATGATTACTCCTGTCGTCAGGTCACATGGCTAAAAGTCATTCCAACGAGCATACCTCAAGGGTATCACCACTCGTAATATGATCACCCCAAACATAAGCAGCGGTACAATCACATGTACAGCGCATCCATCCATTCCTCGAGCAACCCGCTCGGTATAAGGGTCATGTCAATCGGTGACGCACACACCACCTTGTGCTCGGTACTGGCACCCAAGGCATACCTACTGAATACGTATACTCAACACATTGTTCATCGTAACGATGATGCATGTCTAATAAGACATCTCCTACACCATCGTCATCGTCATCCCATGACGACACATGCCAACTCATGGCATCTAAGGCATTGTCAACTAGTGACGATAGATGTCAACAAGGACATCTAAACAACCCAGTCAACTCGTGACGGTCCATGTACATCAGCGTATGTCATCCACCATCATGCTAGTAAAATAGGCATAATAAAACATGTATATCAACGCATGCCAGCTACAATAAAGCTAATAGAATAGCAATATCTCATACCTCATCGCTAACAATATAGCGGTATACCTGTCTCCGTCGCTCAATAATAGTACAAAATCAGCACCCATCGCTCGAAGGCGGCAAAATCCTGTGCTGAGTACATAGCGGCACAATCCATCGCTATAGAATCGACGGCATGGTACCTCGTCATATAATAAGTGGCATGAAACCTCGCTATACACCTGAGCATGAATCATCGTCCACATAATAGCGGAAAGAGGCATCGCTATCAATACCCGGCGGTATAAACCATCGCCAATCAATATAGCGGAATGAACCATCGCTATCAATACACCTGGCGGAAAGAACCATCGCCAATAAATATAGCGGAATGAACCATCGCTATAAATACACCTGGCGGAATGAACCATCGCCAATCAATATAGCGGAATGAACCATCGCTATCAATACACCTGGCGGAAAGAACCATCGCCAATAAATATAGCGGAATGAACCATCGCTATAAATACACCTGGCGGAATGAACCATCGCCAATAAATATAGCGGAATGAACCATCGCTATAAATATAATCGACACAGCGGAATACCTCACTGCTATCATCCGTGTTCTCAGAATGAAATGAATAGAAATCGACACAGCGGGACACATCACCGCTATCATCCAATGCATAAATGCAACCACTTGCAAGTCAATACGTATACCAAGACATGTTACCTCGGAAATATCCCTTTACCTGATTCTTTTACAAAATCAGATTCCTTGGCACATAACACACGGAGTGCCAGACATCACTATTAATGCCATCCTATCGTGTTCCACACGATTCCTGCAACCACAATGGTTAGCAATACCACTTTTCATATCATAAAAGCACATAAACAATTCGTTATGTCATACAACATTAATGCCATCATGCATAAATATGTGCTACCAGCCCTTAACAGCCCCAATGAGCAACCACTGCTCTAATACAACTAAATGTAAGGACCCCAAGCCCTTAACCCTTGATTAGTGTATTAACCACTATGTGTGGCACATGCTTTCAATAAAAAGTCAATCGGGAAGCTCAGATGATACTTTATCATTGCATGGCAATTACAAAAAAATTCCTTTAACACTCAATGTTATAAGGTCATCAGCCTAACAACGAAATAGACTCATAAAGTTCGCCCAATACCATCCCCTTTTTGCCACTTTTCACATTGTGGACCTTTATAAAAATTTGGGCAGAGTCTCCCCATAAATAGAGCTATCCCAAAATAAAAGCACAACACATAACATAATTCCCGGCCAGGGAAAACATAATACTCATCAGAAAGCAGTAATACCAAGTAAATTCTCAGCCAGGGAAGACACCACACACATGACGACAAAAGTGGGTTTCAACACCCACATAATACACCAATGACTCTCATATCATTTTGCAATTCTACCTCTAATTGCATACCACATAAAATGAAAGAGAGAAAGGCTCATGCCTTTATATACAATCCATATACAAGTATAATCGTGCTCACATGCGAGCATCATGAATGTGTATATAATCCTCAGGTGTATATAAGTACTCTATACGATACCGTACTCCATCAAGCCCTGGTACCTCGATCCTGGGAGTACATCCAATCAACAGCTCGAGCTCAACTCCAAAGCCATCGATGTACCTGTTCACCTGCCCCAACAGAGACAGCCCCCAACGGGGTGAGCATACCAATACACAAAATCCCATAATCACAATAATGAAATTCATAATTTACAACAAAAGTAAATACTAATGAATTTAAATGATACTCCCTGGATGGCAACATCCTCATCCGGGATTCCGTGTACTGTCCCTGTTCTCACAATCATCAAACTCATCAAATCTCATAAATCAGTAAATCAACACATTGATTTAACTCATTGCATGCCTAGTTCTCGAATATCAATAATTATGATTCCAAGTTCATCATTCATGCAAATATAGATATCTCAATATCTAATACTGATTTCATAACCTCGCTATAAATCATAGATAGCTCAAATGCCTAGCATTTATTTTACCAATTCTCCATTATACCTAGACATCTCAAATGTCTTATAATGAATACATGATCCCATGATCATTCTCAGGCATCTCAAACGCCCTACAATAGTCATATAAACCCAGTACCCCCTTATATCTTGTAAGAGTTATCCTACTCTAGTGTCACGCACGCTACAAGCGGCGATATCAAGATTTGATCGTTCCTTGGATATATCAACATATATATATAACCACACGCACAATATTTGATGCAATCAAAACACATTATGCATTTCACAATGCTCTAATATATATAGTAATGCTCGTACGTCGCACGTACCTTAAATCTCCGAAGTCCGAGCCAAACCTTGCTCGAGTTCCATGCCCCGAGGAATGATGTGCTAACACGATAAATAATTCACAGTTATTTACGAACATGCAACCCATGCTCAAGCACACCCATAACCCTCAAAAAATTGTCAACGCACGACAATTAACCTTTTAAAATACCCGGGGCAGGGAGGGAAACGAATGAGACAATAACGAAAATTGTTCAAGAACACCCTACAATTTTCGGACCCTAATCTCACAAATCGAACCCAATTAAACACCATAATTCATCTAAAAAGTGAATTAAACTATCAAAAGCAAGAATCATCATCCTTGCCAAAAACCCCCAAATTTTCGAACTCAAGCCCTTAAATTCGAACCACTCAAAGCTCTTAAATTCGAACCCAATAATTCTTTAAATTCGAACACAAGAAGCATCAATGATACATCTAAAACATGTAATAAACGACCCATAAGAAGAATCATCACACCCCTGCCAAAACCCCCAAATTCGAACCAAACCCTACAAAAAATTCGAAAATAATTTCGAACCAAAACCACCAATTTCAGCAGGGAAAAACACGAGAAGCATGAAAAAGAGGTAAAGGAGGTTACCCAATCGAAAATCGGAAGGAAAATCGACCGAAATCGAAGAACCCTAGAAATTGGATCGACGCATTCTCGCAAAATCCGACTTCAAAACGCGACGAAACTTTCAATTGCCGGAGGGAATAGCTGCGCCTCGACGAGACGAAGCCGGCGGCGGGTCGTACGCGCCGAACGGCGGCCGGACGGCGGTGGGCGCACCGCTTTTGCGCGCGGCGGCTGTGCAGACGGGAATGGGGCGCGAGCGGGGAGAGAGAAAAGTAAGGGGCTGAAATGAAAAATGTAAAATTTTGGGTTCAATTGGTATTTATAGCAAAAATACCCCGAAAAACTAATAGCCCCACAAATACATCATGATTCATTAAAAATCATCTGTTTTCAAAAATTCTCTCTCTAACTCCAAAACCCCCTACCGGTGCTCACACAAGCACCCGAGATTCCGAGACACATCTAAAACCCAACTCTTAGGTTTTACACCGTAATGTGAATACAATCTCAACCTCGGGATCCAACGATCCCAACAACTAAAATAGACGAGCCCGAAAGGCCCAACACCGCGATTAACTCCAAATCGCCACGTAAAACAACTTTAGGGGTTATTAACACTCCGGGATTAACACCTATAATCCCTGGTCATCACAAACATTTAGCGGCAAAGCATTAAAATCATCACTCCAATATATACAATCACAATGAGTGTATTTTAATGCACCTCCCTTCAAATGTGACATGCGACAATATCCTCGCTTCAACATTTAGTGGCAAAGCATTAAAATCATCACTCCAATATACGTGCAACCATAATGCGTAATCCATAATCCAATATACATCGCCTTGAGTGTATTTTAATGCACCTCGCTTCAAATGTGACCTGCAGAATTTTACCATCACTTCAACATTTAGCGGCAAAGCATTAAAATCATCACTCCAATATATATGCACCCACAATGCATAATTCATGATGTATATAAAACGCAGGTTACCGTTTCGTGTCTTTCAACCCTGGCCTTAGCCCTTCATGTCATAGCTTCCCTACAGGAACAATGTCAATACCATGAGCATATAATAATCCATATTCACCACAATATGATTATAATGAGTAAATGCATAAACCATAAGAACAAAGTACTTCATGTATCCCAAATCATTTCAAAATGTTCCCCTTGGTGTCACTGTGCCACAACTCACAATCATAATCAACACATTATATTATGATTCCATAGATGTCATGACATATAATTATTCCACTATGATCACATATCATAAACGCACATAAGCAAAATAGTTGTGTCACACAACACTAACTACCATCATTCATAATTATGTGCTACTCATTTCCATCAACATGATCCTAGGCCCTCAACAGCCCCAAAGAGCAAACCACTGCTCTGATACCACTAATGTAAGGACCCCCGTGCCCTTATTCCGTTATTAGTGTATTAACCCAAGCATTTACTGCATGTAATTATATATGTAGGGGAAAACCCACTTGTCATCATAGCAAACCATGCCAATAATAAAATTTCTTTACATTAATCCATATAATATCTAATTTCCCCCAACCAAGTCCACATACATATCATGCACCATTATAATACACTAACATGTTCTCAGTTCATTTAGCAATTCAATAAATATTTGCATGCAACTCATAAATGAAGAGAGAAAGGCCCTTGCATTTTTATACATGCCATTTACACATCATAGTGCTCACATGCGAGCATCAAATAAGTATGTGTGTATCAAATGTATAAAACACGGTGCTCAATACCGTCACTGGTACTTCGATCCCTGGAAACACCTCCATTCCATAGCTCGAGTTCAACTCCAAAAGCCATCGATGTACCTAATCACCTGCCCCAACTGAGACAACACCCCCCCCCCCCCCCCCCACGGGATGAGTATACCAATATCCCAAATCCAATAATCACAATATACAATTCATAATTTACAAAAATGTAAATGCTATGAAATATAAAAGATGCTCTCAGGATGGTATCATCCTCATACGGGATTCCCTGTACTGTCCCTGTTCTCAAAACAACCAAAACCGTCAAATTCCCAATGGTCAGTTAATCGTTACGTTGATTAACAAGTCTGTATGCCACGTACCGATATCATAAACAATAATATCAAATCATTAAACAATGATTACATATATTCTATATATCTCACTTATGGTTCCATAGTTCTATTTCACCGCTCACTCTAAAATAGCGGCATTTCATTCTCACGCATGCTCAACAGCAGTGGCGTCATAACCGATGTTCGCTCAAGGCGACAACATCACAATCATTGCTCGCTCAAAAGCGGCACCATATATTTCCCAATGCATATATATCCATTTATAGCAATAACCATAAACCATGCATTTCAATATTTGTTTATTGCTAATACCATATACCATGCATTTCCATATACATTTATTGCAATATAGTGTACCATGCACTCAACAATTGCAATTATAATAAAGGGCTATGCTCGTACCTCATACTACCTTATATTTCCGTAGTTCGACTCCAGTCTTGCCTTGGTCCCGTGACCGATGAATTATGTGCTAAACACGATTAATAATCCACGATTAAAATCAAGCATGTAACCACGTGCCCAAGCACGTTCACAAACCCCAATTATATCGTCATTCATGACGATTAACCATTTTAAAAGACCCCGGGCGAAGCATGCATCGAAAAATCAACACGAAATTAAACCCCAAAAACAAGCACTGGCGATCGATCGCTTTACCCCAGGATATCGATCGCCTCGCAAAAATGGCATGGGCGATCGATCGCTCCATTCAAGGCAATCGGTCGCCTCTCAGTGTTTTTGGCTACTGCCTCATGGCGATCGATCGTTTCCTTTGAGGCGGTTGATCGCCACACTGTTCATCTTCCTGAAAATTTCACCAACGTCGCGGCGATCGATCGCCCCGTCCTAGGAATCGATCGCCTCGACCTGTAACAGTCAAAAATGGCATTTTTCTTGCAAAATCTTCCCAACAACAATGCTCGCACCCCATACAACATAAATCCTTAACAATGGGCTATAAATCAACCCCAAAATAAAACAACCCAAAAATCTTTAAAAATCAATTTCTTAAACCCAACTCAAATCCTTCCCAAACACCACAATAGTACTATCAAATCGAAGATAAATGCGAGGGGATGGATTTACCTTATTATCTTCGAGAAATTCGGCTCCCAAGTCGAGCACCCATCAATTTTTCATCAAGGGAGAAAAGAGGGAAGGGTTGGGGGAAATGGGGGGGAGCGCTGGTGAGAGTGAGAGAAATGAGATCCAAAATGATCGAACACCGAGTCCACTTGGTATATATAGTACCAAAAATCCAAAATCCCGAGTCATCCACAAATACATCATGACTCATTAAAAATCATATGTTCAATAATTATCTCTCCAACCTAAATTCCCATTATCAGCCTCAGTACAAAGTACTCCGGACCCCAGATCCTACCAAAGACCAAATTCCAAGGTTATCACTATGATGAGAATATAATCTCATCCCTTGGATCCAACGATTATACCACACCGGGATTAACACCATTAATCCCCGGGCATCACAACTGGTGTCGGGCTTGTAGATTTGGTCTGGTTGGTTGGACTCGAGGATCACAGCATACATATTGATTTCGCTGTTATCGGTTATTCTCTTTTCATGCATTTATATTATGATATTTGCATGTTTATATATGAATCAGGCGCAATCTTCCGTTCCCGGGTCCAGATCTGTTTATTTTTTATTTCGCTGCGTTTGGATCTGACGCCGGGGTACGGAAACCCAACTGTGGTATCAGAGCTAGGTTGCGCTTATGATTCATGTATCCAATAATTAATTTTATTTGATTGTTTCCAATCGTATTTGAGTTTTCAGAAGTTATTTTGGAATCCGGAAAAATATATAATATAGATTAAAAAGGTTTTAATCATGTTGATCCAAACCAGCCATGCACGGTGTGATGCCCCAAAATTAATTAAATGTAATTTGAGCATTAATTATGTTTATATGATGAAATATGTTGATAATTGATTTATGTGTTGAAATTAATTATCATGTTGTAATGCTTAGTCACATGATAGGCGTGACCCGATGTTGCATTTCAGGGTATATGTTATGCATGTTAGAAAATGGGGTGTTAACATGATTTAATTGTATTGGGTGTTAATTATGAGGAAGATATGAAGTTAGAGGAAGTTGCATTTTTGTAAAATGCTGTTAAAATACCATGTTGGGTATTTTATACATCATGTTAATTAATGGGGGACAATTTTTACTATAACCCTTTAACCCCACTTTACCCCACCTTATTTTCACTTTACCAATCACTCTCTTAAATCCCCAAATCACTTCCCAACCCTAAACCCTTCCTCATTTTCGAAACTTGGCAAAAGTGGAAGGAGAAGTCTTCACAAAACCTTTGTTTGTGAGATTATTGTAGGATTTGGAGTCCTTAAGAGGCGCCCTTCCTAAAGTTTTTATGATGTTAGTTTTGAAATGGTTAGCTTTTTGTGTTTTTATGTGGGTTTGTTTTGGGTATGTGATGTATGTGGTTGGGGTATGATTTTTGAAGTGTTTTATGTGGGTTTTAGTGAGTTATGATGATGTTTGAGCTGTTGGAACGTTTGGGTTTGAAGGGTATGAGGTAGAGCTTGAAAAGAATGCTCAAAAATGGTGATTTTTCGATGTACAGGGATCGGCGATCGATCGCCCATCTTTGGCGATCGATCGCGAGCCAGCAGTAGGCTCCAGAACCATTTGGCAATCGATCGCCACTTTTCGGCGATCGATCGGCGAGGCTGGCAATCGATCGCGCCAAAAGTGGCAATCGATCGCCAAGGGCTGAAATTTCAGCATCGTGAGACCCCGTTATCTCAAACATACTAATAGGTGCAATTAAGAGAACTAAACATTCATATGCATAAATCAGAGTAGTAAGTCGTGTTGATCAACCTGAGCTTAAGAGATTACAGTACCAAAAGTTTCAAAAAGGAATTTCACATATTCCTACAAAAGGTACTACATTATAGTCTTACTCTACTTCATGTAGAATCTATACAAAAAATTTCTCTAACATGCTAATCCTGTAGCACTCCTTACGGCTCAGCATTTCAACCCCGACCCTGGTTCTCATCATCAAAAGCACCTACAAAGACAACCCTCAACACATGAGCATAACATAATTCATATTCAACATAATATGAATGTAAGACGTAAATGCATAATCATAATACAAATAACTTCATGTATTTCCATCGCATTTACAATGCCTATTGGTTGTGCATGTACCACAATTCATAATCAAAACACTATATGAATGTATGGCTTCACAAATAAATGTCATGACATATCATCTCTTTTTCTTGAGTCAGTCATCATCAGTTATTTTAATGCTTCATCGCTTCTTAATCTCAAAAACAAGCGGTATCTCATCCTCGCTTCTTCGTACAAGCGGTATCTCATCCTCGCTTAGTACGGTATACCCCGCCTCCATGTGCAAGCGAGCCTCCCCCCTCCCGCTCCACATTTTTAGCGGTCAAGCGTAAACATTAAAACCTTCACTGTGATCACCCCTGACTCGTGGAATACACCTCTTTATTCCACATCACAATATGCAACAACAATGCATAATATGTAGGGCCTCTCTACCCTAACAGCGTAATCGAGACATAATTAGGGCTAAACATGCATCACAGACAGTTTATGGTTCCGGTTATTACGTGAGCTAATAGGATTACAGGCCAAAATAAAACTTCGAAGCTAATTATCTACATTCCCAAATGAATGTTAACACTATAGATTTACACTACTCCTAGAGCAGACACTATACCAAATCCTGTATCCTAATTCACAAGGCTCCTCGAAGCTCACTGCCTCAACCCGGCCCATAGCCCTCCAAATTCCAAAGGTGTACCTACAGGAACAACTCATCATGAGCATACACATAACTATTCAACACAATCAAACATAATAACGTAAATAGTTGCATGAGATATATATGTATATATGCTCCCTGATTCACCACATTAGCACACTTCCTTTGTTGTTCCTGTTTCATGAACTCATGCACAAAATCATTAGCTCACAAGGTAATGATCGATATCACGTTTCCGTTATAATCACAATATTCCACATTAATCACAATATTCCACATTAATCACTAGAATTGTGACTGTTCCGGTCCCAATACAACAGCGGAATTTTAGGACCCCTCGCTTCGACATATAGCGGCATCATATGATATCCCTCGCTTCGACAATGACAGCGGCATGTTACCTCGCTTAGACATGACAGCGGCAAATATCATACTACAATCGCTTCATATGACAGCGGCAAGTACCTCCCTCGCTCGGAGATAAAGGCTACCGGAACATTCATCAATTCTACCACAATAATCAAACACAATAGTTGATTCCATTATCACGATATATCACTATCATTTCACATAAATCACAACATATAAGGATTCACTATCCACGGTATACACAATACATAATCGAAAGCGTAATACATTTTACTGTCCGATGCTCGTACGTCTCACTACGTACCTTAATTCCCAAAAGTGGAGAAGTTGGAGAACTTTATCTCCTCGATGTTGTTGGCACCTGGGGTGGTTCCACACAACCACAAAAATCAATATTAGAAGCTAAACAATAGCCAAATACCAAAAATTCCACAAAAAACATCATTTGCCACATTTTAAACAGCGGCGATCGATCGCCTCACTTTTTTGCCTTGCGGCGATCGATCGCTTCATTTGAGGCGATCGATCGCCTGTTGAGCAAAATGGCTACTTGCCATCGGCGATCGATCGCCTAAAACAGGGCGATCGATCGCCACCTGCTGTGCGCGATTTCCACCATTTTTTTGAGCATCAACCAAGCTCAATTCCATACCATTCAAACCCAAACTTTCCAACAACACTAACATCATCATAACTCACTAAAACCCACATAAAACACTTCAAAAAGCATACACCAACAACATACAACACATACCCAAAACAAACCCATTTCAAAACCCTTCAAAACCATTATAAACCCAAACCAAACACTACAAAAGCAACAAGGAGGCAACCATACCTCTTGGGGACTCCAAATCACCCAACAAATTCCACAAATCAAGCTTTTGCAAAGATTCCTCTTCCACTTTGTGCCCAAAATCGAACATGGGAAGGGTTTTGGGTTGGGAAGGGATTTTGGGGATTTAAGAGAGTAATTGGTAAAGTGAGGTGAGAGTGGGGGTAAATGGGTTAATTAAATTATACCCAATAATTAACATGATGTATAAAATACCCCAACATGGTATTTTAAAAGCATTTTACAAATATGCACCCAACCTCCACTAAATCCATATTACCACATAATTAACAACCAATACAATTAAATCATGTTAACACCTCATATCCCATCATGCATAACATGCACCCTGAAACGTAACCCCCAGGTCACACCTATCATGTGACTATGCATTTCATCATGATAATTAATTCCAGCATAAAAATCAATTATCCACATAATTCATCATATAAACATAATTAATGCCTTAATTGCAATTAATCATTTCGGGGACATCACATTACTCCCCTACTTATAAGATTTCGTCCTCGAAATCGCATGCACTTACCCCAAAAGAAACTAAACATAAATCACATACCAGAGAATAGTTCCGGGTAGTGCTGTACCATATGCCGCTCCGTCTCCCACGTGGCCTTTTCAACACTCCGACGATCCCACTGAACCTTGACCATCGGTATAACCTTGCTTCGAAGTCTGCGATCCTTTCGATCCAGAATTCTGACTGGTTATTCAACACAGGATACATCTGAACTCAACTGAACCTCTGAAGGCTGTAATACATGAGACGGATCTGGCTCACAATTACGCAGCATAGATACAAGAAAGACATCATGAATACCAAATAAAGACGGCGGTAGAGTCAAACGGTAAGCCAAAGTACCGATACGCTGCAATACCTTATACGACCCAACATACCTCGGAGATAACTTCTCCGCATACCAAACCAAACCACACCCCTAAAGGGTGAGATCTTCAAGAAGACCTTGTCTCCTGACTGGAATTTTAGCGGTCGTCGCCGCTCATTGGCGTATTCTGCTTGCTTATTCTGGGCCGCTTTCATCTTTTGACGTATTAACTTAATCTTTTCTTCCATGTTCTCAATCAATTCCGGTCCTCCGACCGTCTTACTAGTCAAGTCCTCCCAGTACAACGGTGATCTACAACGTCGACTGCAAAGAGCCCCGAATGGAGCCATCTGAATGCTCACCTAATAACTGTCATCATAAGAGAACTCTACTAGTGGCACTGAATCTTGCCACGGAGTATCAAACTCCCAAAACACATGCCCTCAACATGTCCTCAAGCGTCTGTATGGTACGCTCTGTCTGACCACTCTGTCTGACCATCAGTCTGAGGGTGATAAGATGTACTCAATCTCACCTCTGCACCCAAGGCTGACTGAAGACCCTCTCAGAAAATGCGATGTGAACCGTGGGTCTCTGCCAGACACAATCGAGACTGGAATACCATGCAATCTCACTAATGCCCACACATATGATTGGGCCATCTTTAGGTTCATGAAAGACACACGATAAGGGATGAAGTGAGCCACCTTCGTCAACCTATCTACGATCACCCAAAACGCATCAAATCCTGAGGCCGCCCCTGGCAAGTGGGTCACGTAACCCATATATATATGCTCCCACTTCCACTTAGGTACTCCAAGCTCTTCAGCTCGCCACTAGGCCTCTACCTTTCTGCCCTTGCCTGCTGGCAGATCAAACATCTTTCGACAAAGGTCATAACATTACGCTTCATGCGTCTCCACCAGATCTGACCACTTAGGTCCTTGTACATTTTTCTTCCTCCTGGGTGGATACTGAACCGACTACTGAGAGCTCGCTCCTAGATTCCTTTACGCAACTCCGGCGTATCTGGAACTACTCAATGGTTGTCCAATCTCAAGGAATCATCCTCAGCCACTCTAAACTTTGATGGCTGACCTCGAAGTACTATCGATGACCATCTCTGAACCACATCATCCGACCTCTGGGCTCTCCCGATAGCCCCCAAATGTGTCTGGCTCAGCCAAAAAGGTTGACACTCGCACTGGCGACTTGTCCACATCGAAATCATAGCCCAGATGGCAATAAGAAGTCATCATAGTTGTTAAACTCATGCTATCCTTAGCAGCACTCTTTACCTTTCGACTTAAGGCGTCTGCTATCAAATTTGCTTTACCTGGATGGTACTCAATTCCACAATCAAAATCTTTGAATAAGTCCATCTATCTTCTTTGTCGCACAACCAACTCAGCCTGTGTGAACAAAACTTTAGGCTCCTATGGTCCGTGTAGATGGTAAACGACGTACCATACAATTAATTCCTCCAAATCTCAAGGCATATCATGGACTGGGTACTTAGCCTCATGTGGTTTCAACTGCCTCGAAGCATGAGCTACCACATGCTTATCTCGCATCAACACACATCCCAAACTCTGCAGTGATGCGTCCGTGTGCAAAGCAAACCTCTCGTTTCCCCGAAGGAATCACCAATACAGGTGCTGTAGTCAACCGGTGCCTCAACTCTTGGAAGCTCTTCTCACAAGTCTCAGACCACAAAAACGGAACTCCTTTCTACGTCAACTACGTCAATGGTTTAGCGATCTTAGAGAATCCCTCGACAAAACGTTGGTAATAACCCGCTAAACCAAGGAAGCTCCGGATCTCGGGCACGGATGTAGGCGTAGACCAAACCATTACTGCCTCTACCTTCCTGGAATCCACAGATATCCCATTACTAGAGATCACATGCCCCAAAGACACCACGCCGCTCAACCAAAATTCACACTTGCTGAGCTTGGCGTACAACTGATCGTCCCTAAGGACCTGGAACACCGTTCTCAAAGTGCTTCTCGTGTTCCTCTCCAGACCGGAAATAGATGAGTATATCGCCAATAAAACAATGGCGAACTGATCCAAATACGGTTGAAACACCCTGTTCATCAGGCTCATAAAAACAGCTGGGGCATTCGTCACCCCAAAAGGCATGACTAAGAATTCATAGCACCCAAATCTAGTCCTGAAAGCTGTCTTCTGTACATCATCTTCCCTTACCCGGATCTGATGATACCCCGACTTCAGAACTGTAGGGCCTCGTACCCCTGGGCGATACGCTTGAACGTATGTGACCCTTATCAAGGAGCTCTCGTAACTGGACCTTTAATTCTCTTTGCTCCGTTGGTGCCATCCTATACGGGGCACCAAAAATGGCAGATGTCCTCGGTAGTAACTCAATCCCAAACTCGACCTCTCTCGTCGGTGGGAATCCGGGAATCCCTTCCGGAAAAACATCAGGAAACTCCGCCACTACGGGCACATCCTCGACTTTTAATTCATCTTTCCTTTCAGTAATATCAACAGCATAGATGAGATATCCCGAATGGCCCCGTTCCAACAACTGTGCCATCTTGACAACAGATAACAACGAGATCTTGGGACAAGAACCATCCCCATAGGATGTCCACTGGACTCCCAGATCAGATTTGAACCGCAATGTTCTCTGTCTGGAGTCCACCACTACCTGATATCTGTTCAGCACATCGATGCCCACAATGCAATCGAAGTCCGACATTCCCAAAACAACCGAGTCTGATCTTAGCTCATTGCCCTCAAAATAAATGAGACCTTCATAGACAATTTGATCAGCAATCAAACTTCTTCCAGCGGGTGTCAAGACTACAAGAGGCATGGTGCATAAACAAGAGACACATACCCGCCATCACTTCCTCCGGAGCCGCTGTAGCCTGCTCCCTCTCCAACGCATAAACCTGCCCCTGAGGTGGCCCATAGGTTGAGCTCCATACTGCCTCGGTACCAACGATGGCCTGTGCTCTACTGTTCTGTCTACAGGTCTCCCCGTAGAGTTCTATTGTCCCTCTCGATTGGGACATGGCCGAGCCAAGGGGCCCTTATTGCCACAAACATAACATCATATATAGTCTTTTGTCACATTTGGTTGCCCACAAAGAGGGCACTGGACCTTTCCAAAACTGTCTCCCTGAGACTGTCCTCCTTCTGATGGGGCATCATTCATACGGCTTCCTTTCCAACGATTCTCGGCCCCTCATGAAGTTCCCCATCTTTGCCTTGCTTGTGGTTAGTAAATTCATCTTGCTTAGCCTGCCGTGCAGCAGCTGAGAAGTAGCGGGTCAGAACCGAGCTCTGAATAGCTTCCAATTCATCTCCTGACCCTGAGCCTCTTGCTCTATCACCGTGGTCTTCCACCACATCAGCGCCTTCTCGGCTAAATCTCGGCCAAATGGGACTCCGTTAGTCCTATCCAGGCTGTCTCAGCACAAGGAGCTGTCACAAACATATGTTTTATCCTCTCTAATCATTCCTCAACCATTTTCCCCTGTCTCAGTTCCCTCGAACATCGGGGGTCGGTATGTCAGAAATTGAGCTAAATTAAGCTCCGCAGGTAGTAACTGTTGCTCAAACGGTTCTTCGTCGAAAGCTAGCGGGAGTAGGGGATTTGTACGCCCAACACTTGCATTAATACTCACGGCGTCTCCTACTTCCACATTTGTTGCCACACAGCAACACAAGGGTTAATAGCAATACCCAAAAGCAGTTCACATAATGCATTGTTAAAAAAACATAACATGTTAGTATAACAACAATATACTTCATATGCAACATACGTACAAAACACGTTTAGAAGTAAGCACCTAGCCAACTTATTGCTAAGGCTACCCTTCACTCATTCCCGGGTTCTCTAACCACTGCTCTGATACCACTAATGTAGGGCCTCTCTACCCTAACAGCGTAATCGAGACATATTAGGGCTAAACATGCATCACAGACAGTTTATGCTTCCGGTTATTACGTGAGCTAATAGGATTACAGGCCAAAATAAAACTTCGAAGCTAATTAATTACATTCCCAAATGAATGTTAACACTATAGATTTACACTACTCCTAGAGCAGAGACTATACCAAATCCTGTATCCTAATTCACAAGGCTCCTCGAAGCTCACTGCCTCAACCCGGCCCATAGCCCTCCAAATTCCAAAGGTGTACCTACAGGAACAACTCATCATGAGCATACACATCACTATTCAACACAATCAAACATAATAACGTAAATAGTTGCATGAGATATATATGTATATATGCTCCCTGATTCACCACATTAGCACACTTCCTTTGTTGTTCCTGTTTCATGAACTCATGCACAAAATCATTAGCTCACAAGGTAATGATCGATATCACGTTTCCGTTATAATCACAATATTCCACATTAATCACAATATTCCACATTAATCACAATATTCCACATTAATCACTAGAATTGTGATTGTTCCGGTCCCAATACAACAGCGGAATTTTAGGACCCCTCGCTTCGACATATAGCGGCATCATATGATATCGCTCGCTTCGACAATGACAGCGGCATGTTACCTCGCTTAGACATGACAGCGGCAAATATCATACTACCATCGCTTCATATGACAGCGGCAAGTACCTCCCTCGCTCGGAGATAAAGGCTACCGGAACATTCATCAATTCTACCACAATAATCAAACACAATAGTTGATTCCATTATCATGATATATCACTATCATTTCACATAAATCACAACATATAAGGATTCACTATCCACGGTATACACAATACATAATCGAAAGCGTAACACATTTTACCGTCCGATGCTCGTACGTCTCACTACGTACCTTAATTCCCAAAAGTGGAGAAGTTGGAGAACTTTATCTCCTCGATGTTGTTGGCACCTGGGGTGGTTCTACACAACCACACAAATCAATATTAGAAGCTAAATAATAGCCAAATACCAAAATTCCACAAAAAAACATCATTTGCCACATTTTAAACAGCGGCGATCGATCGCTGCACGAGGCGATCGATCGCCTCACTTTTTTGCCTTGCGGCGATCGATCGCTTCATTTGAGGCGATCGATCGCCTGTTGAGCAAAATGGCTACGGGCCATCGGCGATCGATCGCCTAAAACAGGGCGATCGATCGCCACCTGCTGTGCGCGATTTCCACC
The DNA here is from genome assembly GCA_907163345.1 of Haberlea rhodopensis. Lineage (NCBI taxonomy): Eukaryota > Viridiplantae > Streptophyta > Magnoliopsida > Lamiales > Gesneriaceae > Haberlea > Haberlea rhodopensis. The sequence goes on from CAJQUN010000055.1 coordinate 3,858,244, forward strand.
ATTTTTTTTTAGCATCAACCAAGCTCAATTCCATACCATTCAAACCCAAACTTTCCAACAACACTAACATCATCATAACTCACTAAAACCCACATAAAACACTTCAAAAATCATACCCCAACAACATACAACACATACCCAAACCAAACCCATTTCAAAACCCTTCAAAACCATTATAAACCCAAACCAAACACTACAAAAGCAACAAGGAGGCAACCATACCTCTTGGGGACTCCAAAGCACCCAACAAATTCCACAAATCAAGCTTTTGCAAAGATTCCTCTTCCACTTTGTGCCCAAAATCGAAAATGGGAAGGGTTTTGGGTTGGGAAGGGATTTTGGGGATTTAAGATAGTAATTGGTAAAGTGAGGTGAGAGTGTGGGTAAATGGGTTAATTAAATTATACCCAATAATTAACATGATGTATAAAATACCCCAACATGGTATTTTAAAAGCATTTTACAAATATGCACCCAACCTCCACTAAATCCATATTACCACATAATTAACAACCAATACAATTAAATCATGTTAACACCTCATTTCCCATCATGCATAACATGCACCCTGAAACGTAACCCCCAGGTCACGCCTATCATGTGACTATGCATTTCATCATGATAATTAATTCCAGCATAAAAATCAATTATCCACATAATTCATCATATAAACATAATTAATGCCTTAATTGCAATTAATCATTTCGGGGACATCACATAATATGCAACAACAATGCATAATAACATGTATCATACTCTTAATGCATCACATTGCATTCATCATGTGTCAAATAGACAAACATAAAGTACATGTTACCATTGGGATGCCCGTACGTCGCTTACGTACCTTTCCAAAATGTAGTGTGTTGTGGGACTCTATCCCCTGCGCTGTGTAGCTGTCTGTGAAGGCTCTACACCAATGTACAACACAATATTAGATGTCTCATTACAATCCAATATAAAAAATTAAACAAAATATAACAATTTATATTTTTCAACATTCTGGGTCTCTCGATCGATCGGCCCCTCTTCTCGATCGATCGAGAAGACGCCTTCTATCAAAGCCAAGATTCTGCCTCGCTCGATCGATCGAGATGCTCTGTTCGAGAAATACCATCCCAGAATTCTCGAACACCTATTTTTACACCCTTTGATCTAGCATATAAGATACACCACATGTTCGAACAATTATGCTAGCAGTTACAATACACTACACTTAGTGTATTCATATCAAATTTATACCGGAAATATAAATCCAGATGCATAAACGTCGTCCATTTACACAAGTACTCAACCAACTTTTCTGAAAAACAAGGCATTGTCTTCCTGCCCAGATTTTTGAGTACCCACTTTCAAGCAATTAAATCTACCACATAAGTCATGAAGTTTGCTCGAATAAAAACGTCCTGGGATTTACAAAATTACCATGCATGTACTCAAATCGAAGGTTCACCAAAAACCCATCTAACATGCATGCTATCACCTTCTCAATATCACTCCCATTCCACATTTTTTCAGAAAAACAGGGCAATTATCTACCCAGATTTTCGAACACCCTTTTTCACATGCTTAAATCCTTAACATAAAACATGTAACATGCTCAAGGAAAAATACTGAGAGCTTCATAATAACACCATGTAAGCATTTAAATCGAAGGTTTTAAGAAACATAAGCTAACATGCCATTTTTTACACTACTCAAAAGCAAGAACTTAAACAAGTTTAAATCAAAAACAGGGCATGGTTTCTCACCCTACTTTGCTCCTATTTTTGAGAGGCTTCCAAGGAATGAAAATGGCAAGGCTCCTCACGATTTTGCTTATCAGATGCTGGAGGTTATTTGGGAGAGAAGGGTCGAGATTTGGAAAGGAGGAGAAGGGCTAAATGATCGAGCCAAGTGGAGTGGATAATCATCTTACTCAGCTGATTGGTATGGGTTGGGGGGGGGGGGGGTGGTTGGGTGTTGGGTGGTATGATGTGTTATGTTTTGGTCCCGGTATTTAGCACGATGTATTAAAATATCTTCACATGATATTTATAGTATTTTCTCAATAAAATACTTCAATTCCTATTTAAACATGCTTCACCAAAACAAATAACACACACCCCAAATAAACATGCCACAACCCCAAAATCCCAGCATATATCACATGCACCCTGAAATGTATCTCCTCAATAATATTAATTCAATCCCATGAATTAACACCCAAATTATCATAATTTAAAATTAATGATTAAAATCACATAATCATTTCGGGGATATTACAGTCCAGTATGATCTCGCGATCGATCGGGTCTGGGCGGCGATTGATCGCGAGATGTAAAAATGGGTGTTTTTGATTTTTTTGTGGGATTTTTGGATATTGGACTATAATTAGCTTCTAATATCGATTTGTATGGTTGTGTAGAACCATCCCAGGTACTCACAACTTCAAGGAGATAAAGTTCTCCAACTTCTCCACTTTTGGAATTAAGGTACGTAAGAAACGTACGGGCATCGGACGGTAAAAACACACTCCTATACTATGACTATGCAATGCTTGCAAAAGTATTTACGATGTTTATGATGATGATTATGATAAGTAAGTTTATGATGATGATGTTAATGATGAGTAAAGATGATGTGATGTTTATGAGGACGTTTATGATAAGATGATGATGTTTACAAGATGATGATGTTACAAGATGATGATGTTATAAGATGATGATGTTTATAAGATGATGATGTTATGATATGATGATGATGATGTATGTTTAACTATGTTATTGAGAATGGTTGAGTGTTCTGGTAGTTGTTATGGGAAAGCGAGGAAGGTACTTACCGCTGACATAACTAGCGAGGAGATTACATCTGCTATCAAGTTGTAGCGAGGGGTAATCACAATACCTCTATATGTCGAAGCGAGGGGGCCAATTGTTCCGCGGACATAACAAGGCCAGAAACATCCACATTTCTAAATAACATTGTTGATTATGAATATATGTGAAGTATGATTTTAATCATTTATGTCAAGGACCTAATGACTACGTGCATGATTATGAAACAAGGACAACCAAAGTGGGTTAATGTGATTAACCAGGAAGTATATGTTATGATTATTTTCATGCATTTATTTATATGTCATTACCTTATGATGTTAAGTAATGATGTACATGCTCGTGATGGGTTGTTCCTGTAGGTACACTTTTGGACTGAAGGGCTAAGGGTCGGGTTGAGGCAATGAGCTAAAAGGAGCATGAAAGAATATAGGATATAGGATTTTGGATAGTCTCTACTATAGGAGTAGTGTAAACCTATAATGTTAGCATTCATTTTTTTTTTTGGAATGTAATTATTAAGTTCAAAATTTTATTTTTGGCCTGTAATCTCATTAGCTCAAAGCTACAACCGGTACCCTAAGACGTTATTAATGCATGTTTAGTCCATATAAGTGATTATGATGATGTTAAGGTAGGAAGACCCTACATTAGTGGTATCAGAGCAGTGGTTAGATAACCCGGGAATGAGTGAAGGGTAGCCTTAGCAATAAGTTGGCTAGGTGCTTCTTTTTAACCATGTTTTGTGCATATGTTGCATATGAAGTGTATGACTATTATACTAACATGTTATGGTTTCTAACAATGTATTATATGAACTGCTTTTGGGTATTGTTGTTAAACCTTGTCTTGCAGCATGGCGGCAAATGTGGAAGTGGGTGATGCAGTAAGTGTTAATGCAAGTGCTGGGCGTACCAATCCCCTACCACCGCTAGCCTTGGGCCCTCTGAGCAACAGTTACTACCGGGAGAGCTAAGTTTGGCTCAGTTCCTGACATACCGACCCCCGATGTTCGAAGGTACGGAGACAGGGGAAATGGCTGAGAAGTGGTTAGAGAGGATAGAACAGATATTTGTGGCAGCTCCTTGTGCTAAGACAGCATGGATAAGGCTAGCGGAGTTCCAATTGGCCAAGAAGGCGCTGATGTGGTGGAAGACCATAGTGATAGAGCAAGAGGCTCAAGGTCAAGAAATAAATTGGAAGTTGTTCAGAACTCGGTTTCTGACCCGCTATTTTTCAGCTGCTGCACGACAGGCTAAGGAAGATGAATTTACTAACCTCAAGCAAGGTAACATGCCTGTGTCAGATTATGCTCTTCAATATTGTTCCTTGCTCAGATATGTACCTCATATCGCTGCAAGTACTCAAGCAAAGATGAGGAACTTCATGAAAGGCTTGAGGCCTGAACTGTATGACAGGGTGGTTACATATGGCCCTGCTTGTTTTGAAGACACCCTTTCACGGGCTGAGCTAGCCGAACTGGGAGTTGGTGCATATCCTGATGCCGTGCCACCTCCAGCACCCCCTCAGAAATCTACTTCTGATAATTTGAAGCCGAGGGGTGATCAGTTCAAGCCAAGGGGGAACACATCAGCTTCGAGGTTCAGTGGTAAGAGGCCCGAGAATCGTTGGAAAGGAAACCGTAGGAATGACGCGCCGTCAGGAAGAGGACAGCCTCAGGGAGGCAGATTTGTGAAGGTCCAGTTGTGATGTCCCCGAAATGATTAATTGCAATTAAGGCATTAATTATGTTTATATGATGAATTATATGATAATTGATTTATGTGTTGGGTAATAAGATGTTAACATGATTTAATTGTGTTGATTATTAAATATGAGGAAGATGTGAATTTAGAGGAAGTTTGTTGCATTTTATTAAATGCTTATAAAATACCATGTTTGGGTATTTTATACATCATGTTAACTTTGGGGTGCAATTTTTAATATTAACCTTTATAACCCTCTTTCCCCACTATACCCACTTACTTTGCAATCACTTTTAAACCCCCCCAAATTCATCCCCAACCCTAACCCATCTCACATTTTCGAAACATGGCTAAAGTGGAAGGAGAAATCTTCACAAAACCTTTGTTTGTGAGATTATATTGTAGGATTTGGAGTCCCTAAGAGGTATGGAACCCTTCCTAAAGTTTTTATGATGTTTGGTGTTGAAATGGGTTAGTTTTTGATGTTTTTATGTGGGTTGTTTTGGGGTATATGTTATTTATGGTTGGGGTATGATTTTTGAAGTGTTTTATGTGGGTCTTTGTGAGCTATGATGATGTTGATGTTGTAAGGAAGTTTGGGTTTGTAAGGAATGAAGTGGAGCTTGAAAAATGCTCAAAAATGGCGATTTTTAGTGGTTCAGTACTCGGCGATCGATTGCCCGTTTTTGGCGATCGATCGTGAGCCTCCAGTGCGCGCCAATAGCATTTGGTGATCGATTGCCACTTTTGGGCGATCGATCGGCGAGCTGGCGATCGATCGCGCCAAAAGTGGTGATCGATCGCCGAAGACTCAAAATTTCAGCAACGGGCAGTGTGATCTCGCGATCGATCGGGAGACACATAATTATGTGTTTTTGATGTTTTTGTGGGATTTTTGGATATGGAACTATAATTAGCTTCTAATATCGATTTGTATGGTTGTGTAGAACCATCCCAGGTACCCACAACGTCAAGGAGATAAAGTTATCCAACTTCTCTACTTTTGGGAATTAAGGTACGTAAGACGCGTACGGGCATCGGACGGTAACATATTCTTACACTATGACTATGCAATAATCGTATAAGTATTTAAGAGTTTATGATGATGATGTTTATGATGAGTGAAGAGGATATGATGTCTATGAGGACGATTATGATAAGTAACGATGATGTTTATATGATGTCTATATAATGATACGATGTTATGATATGGTAAGATGCCATACGATTGGGTAAGATGCCCACGTGGTAAGATGCCACACGATGTTATGATATGGTAAGATGACATACGATTGGGTAAGATGCCCACGTGGTAAGATGCCACACGATGTTATGATATGGTAAGATGCCATACGATTGGGTAAGATGTTCACGTGGTAAGATGCCACACGATGTTATGATATGGTAAGATGCCATACGATTTGGTAAGATGCCCACGTGGTAAGATGCCACACGATATTATGATATGGTAAGATGCCATACCAAGTAAGATGCCCATATGCACGAATGTGAATCAGGGTCAACAAAAAGAAGTTGACGAATAACCAGTAAGTTTACTTAACTAAGATTTCGTACATTTACTGTTATATTTTGTTATGATATTTATAAGATGATGATGTTATAACATAATGATGTTATAAGATGATGATGCTATAAGATGATGATGCTTATATGATGATGATGTTATCAGATGATGATACTATAAGATAATGATGTTATAAGATGATGATGCTATAATATGATGATGCTTATATGATGATGATGTTATAAGATGATGATACTATAAGATGATGATGCTATAAGATGATGATGCTTATATGATGATGATGTTATAAAATGATAATACTATAAGATGATGATGCTATAAGATGATGATGCTTATATGATGATGATGTTATAAGATGATGACGCTTATATGATGATAATGTTATAAGATGATGATATTTACGAGATGATGATTTTGATCATTCATGTCAAGAATTAATGATTATATGCATGGCTATGAAACAGGGACAACCAAAGAGGGTTAATGCGTTTAACCAGGAAGTATACGTTACCAATTATTTTCATGCATTTATTTATATGCCATTGCCTTATGATATTAAGTAACGATGTGCATGCTCATGATGGGTTGTTCCTGTAGGTACACTCTTGGACTGAAGGGCCTAGGGTCGGGTTGAGGCAGTGAACTAAAAGGAGCAAGATGAATATAGAAAACAGGATTTTGATAGTCTCTACTCTGGGAGTAGGGTAGATCTATAGCTTTAACATTCATTATTGAGAATGTAACTAATTAGCTTTTGAAATTTTATTTTGACCTGTAATCTTATTAGCTCAAAGCTACAATCGGAACCCTAAGGTGTTATGAATGCATGTTTAGTCCATATTATATGTGTCTAAGATGATGTTAAGGTAGGAAGACCCTACATTAGTGGTATCAGAGCAGTGGTTAGAGAACACGGGAATGAGTGAAGGGTAGCCTTAGCAATAAGTTGGCTAGGTGGGGATGGTTCTCGTTCAAAAATTCCGTTAATATCTGCTGTCAAGATGGCACAGTTATTGGGACGAGGTCATACAGGATATCTCATATATGCCGTTGATGTTACGGAAAAGAAAGAAGAAGTAAAAGTTGAGGATGTGCCCGTAGTGGCGGAGTTCCCTTATGTCTTTCCGGAGGAGATTCCCGGATTCCCACCGACGAGAGAGGTCGAGTTTGGGATTGAGTTATTACCAGGGACGTCTGCAATTTATCGTGCCCCTTATAGGATGGCACCAGCGGAGCTAAGGGAATTAAAGATACAGTTTCAAGAGCTCCTTGATAAGGGCTATATACGCCCTAGCGTATCGCCCTGGGGTGCACCAGTTTTATTTGTCAAGAAGAAAGATGGTTCGATGCGCTGTGAATTGACTACAGACAACTGAACTAAGCCACAGTGAAGAATAAGTATCCACTTCCAAGGATCGATGACTTGTTTGACCAGCTGCAGGGTACGAGGCTCTACAGTAAGATCGATCTGAGGTCGGGGTACCATCAGATTCAAGTAAGGGAAGATGATGTCCAGAAGACAGCTTTCAGGACTAGGTATGGGCACTATGAATTCCTAGTCATGCCTTTTGGGGTGACGAATGCCCCAGCTGTTTTCATGAGTTTGATGAACAGGGTGTTCCAGCCATATTTGGATCAATTCGTCATAGTTTTCATTGACGATATACACATATACTCTCGGACCGAGGAGGAACACGTAAAGCACTTGAGGACAGTACTTCAGATCCTTAGTGATCATCAGTTATATGCAAAGCTTAGCAAGTGTGTAGGGTCTTCCTACCTTAACATCATAAGCAAGAAATAATTAGGGCTAAACATGCATCACAGACAGCTTAGAGCTCCGGTTATTACGTGAGATATTAGAATTACAGGCCAAAATAAAACTTCAAGCGAATTAATTACATTCTCAAATGAATGGCGCTATAGAATTATACTACTCCTGGAGTAGAGACTATACCAAATCCTGAATCCTAATTCATAAGGCATCTCGAAGCTCACTTCTTCAACCCTGCCCATAGCCCTCCAAATCCAAATGTGTACCTACAGGAACAACCCATCGTGAGCATGTACATCATTACTCAACATCATAGGGTAATGGCATATAAATAAATGCATGAAGTAAATGGGTAACGTATACTTCCTGGTTAATTGCATTAACCCTCTTTGGTTGTCCCTGTTTCATAGTCATGCATATAATCGTTAGTTCTCGGCATAAATGATTAAAATCATACTTCACATATATGATCACATCAAACTATGTTAATTAGAAGTGGAACTGTCCCGGTTCTATTATGACAGCGGGACAATTGGCCCCCTCGCTCGACATAACACATCGTATGATACCCATCGCTACGCCTTGATAGCGGATGTATCTCTTTATTCAGCGGATGATACCCCTCGCTACACCTTGATAGCGGATGTACCCCCTCGCTTAGCGGATGATACCCCTCGCTACACCTTGATAGCGGATGTACCCCCTCGCTTAGTTATGTGAGCGGCAAGACCTTCCTCGCTTGCCCATAATAACCACCGGACATTCAACCATTCTTAATAACATAGTTTCATATTCATCATAAACATCATAGCATCTTATAGACATCATTATCTTGTAAACATCATTATCATATAAGCATTATCATCTTATAGACATCATCGTCTCATCATAATCGTTATAGTAACGTCATATCATCTTCATTTATCATGACATCATCGTAAGCATCTTATCGTCTTTATTCATCATAACATCATCATCATTTATCATAATGTCGTCGTAAGCATCTTATCATCTTTATCCATCATAAACATCATCATCATTTATCGTAATATCATCGTAAGCATCTTCTCATCTTTATTCATTATAAAATCATCTTCATCGTGGACTTACTTATCATAACATCGTCTTAAACATCTTATCATCTTCATTCATTATAAAATCATCTTCATCGTGGACTTACTTATCATAACATCGTCTTAAACATCTTATCATCTTCATTCATTATAAAATCATCTTCATCATGGACTTACTTATCATAACATCGTCTTAAACATCTTATCATCTTCATTCATTATAAAATCATCTTCATCGTGGACTTACTTATCATAACATCTTGACATCATTTAAACCATCATAACATATAAACATCATTTCATGTAAACGTCATCATTTCATGTAAACATCATCATTTCATCGTACATACTTACGCGATAAATGCATAGTCATAGTTAGGAGTGTGTTACCGTCCGATGCCCGTACGCTTCTTACGTACCTTAATTCCAAAAAAATGGAGAAGTTGTAGGACTTTATCTCCTTGAAGTTGTGGGTACCTGGGATGGTTCTACATAACCATACAAATCGATATTAGAAGCTAATTATAGTCCAATATCCAAAAATCCCACAAAATCATCAAAATTTTACATTTTGGTGTCTCGCGATCGATCTCCATGAAGCCCCGATCGATCGCGAGATCACACTGCCTCGTCCAACAAAATTTTCTAATTCGCGATCGATCGCCGAGTTTGCGCCGATCGATCGCGACCTCGCCAATCGATCGCGCCAAACTCGCGATCGATCGCTGAAGGCTACTGCCTTCAGCCCTTGCAGCTCGCGATCGATCGCTGAAGGCGCCGATCGATCGCCGAGTTCTGCACACGCGATATTCGGGCACTATTCACCCTTCTCCTTCCCAAACTCAAACAAACTCAAATATTCAAACACCAACCATACCAAATCACTACAAATCTTCAATAAACATCCTCATATAACCATAAATCATACCCCAACCATAAACAACATATACTCAAAACAAACCCACATAAAGCATCAAAAACTAACCCATTTCAACACCAAACATCATAAAACTTTTAGGAATGGTTCCATACCTCTTGTAGGCTCCAAATCCTAACAAAGATCACACAAACAAAGTTTTTGTGAAGCTTTCCTTCTCCTTCTTTGGTGGATCTCGAAAATGGGAAGGGTTTGGGGTTGGGATTTGGTTTTGGGGATTTTTTAAAAAGTGAATGGTAAAGTGGGGTTAAAGTGATGGGTAAAGGATTAAAAAGGGGTTGTTTAATTTAATTGAAAATTGTACCCCAAACTTAACATGATGTACAAAATACCCCAACATGGTATTTTAAAAGCATTTTACAAAAATGCAACCAACTTCATTAAATCCATACTTTCCTCATAATTAACAATCAACACAATTAAATCATGTTTACACCTCATTTTCTATCATGCATAACATGCACCTTGAAACGTAACCCCCCGGGTCATGCCTATCATGTGACTAAGCATTTCATCGTGATAATTAATTTCAACACGTAAATCAATTATCCACATAATTAATCACATAAACGTAATTAATGACTTAATTGCAATTAATCATTTCGGGGACATCACATTACTCCCCTACTTATAAGATTCGTCCTCGAAATCGCATGCACTTACCTTTAAAGAAACTAAACATAAATCACATACCAGAGAATAGTTCCGGGTAGTGCTGTACCATATGCCGCTCCGTCTCCCACGTAGCCTCCTAGACACCCCGACGATCCCACTTAACTTTGACCATCGGTATAACTTGACTTCGTAATCTGCGATTCTCACGATCCAGAATTCTGACCGGTCGTTCAACGTAGGATACATCTGAATCCAACTTCACTCCAGTAGGCTGTAAAACATGCGACGGGCCTGGCTCATATTTCCGCAACATAGAAACGTGAAAAAAAAAACATCATGAATCCCAGATAAAGATGGTGGTAGAGCCAAACGGTAGGCCAAAGTACCGATACGCTGCAATACTTCATATGGACCAACATACCTCGGGGATAACTTCCCCGCATACCAAGACGAACTACACCCCTGAAGGGTGAGATTTTCAAGAAGACCCTGTCTCCTACTTGGAATTCTAGCGGTCGTCGCCGCTTGTTGGCATAGGCTGCTTGCCTATCCTGGGTTGCCTTCATCTTTTGGCGTATCAACTTAATCTTGTCTTACATATCCTTAATCATATCCGGTCCTCCGATCGCTTTACTAGTCAAGTCCTCCCAATACAGCGGTGACCTACATCGTCGTCCGTAAAGAGCTTCAAAAGGAGTTATTTGAATGCTCGTCTGATAGCTGTTAATATAGGAGAACTCCATCATTGGCACTGAATCTTGCCACGGAGTATCAAACTCCTAAACACATGCCCTCGACATGTCCTCGAGCGTCTGAAGGGTATGCTCTGTCTGGCCGTCTGACTGAGGGTGATAAGTTGTACTCAGTATCACTTCTGTGCCCAAAGCTGTCTGAAGACCCTCCCAGAAATGTGGAGTAAACCTTGGGTCTCTGTCAGACACAATCGAGACTGGAACCCCATGCAACCTCACCACATCCCGTACATATAATTGGATCATCTTTAGGTACGCAAAAGTCATACGGTAGGGGATGAAGTGAGCTACCTTCGTTAGCCTATCCACGATCACCCAGATCGCATCAAATCCAGAGGCCGTCCTTGGTAAGTGGGTCACAAAGTCCATAATGATATGGCTCCACTTTCACTTAGGTACCTTCAAGCTCTTCAGCTCGCAACCAGGCCTCTGCCTTTCTGCCTTTACCTGTTGGCAGATCAGACATCTTTTAACGAAGGCGATCACATCGTGCTTCACGCGTCTCCACCAGAACTGACCACTTAGGTCCTTATACATTTTCCTTCCTCCTGGGTGGATATTGGACCGACTACTATGAGCCTGTTCCGATATTCCTTTAAGCAACTCCGGCGTATCTGGGACTACCCATCGGTTGCCCAGCCTCAAGGAATCATTTTCTGCCATTCTGAACTTTGGTGGCTGTCCTCGAAGTACTAAAAACGACCACCTCTGAACCTCATCATCTGACCTCTGGGCTTTCCTGATAGCCTCAAATAAGTCTGGCTCAGCCAACAAGGTCGACACTCGCACCGGCGACGTGTCCACATTAAAATCATAGCCCAAATGGCAACAAGAGGTCATCATAGCTGATAAATTCATGACATCCATCATCTTTGTCGCATATTCATCTCAGCCTGTGTGAACAAAACTCCAGGCTCTTATGGTCCGTGTAGATGGTAAACGACGTACCATGCAAGTAATGCCTCCAAATCTTCAAGGCAAATATAATAGCTGCCAGCTCTAAATCATGGACTGGATACCTAGCCTCATGTGGCTTCAGCTGCCTCGATGCATAAGCCACCACATGCTTATCTTGCATCAACTCGCAGCCCAAACCCTGCAGTGATGCATTCGTGTAGAAGGCAGACCTCTTATTCTCAGAAGGAATCATCAATATAGGTGTCGTAGCCAACGACACTTCAATTCTTGGAAGCTTTCCTCACAAGCTTCAGACCAATAGAACGGCACTCCTTTCTGAGTCAGCTGTGTCAGTGGTCTGGCAATCCCTAATGATCTGGAGTACTGTTCTCAAGTGCTTTACGTGTTCCTCTTCATTTCGAGAGTAAATAAGCACATCGTCAATGAAAACTATGTCGAACTGATCCAAACATGGTTGTGGCACTCTGTTCATCAGGCTCATAAAACAGCTAGGGCATTCGTCACCCCAAAAGGCATGACTAAGAATCCGTAGTGTCCATATCTAGTCCTGGAAGCTGTCTTCTGTACATCATCCTCTCGAACTCGAATCTGATGATACTCCGACCTCAGATCGATCTTACTGTAGAGCCTCGTACTCTGCAGCTGATCAAACAAATCATCAATCCCCGGAAGCGGATAATTATTCTTCATCATGGCTTTGTTCAGTTGTCTAAAATCGATGCACAGCCGCATTTAACCACCTTTCTTCTTAACAAATAAAACTGGTGCACCCCAGGGCGATACGCTAAGGCGTATATAGCCCTTGTCAAGGAGCTCCTGCAACTGAACATTTAACTCCTTTAGCTCCGTTGGTGCCATCCTATACGGGGCACGAGAAATGGTAGACGTCCCTGGTAGTAACTTAATCCCAAACTCGACCTCTCTCGTCGGTGGGAATCCGGGAATCTCTTCCGGAGATACATCAGGAAACATCGCCACTACGGGCACATCCTCAACCTTTAACTCTTTCCTCTTTTCAGTAATATCAACAGTATATATGAGATACCCTTTATGGTCTCGTTCCAATAACTATGCCATCTTGACAACAGATATTAACGGAATCCTTGAACGGGAACCATCCCCGTAGCATGTCCATTGGACTCTCATATCAGACCTGAATCGGACAGTCCTTGTCTGCAGTCCACAGCTGCCTGATACTTGTTCAGCACATCGATGCCCACAATGCATTCGAAATCTGACATTCCCAGAACGATCAAGTCTGTCCTTAGTTCGTTATCCTCAAAGTAAATGAGGCCATCATAGACAATCCGGTCAGCAACCAAACTTCTTCCAGCGGGTGTCGAGACTACAAGAGGCATGGGCGACGGAGAAGTGCATATGAAATCACATCATTTACTTCAACATTTGCTGCTATGCTGCAATACAATGGTTAACAACAATACCCAAAAGCAGTTCATATAATACATCGTTAGAGAAACAAAACGTGTTAGTATAATATCATATACTTCAAATGCAACATATGCATAAAACATGTTTAAAAGTAAGCATCTAGCCAACTTATTGCTAAGGCTACCCTTCACTCATTCCCGGGTTATCTAACCACTGCTCTGATACCACTAATGTAGGGTCTTCCTACCTTAACATCATAAGCAAGAAATAATTAGGGCTAAACATGCATCACAGACAGCTTAGAGCTCGGGTTATTACGTGAGATATTAGAAATATAGGCAAAAATAAAACTTCAAGCGAATTAATTACATTCTCAAATGAATGGCGCTATAGAATTATACTACTCCTGGAGTAGAGACTATACCAAATCCTGAATCCTAATTCATAAGGCATCTCGAAGCTCACTTCTTCAACCCTGCCCATAGCCCTCCAAATCCAAATGTGTACCTACAGGAACAACCCATCGTGGCATGTACATCATTACTCAACATCATAGGGTAATGGCATATAAATAAATGCATGAAGTAAATGGGTAACGTATACTTCCTGGTTAATTGCATTAACCCTCTTTGGTTGTCCCTGTTTCATAGTCATGCATATAATCGTTAGTTCTCGGCATAAATGATTAAAATCATACTTCACATATATGATCACATCAAACTATGTTAATTAGAAGTGGAACTGTCCCGGTTCTATTATGACAGCGGCACAATTGGCCCCCTCGCTCGACATAACACATCGTATGATACCCATCGCTACGCCTTGATAGCGGATGTATCTCTTTATTCAGCGGATGATACCCCTCGCTACACCTTGATAGCGGATGTACCCCCTCGCTTAGCGGATGATACCCCTCGTTACACCTTGATAGCGGATGTACCCCCTCGCTTAGTTATGTGAGAGGCAAGACCTTCCTCGCTTGCCCATAATAACCACCGGACATTCAACCATTCTTAATAACATAGTTTCATATTCATCATAAACATCATAGCATCTTATAGACATCATTATCTTGTAAACATCATTATCATATAAGCATTATCATTTTATAGACATCATCGTCTCATCATAATCGTTATAGTAACGTCATATCATCTTCATTTATCATGACATCATCGTAAGCATCTTATCGGCTTTATTCATCATAAACATCATCATCATTTATCATAATGTCGTCGTAAGCATCTTATCATCTTTATCCATCATAAACATCATCATCATTTATCATAATATCATCGTAAGCATCTTCTCATCTTTATTCATTATAAAATCATCTTCATCGTGGACTTACTTATCATAACATCGTCTTAAACATCTTATCATCTTCATTCATTATAAAATCATCTTCATCGTGGACTTACTATCATAACATCGTCTTAAACATCTTATCATCTTCATTCATTATAAAATCATCTTCATTACTTATCATAACATCGTATTAAACATCTTATCATCTTCATTCATTATAAAATCATCTTCATCGTGGACTTACTTATCATAACATCTTGACATCATTTAAACCATCATAACATATAAACATCATTTCATGTAAACGTCATCATTTCATGTAAACGTCATCATTTCATCGTACATACTTACGCGATAAATGCATAGTCATAGTTAGGAGTGTGTTACCGTCCGATGCCCGTACGCTTCTTACGTACCTTAATTCCAAAAAAATGGAGAAGTTGTAGGACTTTATCTCCTTGAAGTTGTGGGTACCTGGGATGGTTCTACATAACCATACAAATCGATATTAGAAGCTAATTATAGTCCAATATCCAAAAATCCCACAAAAACATCAAAATTTTACATTTTGGTGTCTCGCGATCGATCTCCATGAAGCCCCGATCGATCGCGAGATCACACTGCCTCGTCCAACAAAATTTTCTAATTCGCGATCGATCGCCGAGTTTGCGCCGATCGATCGCGACCTCGCCGATCGATCGCGCCAAACTCACGATCGATCGCTGAAGGCTACTGCCTTCAGCCCTTGCAGCTCGTGATCGATCGCTGAATGGCGCCGATCGATCGCCGAGTTCTGCACACGCGATATTCGGGCACTATTCACCCTTCTCCTTCCCAAACTCAAACAAACTCAAATATTCAAACACCAACCATACCAAATCACTACAAATCTTCAATAAACATCCTCATATAACCATAAATCATACCCCAACCATAAACAACATATACTCAAAACAAACCCACATAAAGCATCAAAAACTAACCCATTTCAACACCAAACATCATAAAACTTTTAGGAATGGTTCCATACCTCTTGTAGGCTCCAAATCCTAACAAAGATCACACAAACAAAGTTTTTGTGAAGCTTTCCTTCTCCTTCTTTGGTGGATCTCGAAAATGGGAAGGGTTTGGGGTTGGGAAGTGGTTTTGGGGATTTTTAAAAAAGTGAATGGTAAAGTGGGGTTAAAGTGATGGGTAAAGGATTAAAAAGGGGTTGTTTAATTTAATTGAAAATTGTACCCCAAACTTAACATGATGTATAAAATACCCCAACATGGTATTTTAAAAGCATTTTACAAAAATGCAACCAACTTCATTAAATCCATTCTTTCCTCATAATTAACAATCAACACAATTAAATCATGTTAACACCTCATCTGTACCAGAGATACGGAGCTTCCTTGGTTTGGCAGGTTACTACCGACGTTTTGTCGAGGGATTTTCTAAGATCGCTAAGCCATTGACACAGCTGACTCAGAAGGGAGTCCCGTTCTTTTGGTCCGAAGCTTGTGTGGAAAGCTTCCAAGAGTTGAAGCGTCGTTTGACGACAGCGCCAGTGTTGGTGATTCCTTCTGAGAATAAGAGATTTGCTTTGTACACGGATGCATCACTACAAGGTTTGGGATGTGTGTTGATGCAAGATAAGCACGTGGGGACTTATGCTTCGAGGCAGTTGAAACCTCATGAGACCAGGTACCCAGTTCATGATCTAGAACTGGCGGCCATAATTTTTGCCTTGAAGATTTGGCATCATTACCTTTATGGTACGATGTTTACCATCTATACGGACCATAAGAGCCTGAAGTTCCTATTCACTCAGGCTGAATTGAATATGAGGCAAAGAAGGTGGATGGATCTACTCAAGGATTATGACTGTGAGATTGAGTATCATCCTGGTAAAGCAAATTTGATAGCAGACGCCTTAAGTCGGAAGGTGAAGAGTACTGCTGAGGAAGCTATGTGTTTATACGCTATGATGACTTCTTATTGCCATCTGGGCTATGATTTCAATGTGGACAGGTCGCCGGTGCGAGTGTCGACCTTGTTGGCTGAGCCAGACATATTTGAGGCTATCAGGAAAGCCCAGAGGTTAGATGATGAGGTTCAGAGATGGTCATCGATAGTACTTCGAGGACAGCCATCAAAGTTCAGAATGGCAGAAGATGATTCCTTGAGGCTGGGCAACCGATGGGTAGTCCCAGATACACCAGAGTTGCGTAGAGGAGTATTGGAGCAAGCTCACGGTAGCCGGTTCAGTATTCACCCAGGAGGAAGAAAAATGTATAAGGACCTAAGTGGTCAATTTTGGTGGAGACGTATGAAGCGTGATGTTATAGCCTTTGTCAAAAGATGTTTGATCTGCCAGCAGGTAAAGGCAGAAAGACAGAGGCCTGGTGGCGAGCTGAAGAGCTTGGAGGTGCCCCAATGGAAGTGGGAGCATATATCTATGGACTTCGTAACCCACTTGCCAAGAGCGGCCTCTGGATTTGATGCGATCTGGTTGATCGTGGATAGGCTGACGATGGTAGCTTATTTTATCCCTTACTGTATGACTTTCACGTATCTTAAGATGGCCCAATTATATGTACGGGATGTAGTGAGGTTGCATGGGATTCCAATCTCGATTGTGTCTGACAGAGACCCATGGTTTACTTCACATTTCTGGGAGGGTCTCCAGACAGCTTTGGGCACTGAAGTGAGACTGAGTACAGCTTATCACCCTCAGACAGATGGCCAGACAGAGCGTACCATACAGACGCTCAAAGATATGTTGAGGGCTTGTGTGTTAGAGCTTGATACTCCATGGCAGGATGCGGTGCCATTGGTGGAGTTCTCCTATAATAACAGCTATCAGGCGAGCATTCAAATGGCCCCTTTTGAAGCTCTTTATGGTCGACACTGTAGGTCACCGCTGTATTGGGAGGACTTGACGAGTAAAGCGGTTGGAGGACCGGATATGATTAAGGACATGGAAGAAAAGATTAAGATGATACGCTTAAAGATGAAAGCGGCCCAAGATAGGCAAGCGGCCTATGCCAATAAGCGGCGACAACCGCTAGAATTCCAAGTAGGAGACAAGGTTTTCTTGAAAATCTCACCCTTCAGGGGTGTGGTCCATTTTGGTCTGTGGGGAAAGTTATCTCTGAGATATGTCGGACCGTATGAGGTGTTGCAGCATATTGGTACATTGGCTTACCGTTTGGCTCTACCGCCGTCTTTAACTGGGATTCATGATGTTTTTCACGTTTCTATGCTACGGAAGTATGAGCCAGACCCGTCTCATGTATTACAACCTACTGAGGTGCAGTTGGACTCAGATGTATCCTACGTTGAACGACCGGTCAGAATTCTGGATCTTGAGGATCGCAGATTACGAAGTAAAGTTATACCGATGGTCAAAGTTTAGTGGGATCGTCGGGGTGTCGAGGAGGCTACGTGGGAGACGGAACGGCATATGGTACAGCCTTACCCGGAACTATTTTCTGGTATGATTTATGTTTAGTTTATGTATGGGTAAGTGCATGCGATTTCGAGGACGAAATCTTATAAGTAGGGGAGTATTGTGATGTCCCCGAAATGATTAATTGCAATTAAGGCATTAATTATGTTTATATGATGAATTATGTGGTAATTGATTTATGTGTTGGGTAATAAGATGTTAACATGATTTAATTGTGTTGATTATTAAATATGAGGAAGATGTGAATTTAGATGAAGTTTGTTGCATTTTATTAAATGCTTATAAAATACCATGTTTGGGTATTTTATACATCATGTTAACTTTGGGGTGCAATTTTTAATATTAACCTTTATAACCCTCTTTCCCCACTATACCCACTTACTTTACAATCACTTTTAAACCCCCCCAAATTCATCCCCAACCCTAACCCATCTCACATTTTCGAAACTTGGCTAAAGTGGAAGGAGAAATCTTCACAAAACCTTTGTTTGTGAGATTTATTGTAGGATTTGGAATCCCTAAGAGGTATGGAACCCTTCCTAAAGTTTTTATGATGTTTGGTGTTGAAATGGGTTAGTTTTTTATGTTTTTATGTGGGTTGTTTTGGGGTATATGTTATTTATGGTTGGGGTATGATTTTTGAAGTGTTTTATGTGGGTCTTTGTGAGCTATGATGATATTGATGTTGTAAGGAAGTTTGGGTTTGTAAGGAATGAAGTGGAGCTTGAAAAATGCTCAAAAATGGCGATTTTTCGTGGTTCAGTACTCGGCGATCGATCGCCCATTTTTGACGATCGATCGCGAGCCTCCAGTGCGCGCCAGTAGCTTTGGCGACCGATCGCCACTTTTGGGCGATCGATCAGGCGAGCTGGCGATCGATCGCGCCAAAAGTGGCGATCGATCGCCGAAGACTCAAAATTTCAGCAACGGGCAGTGTGATCTCGCGATCGATCGGGACAACCCAGCGATCGATTGCGAGACACATAATTATATGTTTTTGATGTTTTTGTGGGATTTTGGAGATGGAACTATAATTAGCTTCTAATATCGATTTGTATGGTTGTGTAGAACCATCCCAGGTACCCACAACGTCAAGGAGATAAGGTTCTCCAACTTCTCTACTTTTGGGAATTAAGGTACGTAAGACGCGTACGGGCATCGGACGGTAACATATTCTTACACTATGACTATGCAATAATCGTATAAGTATTTAAGAGTTTATGATGATGATGTTTATGATGAGTGAAGAGGATATGATGTCTATGAGGACGATTATGATAAGTAACGATGATGTTTATATGATGTCTATATAATGATACGATGTTATGATATGGTAAGATGCCATACGATTGGGTAAGATGCCCACGTGGTAAGATGCCACACGATGTTCTGATATGGTAAGATGCCATACGATTGGGTAAGATGCCCACGTGGTAAGATGCCACACGATGTTATGATATGGTAAGATGCCATACGATTGGGTAAGATGCCCACGTGGTAAGATGCCACATGATGTTATGATATGGTAAGATGCCATACGATTGGGTAAGATGCCCACGTGGTAAGATGTCACACGATGTCATGATATGGTAAGATGTCATACGATTGGGTAAGATGCCCACGTGGTAAGATGCCACACGATGTTATGATATGGCAAGATTCCATACGATTGGGTAAGATGCCCACGTGGTAAGATGCCACACGATATTATGATATGGTAAGATGCCATACGATGGGGTAAGATGCCATACGATGGGGTAAGATGCCCATATGCACGAATGTGAATCAAGGTCAACAAAAAGAAGTTGACGAATAACCAGTAAGTTTACTTAACTAAGATTTCGTACATTTACTGTTATATTTTGTTATGATATTTATAAGATGATGATGTTATAAGATAATGATGTTATAAGATGATGATGCTATAAGATGATGATGCTTATATGATGATGATGTTATAAGATGATGATACTATAAGATGATGATGTTATAAGATGATGATGCTATAAGATGATGATGCTTATATGATGATGATGTTATAAGATGATGATACTATAAGATGATGATGCTATAAGATGATGATGCTGATATGATGATGATGTTATAAAATGATAATACTATAAGATGATGTTGCTATAATATGATGATGCTATAAGATGATGATGCTTATATGATGATGATGTTATAAGATGATGAAGTTATAAGATGATGACGCTTATATGATGATGATGTTATAAGATGATGATATTTACGAGATGATGATTTTGATCATTCATATCAAGAATTAATGATTATATGCATGGTTATGAAACAGGGACAACCAAAGAGGGTTAATGCGATTAACCAGGAAGTATAATGTAATACCCCTGAAATGTGTTATGATTATGTTCTACGATGATAAATTATGATGTGTTTAAGGGTTGTGGTGTATTTAAATTGGGGGCCACGATTTATGTTATGATGATATGAGGTGGGGAGCATGTTGGGTGTTTTAAAGGATGTATTAATTAAATGAAGTTAGAAAATATCGAGTGAGGATATTTTAATACATCGTACTATATACCGGGACACAATTAAACACCTCAAGGCACCCCAACCATACCACCCCCCAATCGGCCACCTCACCCCTTCCCCACTTGTTTAACCCATACCCCCCACTTGATCATGCCCATGCTTCCAATCACTCCTTGCAGCCAAAATCATTCCCTTCTCCTTCTCTTTTTCCCCCATTTTCGTTCCAGCTTAGCAGTTGTAGGGCAAGGAAAAAGCTTGGTAAGAAGGTGTTCAAATCCTTGCAAAAAGAGGAGCAAAAAGAGAGGGGTAAGTGGGTACCCTGTTTTTCTGGGTTTGTGTTTGAGCTTGGGTTTGGTGGGTTGTTTTTAACGCATGCTAAGTGTAGGCTTGGGTGAAACCTTGGTAAGGATGCTTACATGGTAGTATTAAGTAACTACTAGCATGGTTGTTTGAGCATTTTACATGATTTATGTGATAGATTTCTTGTTATGAATCTATGTGCTCGAAAAACCTGGACAAAGAAGAAGATACTCTATTTTTGTATAGGATGGTTGAGGATGAAGATTATGATGATGTTATGATGCATGTTAGCTTAGGTTTTGTTAAACCTTTGATTTAAGAGCTTACATGGATATTTTATGAAGTTCTTCACATGTTTGTTTCAGCATGAAAGATGTGTTATGAAGTAGAAAAGATGGTATGAAAAGTGGTGCTCAAAAATCTGGGGAAAATCCCGATTTTTCAGAGCTCTCGATCGATCGAGATTTGGTCCCGATCGATCGAGCGAGACAGAAGGTCTAATGCATGTTTTCAAATTTTGGTGCCGATCGATCGAAGGATTTCTCGATCGATCGGTGAAGCTCCTTGATCGATCGGTAAAATGTTCGATCGATCGAGCGAGGCAGGATGCTAAGGCACTGTTTGTGCACAGTGTCTCGATCGATCTAGACCTTGGGCCGATCGATCGAGAGAGGCAGAACGTTGAAAAATATAATGATGTTTTATTTTGTTAAGTTTATGATGTGAGATGGTTTTGAGGCATCTAATATGGTATTATGTGGTCTTGTAGAACCATCCCAGGTACCGGCACCATCAAGGAGATAAGTCTGTTGACTCCTCCTCCTTTTGAAAAGGTACGTAAGAGGCGTACGGGCATCGGACGGTAACACACATCTTTATACTACAACTATGCTTTTATTGCATGAGTATTCACGATGAAATGATGATGTTTATACGATGTTTACACGATGATGTTTATACGATGTTTATACGATGAAGTTCATACGATGTTTATATGATGATGCTTATACGATGCTTATATAATGACGTTTACACGATGTAATTGTGGTAAGATGCCACGGGGTAAGATGCCCCACATGGTAAGAGGCCATGCGATGTATTGTGGTAAGATGCCACGGGGTAAGATGCCCCACATGGTAAGAGGCCATGCGATGTATTGTGGTAAGATGCCACGGGGTAAGATGCCCCATATGGTAAGAGGCCATACGATGAGATTGTGGTAAGATGCCACGGGGGTAAGATGCCACATATGCATGATTATAAATCAGGGACAACAATAAGAAGTTAATGAGAAATCCAGCATATTTACTTAACAAATATTTCATGCATTTGCTATGATGTTTTTATGATGCTAAGTAAGATTGTATATGCTCACGATGTGTTGTCCCTGTAGGTACACTTTTGGACGAAAGGACTAAGGGTCTGGTTGAGGCAGTGAGCTACGAGGGACACAGGAATGTATAGGATTCAAGTTATGATTAGTATCTACTCTAGGAGTAGTGTAAATCTAAATGACATTCTTTTAGAATGTAATGATTTATTTTTGAAGTTTTGTATTTTGGCCTGTAATCCTGTTAGCTCGTGTAACAACCAAAACCTTAAGATGTTACCTTAATGCATGATTAGTCCTTCTTATGTCTATTAATCACTGTTAAGGTGGGAAGACCCCAACATTAGTGGTATCAGAGTAGTGGTTAGATAACTCGGGAATGAGCGAAGGGTAGCCTTAGCAATAAGTTAGCTAGGTGCTTACTTTTGAACATGTTTATATGTATGTTATTCATAAAGAAGAAGATGTTATGCTAACATGTTCAATTATCTAACGATGAGTTTTATGAACTGCTTTGGTGTTGTTATTAACCCTTGTGTTGCAGCATGGCAGCAAACATAGAAGTGGGTGACGCCATTAGTGTAAATGCAAGTGTTGGGCGTACGAATCCATTGCCACCACCAGCCTTGGGCGAAGAACCCTCCGAACAGCAGTTGCTACCTGGGGAATTGAGCTTGGCTCAGTTTATGATGTATCGACCTCCGATGTTCGAGGGAACTGAATCAGGAGAGAAAGCGGAGGAATGGTTAGAGAGGATCGAACAGATATTTGTGGCAGCGCCTTGTGCAAAGACGGCCTGGATCCGATTAGCAGAATTTCAGCTGTCCAAGAAAGCACTGATATGGTGGAAAACCACAGTGATCGAGCAAGAGGCTCTGGGACAGGAAGTGAATTGGAAGATGTTCCGAACGCGGTTTCTGAACCCCTACCTCTCAGCCGCTGCAAGACAGGCCAAGGAAGATGAGTTTACCAGTTTAAGACAAGGTACCATGCCTGTATCTGACTATGCTCTACATTACTGTTCCTTACTACGATATGTGCCACACATTGCTGCAAGCACTCGAGCGAAGATGCGGAACTTCATGAAGGGCTTAAGGCCTGAACTGTTTGACAGGGTGATCACTTATGGCCCTGCCTGTTTTGATGATGCACTCTCACGAGCTGAGCTAGCTGAACTGGGAGTCGGTGCATATCCTGATACTGTGCCACCTTCGGCACCCCCTCAGAGATCCACTTCTGATAATTTGAAGCCCAGGGGTGATCAGTTTAAGCCTAGGGGGAACACTTCGGCATCGAGATTCAGTGGCAAGAAGCCCGAGAATCGATGGAAAGGGAAAGGTAGGAATGATGCTCCATCTGGGAGAGGACAGTCTCAGGGAGACAGATCTGGAAGAGTTCAGTGCACTCTTTGTGGGCAACCACATTTGGCAAAGGACTGCGTAGGATGTTATGTCTGTGGCGACAGAGGCCACTTTGCTCGGCGGTGTCCCAACAGGGGAAGACAGCAGAGCTCTACGGGGAGACCTGCGGACAGAACGGCACAACACCGGCCACCTTTTGTGCCAAGACAGTATGGAGGTCAGCCCGCGGGGCCACCTCAGGGACAGGTGTATGCTTTGACGAGGGAGCAGGCTACAGCGGCCCCGGAGGATGTTATAGCGGGTACGTGTCTTTTATTTACGCACCCTGCTCTTATATTGATAGACACAGGTGCGTCACACTCTTTTGTGTCGACGAGTTTTGTTGAAAGGCACCACATATGCACTTCTCCGTCCCCCATGCCTCTTATGGTCTCGACCCCCGCTGGAAGAAGTTTGTCTACGAATCAGATTGTCTACGATGGCCTCATTTATTTTGAGGATAATGAGTTAAGATCAGATTTGATTGTGCTGGGAATGCAGACTTCGATTGCATTGTGGGCATCGATATTCTGAACAAGTATCAGGCAGTGGTAGACTGCAGGCAGAGGACTGTCCGATTTAGATCTGTATTGGGAGTCCAGTGGACATTTTATGGGGATGGTTCCCGTCCGAAGATTCCGTTAATATCTGCTGTCAAGATGACACAGCTATTGGAACGAGGTCATGCAGGATATCTTATCTATGCTGTTGATATGACGGATAAGAGGAAGGAATTAAAGGTTGAGGATGTGCCCGTAGTGGCGGAGTTTCCTGATGTCTTTCCGGAGGAGATTCCCGGATTCCCACCGACGAGAGAGGTCGAGTTTGGGATTGAGTTACTACCAGGGACGTCTGCAATTTCTCGTGCCCCGTATAGGATGGCACCAGCGGAGCTAAGAGAGCTAAAGATTCAATTGCAAGAGCTCCTAGACAAAAACTACATACGCCCTAGCGTATCGCCATGGGGTGTGCCTGTCTTATTTGTTAAGAAGAAAGATGGATCGATGCGTCTATGCATTGACTATAGGCAGTTGAACAAAGCTACAGTAAAGAACAAGTATCCACTCCCGAGGATCGATGACTTGTTCGATCAGTTGCAGGGTACGAGGCTCTACAGTAAGATCGATCTGAGGTCGGGGTACCATCAGATTCGAGTAAGATAAGATGATGTTCAGAAGATGGCTTTCAAGACTAGATATGGGCACTATGAATTCCTGGTCATGCCTTTTGGGGTGACGAATGCCCCAGCTGTCTTCATGAGTTTGATGAACAGGGTGTTCCAGCCATATTTGGATCAGTTCGTCATAGTCTTCATTGACGACATACTTATTTACTCTCGGACTGAAGAAGAGCATGTAAGGCACTTGAGGACAGTGCTTCAGATCCTTAGGGATCATCAGTTATACGCAAAGCTTAGTAAGTGCGAGTTCTGGTTGGACAGCGTGGTATTCTTAGGCCATGTCATATCTAGCCATGGGATATCTGTGGATCCCAAGAAGATTGAAGCTGTGATGGAGTGGGCTGCACCCACTTCTGTACCTGAGATAAGGAGTTTTCTCGGTTTGGCAGGATATTACCGACGTTTCGTCGATGGTTTTTCGAAGATTGCCAAACCCCTGACACAGCTGACTCAGAAAGGAGTCCCCTTCTTTTGGTCTGAAGCTTGTGAGGAAAGCTTCCAAGAGCTGAAGCGTCGTTTGACTACAGCGCCTGTGCTGGTGATTCCGTCAGAAGATAAGAGGTTTGCCTTGTATACGGATGCGTCATTGCAGGGTTTGGGCTACGTGTTGATGCAAGATAAGCACGTGGTGGCTTATGCATCGAGGCAGCTGAAGCCACACGAAGCCAGGTATCCAGTGCATGATTTGGAACTGGCGGCCATCATATTTGCCTTAAAAACCTGGAGGCATTACTTGTATGGCACGTCCTTCACTATATATACGGATCATAAGAGCCTGAAGTTCTTATTCACTCAGGCAGAGTTGAATATGAGGCAAAGAAGGTGGATGGATTTGCTCAAAGACTAGGATTGTGAAATTGAGTACCGTCCAGGTAAAACGAACCTGATAGCAGATGCCTTAAGTCGGAAGGTGAAGAGTACTGCAGAGGACGTCATGTGTTTGTCAGCTTTGATGACTTCTTACTGCCATCTGGGCTATGACTTCGATGTAGACACGTCGCCTGTGCGAGTGTCGACCTTATTGGCGGAGCCAGATATATTTGAGGCAATCAGGAAGGCCCAGAAGTTGGATAGTGAGATTTAGAGATGGACATCATTGATACTTCAGGGTCAGCCTTCCAAGTTCAGAGTGGCTGAAGATGACTCTTTGAGACTGGGCAACCGATGGGTAGTCCCAGATACACCAGAACTACGTAGAGGAATATTGGAGCGAGCCCACAGTAGTCGGTTCAGTATCCACCCAGGGGGAAAGAAGATGTACAATGATCTATGCGATCAATTCTGGTGGAGACGCATGAAGCGTGAGGTGATCGTTTTTGTTAAAAGATGTTTAATCTGCCAGCAGGTAAAGGCAGAGAGGCAGAGGCCTGGTGGAGAACTGAAGAGCTTAGAGGTGCCTGAATGGAAGTGGGAGCATATATCTATGGACTTCGTGACCCACTTGCCAAGGACGACCTCAGGATTTGATGCGATCTGGGTGATCGTAGATAGGCTGACGAAGACGGCTCATTTCATCCCTTACAGTATGTCGTATACATACTTAAAGATGGCCCAAATGTATATACGGGATGTGGTGAGATTGCATGGTATTCCAGTCTCGATAGTGTCTGACAGGGACCCGAGGTTCACTTCACATTTCTGGGAGGGTCTTCAGACAGCTTTGGGCACAGAGGTGAGACTGAGTACGGCCTATCACCCTCAGACCGAAGGCCAAACAGAGCGTACCATTCAAACGCTCGAGGACATGTTGAGGGCATGTATTTTGGAGTTTGATACTCCGTGGCAGGATTGAGTGCCGCTGGTAGAGTTCTCCTATAACAATAGTTATCAAGCGAGCATTCAAATGGCCCCTTTTGAAGCTCTGTATGGACGACGATGTAGATCACCGCTGTATTGGGAGGACTTGACTAGCAAAGCGGTCGGAGGACCGGATATGATCAAGGATATGGAAAGTAAGATAAGGTTGATACGCCAGAAGATGAAAGCGGCCCAGGATAGGCAAGCGGCCTATGCCAATAAGCGGCGACGACCGCTAGAATTCCAGTTAGGAGATAGGGTCTTCTTAAAGATCTCGCCCTTCAGGGGTGTGGTTCGTTTTGGGATGCGGGGAAAGTTATCTCCGAGGTATGTTGGGCCATATGAAGTTTTACAGCGTATCGGTACATTAGCTTATCGTTTGGCTCTACCGCCATCTTTATCTGGCATACACGATGTTTTCCATGTCTCTATGTTAAGGAAGTATGAGCCAGACCCGTCTCATGTCTTACAGCCTTCAGAAGTTCAGTTAGACTCAGATGTGTCCTACGTAGAACGACCAATCAGAATTCTGGATCGTGAGGATCACAGACTACGAAGTAAAGTTATACCGATGGTCAAAGTTCAGTGGGATCGTCGGGGTGTCGAGGAGGCTACGTGGGAGACGGAACGACATATGGTGCAGCACTATCCGGAACTATTCTCTGGTATGTTTTTATGTTTAATTTCGATATGGTGATGCATGTGGATTTCGATGATGAAATCTTATAAGTAGGGGAGTAATGTAATACCCCCGAAATGTGTCATGATTATGTTCTACGATGATAAATTATGATGTGTTTAAGGGTTGTGGTGTATTTAAATTGGGGGCCACGATTTATGTTATGATGATATGAGGTGGGGAGCATGTTGGGTGTTTTAAAGGATGTATTAATTAAACGAAGTTAGAAAATATCGAGTGAGGATATTTTAATACATCGTACTATATACCGGGACACAATTAAACACCTCAAGGCACCCCAACCATACCACCCCCCAATCGGCCACCTCACCCCTTCCCCACTTGTTTAACCCATACCCCCCACTTGATCATGCCCATGCTTCCAATCACTCCTTGCAGCCAAAATCATTCCCTTCTCCTTCTCTTTTTCCCCCATTTTCGTTCCAGCTTAGCAGTTGTAGGGCAAGGAAAAAGCTTGGTAAGAAGGTGTTCAAATCCTTGCAAAAAGAGGAGCAAAAAGAGAGGGGTAAGTGGGTACCCTGTTTTTCTGGGTTTGTGTTTGAGCTTGGGTTTGGTGGGTTGTTTTTAACGCATGCTAAGTGTAGGCTTGGGTGAAACCTTGGTAAGGATGCTTACATGGTAGTATTAAGTAACTACTAGCATGGTTGTTTGAGCATTTTACATGATTTATGTGATAGATTTCTTGTTATGAATCTATGTGCTCGAAAAACCTGGATAAAGAAGAAGATACTATGTTTTTGTATAGGATGGTTGAGGATGAAGATTATGATGATGTTATGATGCATGTTAGCTTAGGTTTTGTTAAACCTTTGATTTAAGAGCTTACATGGATATTTTATGAAGTTCTTCACATGTTTGTTTCAGCATGAAAGATGTGTTATGAAGTAGAAAAGATGGTATGAAAAGTGGTGCTCAAAAATCTGGGGAAAATCCCGATTTTTCAGAGCTCTCGATCGATCGAGATTTGGTCCCGATCGATCGAGCGAGACAGAAGGTCTAATGCATGTTTTCAAATTTTGGTGCCGATCGATCGAAGGATTTCTCGATCGATCGGTGAAGCTCCTCGATCGATCGGTAAAATGTTCGATCGATCGAGCGAGGCAGGATGCTAAGGCACTGTTTGTGCACAGTGTCTCGATCGATCTAGACCTTGGGCCGATCGATCGAGAGAGGCAGAACGTTGAAAAATATAATGATGTTTTATTTTGTTAATTTTATTATGTGAGATGGTTTTGAGGCATCTAATATGGTATTATGTGGTCTTGTAGAACCATCCCAGGTACCGGCACCATCAAGGAGATAAGTCTGTTGACTCCTCCTCCTTTTGAAAAGGTACGTAAGAGGCGTACGGGCATCGGACGGTAACACATCTTTATACTACAACTATGCTTTTATTGCATGAGTATTCACGATGAAATGATGATGTTTATACGATGTTTACACGATGATGTTTATACGATGAAGTTTGTAATGCCTCGATTTGTTTAATACACGTATGATATGATTATGGTGTAATTATATCACTTGACGATATGATAATGGGGGTTCGAGTGGAACCAAGAATGAATTGATTCATATATGAAATGAAATATGAGAAGGCATGAAACATGGTGTGTAATACATTCATACTATAAACATGTGAATTATGGATTAAGTGTTGAAGGTGCATCCATATGTGCATATGAGTTTGCATTTGAGTATGCATATGACTTTAATGTGAATTAGAGTTTCAATAGAATGTGAGGTTCATTTCATGTACATGTTACTTAACTTGTAATTACCTTGAAATGGTATGATAGCAAGTGACTTAAGGGAATAATGATCTATATTAAGTGGATAAGGGAGGTGTAATCACATAACACACCATTTTACACCTACAAATCTCTACCAAGCTCCTCTCCTTCTCTTTCCACTTTCTTGTGGTGTAAGCTTGGATTTCACTTGTAACTTGAGCTAGGAAGGTGTGTGAAGTGGAATTGTACCATCTTGGTAAGAAAATCATGGTTTTATACTTGTTTTTGTCATTGGTGTTGCTATATGAGAAATAGCATATGAAATGTTTAGGTGGAGAATCATAACATGTGTATATGCTATGAATTGGATTCTTTAATGATAGAAACATGTTATTATGTTCCTAGAGATTGCAAGAAACAGGTTGACATGGTTTAAAATGAATTAGAGGAGAAGAACCATGAAGATAAGCTTGAAAACGCCATGCTCTCATTTTTCTGGGCATCGGCGATCGATCGGTGCGAGTGAGCGATCGATCGCCGATGACAGTAACATTTTAAGGCGGTGAAATTGGATGGCGATCGATCGGCGAAATTGTCGCGATCGATCGCGATGAACAGAGCACTTTGGCGATCGATCGCCAAGTTGTTGCGATCGATCGCGAGGGGGCAGAGAGTTTTGGCGATCGATCGGTGCTGATGGCGATCGATCGCCAGTGTTAATATTTTGAAAAATCAAATATTTTTGTAGAATTTGATTTTAATGCCTATGATAACATGATATATTGTTGGCATTGTTGTAGCATCATCTCAGGGGACAGGACAACGAGGCACTTAGCTATTGACAACTGCTTTATCTCGTTTGTGTCGCAGTACAGGTACGTGTTGACGTACAGAGTATAGATATTGTGTGATGATGTTATGAGATTGATATCATATGAATTGTCTTATGTTGTTATCATATGATTGGTAGTATCATATGCTTGTACATTCATGGATATCATATGTATGTGAGATATACGCCTGGTTTGGGTATATGCTCGGTTCTGCATTTGAGATATATGCCTGGTTTGGATATATGCTCGGCTATGTGACATAGAGATATATGCCCGGTTTGGATATATGCTCGGTTATGTGACAGAGAGATATACACCTGGTTTGGGTATATGCTCGGTTATGCTATATAGCGATATATGCCGGTTTTTGGATATATGCTATGGCTATTATCATTTGAGGACGGTACTATGATATGTGCTGCTAATATGAAGATGTGAGGTGGTTCCACTGACATATTGAGCTGAATAGGCATATCATTTTAGTCTCATGATAATAGGGTATGTGTTGAGACATGTCATGACATGGTGCATTGGTGGATGCATGAGACAGAACATTCACGTTACGTTATATGATTTATTGTGCTTTATCATTGATATTGATATTGAGGTGGAGAATCATAACATGTGTATATGCTATGAATTGGATTCTTTAATGATAGAAACATGTTATTATGTTCCTAGAGATTGCAAGAAACAGGTTGACATGGTTTAAAATGAATTAGAGGAGAAGAACCATGAAGATAAGCTTGAAAACGCCATGCTCTCATTTTTCTGGGCATCGGCGATCGATCGGTGCGAGTGAGCGATCGATCGCCGATGACAGTAACATTTTAAGGCGGTGAAATTGGATGGCGATCGATCGGCGAAATTGTCGCGATCGATCGCGATGAACAGAGCACTTTGGCGATCGATCGCCAAGTTGTTGCGATCGATCGCGAGGGGGCAGAGAGTTTTGGCGATCGATCGGTGCTGATGGCGATCGATCGCCAGTGTTAATATTTTGAAAAATCAAATATTTTTGTAGAATTTGATTTTAATGCCTATGATAACATGATATATTGTTGGCATTGTTGTAGCATCATCTCAGGGGACAGGACAACGAGGCACTTAGCTATTGACAACTGCTTTATCTCGTTTGTGTCGCAGTACAGGTACGTGTTGACGTACAGAGTATAGATATTGTGTGATGATGTTATGAGATTGATATCATATGAATTGTCTTATGTTGTTATCATATGATTGGTAGTATCATATGCTTGTACATTCATGGATATCATATGTATGTGAGATATACGCCTGGTTTGGGTATATGCTCGGTTCTGCATTTGAGATATATGCCTGGTTTGGATATATGCTCGGCTATGTGACATAGAGATATATGCCTGGTTTGGATATATGCTCGGTTATGTGACAGAGAGATATACACCTGGTTTGGGTATATGCTCGGTTATGCTATATAGCGATATATGCCGGTTTTTGGATATATGCTATGGCTATTATCATTTGAGGACGGTACTATGATATGTGCTGCTAATATGAAGATGTGAGGTGGTTCCACTGACATATTGAGCTGAATAGGCATATCATTTTAGTCTCATGATAATAGGGTATGTGTTGAGACATGTCATGACATGGTGCATTGGTGGATGCATGAGACAGAACATTCACGTTACGTTATATGATTTATTGTGCTTTATCATTGATATTGATATTGTGTTTTGATATTGCACTGAGATAGTTGTTATCTATACTCACTTGTGAATGTTTCTGTAGGGACTCATAGACGTGGGGAGCGTGAGTCATGATTTCCGCTGCGAGGGGAACCACTGCCTAGGAGTTCTTTTGAATTAGGTTGTTTATGTACATGATATGTATAGTTTGTTAGGTTTTTGATAACCTTGTAAACAACTTAACTAGCATGAACTCTTAATCCGTGCATGGTATATTACTTAATTCAGACTCACATATATATGTTTAATGGATACATAATGGATTAAGTAACGAGAACCCCACATTAGTGGTATCATGGTAAGAGGCCATACGATGAGATTGTGGTAAGATGCCACGGGGGTAAGATGCCCCATATGCATGATTATAAATCAGGGACAACAATAAGAAGTTAATGAGAAATCCAGCATATTTACTTAACAAATATTTCATGCATTTGCTATGATGTTTTTATGATGCTAAGTAAGATTGTATATGCTCACGATGTGTTGTCCCTGTAGGTACACTTTTGGACGAAAGGACTAAGGGTCGGGTTGAGGCAGTGAGCTACGAGGGACACAGGAATGTATAGGATTCAAGTTATGATTAGTATCTACTCTAGGAGTAGTGTAAATCTAAATGACATTCTTTTAGAATGTAATGAATTATTTTTGAAGTTTTGTATTTTGGCCTGTAATCCTGTTAGCTCGTGTAACAACCAAAACCTTAAGATGTTACCTTAATGCATGATTAGTCCTTCTTATGTCTATTAATCACTGTTAAGGTGGGAAGACTCCAACATATACGTTACCAATTATTTTCATGCATTTATTTATATGCCATTGCCTTATGATATTAAGTAACGATGTGCATGCTCATGATGGGTTGTTCCTGTAGGTACACTCTTGGACTGAAGGGCCTAGGGTCGGGTTGAGACAGTGAACTAAAAAGAGCAAGATGAATATAGAATACAGGATTTTGATAGTCTCTACTATGGGAGTAGGGCAGATCAATAGCTTTAACATTCATTATTGAGAATGTAACTAATTAGCTTTTGAAATTTTATTTTGACCAGTAATCTTATTAGCTCAAAGCTACAACCGGAACCCTAAGGTGTTTTGAATGCATGTTTAGTCCATATTATATGTGTCTAAGATGATGTTAAGGTAGGAAGACCCTACACCAGTGTTCTATTTGTGGGCAACCACATTCGACAAAAGATTGCGTAGGTTGCTACGTTTGTGGCAATAAGGGCCACTTTGCTCGGCAATGTCCCAATCGGGAGGGACAACAGAACTCTACGGGGAGGCCTGCGGATAGAGCAGTGCATCACAGGCCACCGTTTGTACCGAGGCAGTATGGAGGTCAGCCTATGGGGCCACCTCAGGGGCAAGTTTATGCATTGACCAGGGAGAAGGCTACATCGGCTCCGGAGGAAGTGATAGTGTGATGTCCGGAATAATTAATAATTATTTATATGGATTTAATTATGATATTTCTATGATATCTCGGGATTTAATTTTTGGGTATCGGATTTTGGAGCGAAGTTGGATAAATGATTCCGGGATTGAATTTATAAGGTTAATTAAATTCAAGAAGATTCTTAAATATTGGGAATCACATTTTAGTCTGAAGTTGGAATAAATAATTGTGAATCGAACTTGTGATGTAAATTAAAGTTAAGAGGGGTTTCATGCAATAATATTTATTATTATGATTTGAGATTTAATTGAAAATAATTATTTTTGGGTTGAGATGATAATTTTATGGTGTAGATAAAACCATAGGTTAAATTTATAACCAAGACAAAAACCCATCTCTTTCTGTTCCTCTTCCTAAAATAGCCTAACCACACTTCTCCTTCCCCCACATCTATCGGTCGAAAGCAGCAAGGAGAGAAGAATGAGTCTAGCCGATTTCTCTTCAATTTCTTCAAGGTTTGTGTGTGTGGATTTTGGCCTTGCATTTTACTTGAACATTTCCTAAATTTTAAAGGAGCTTGTTCGATTTTTTCTTGAGGATTTGGGGGAAAGGGAAGTCCGATTGTTCTTGCTGTTTGGGGTGCGAAATCCCCATTGTTTTAGACTCAAAAATCTTACTTTAAAGTGGTTTAATGTTATGCTAGATGGTGGTTTGGGTAGTGGTTCGATTTTCTTGTTATATAGGGGAATCGTTTCTGCTGTGTGAGTGTGTGTAACTGTGTGCGTGGGTGTGTGTTCTGCGTGTGTTATTGTGTGTGTTTAGATGTTGTTTACACTTTTATGTGGGTGTTTTAGTGTGTAAAGGTATGTGTAGATATTTTATGCACATATGCATGAGTATTTCAGCATCTATTAGTGTATATAGGTGATGTATACACCTAGTTGTGAGTGTTCCAGCACATCTTAGTATGTGTATATATGTTATATACATGTGGGTGTGTGAGTTCTACAGCATGTGTGTATATATTTGTGGAGGGATGATGAGGTATTGATAATGAAGATGGTTAACTTAATTTGGTAAAGTGGGTTAAGGTGTTTATGTGATGATAATTCAAGCATGACCATCATAATTGAGAATTAGATAGCATGAGAAATGTTATTGATTTTTGGAAATTAATTATAACTCACTTTGTTGAATGGTTGATTGTTGAAAGTGAATTGTTGATTTGTGCCTTGGCTAGTATTATTGTTGATTAAAAGATAAAGACTAAAATCATACATGGCAGGTGTTTGTTAATATGCTTTAATGTAGTTCAAGTGTTGGTCAAAGCCTTGACCAATTGGTGGTGAAAAACCTACTCATCCAACTTTAAAACTTTGTAGTGCCTTAGTGGGTGTTGGGGATTAAGATGAGTTGTTTTACTTTTGAAGCATGAATTGGAGACTTTATTGAGTATTGGAATGACGAATGTATGAACTAACCGTGTAGTTGATTTGAGTAATATAGATTGTCCTGATTATATGATAATGTCAATTTTATTGAGCTATCGATTCCCGGTATTAGATTGGGAGTTGGAAATACCTATTGATAACAATTGTGTTATTAATGCGCTAATATTGAATTGATATTCGATATAGATACTCCATGAACTTCTGGAAGTCGAGGGTAGCTTGTTCATGTTGTCGACTATAAGGTACGTAGTGACGTACGAGCAGGTATAATATGAATTAGTTCATATTCCAGTATTCATGTATTGTTGAATTGTGATAACTGACTATAAGATAATGAATATGTGAATTGAGTTGACATATGTGGTATGATGGACACGTAAATGTACGTGGTCCGGATATGGAGTTGGGTATGGATGCCTTTGGCACGATCGATATGAGAAATGGTTGAGAATGAGATTAACGTGCAGGCAGAGCTGCCTTCGATATGAGACTCGTTGATTGAGTATAAATGATGAATTGTGATTTTATTGAATTATTACATTGATGAGCTTCATGTGTGATTAACGATACTAAACTTGATGTTTATGAAAGCATTTGAGACTGAAACAGGAACAGCTAGTGGAAGCTATACAGATTCAGAACTGTACAGGGAGTACATCTTTATGGATTTTAAATAATCTTAAATTGTTATATTATGAATTAATTATAATTGTTATGCATTGTTATGAATATGAGTATCGTGACAGTGTATGCTCACACCGTGTGGGAGCTGTTTCTGTTGAAACAGGTACAACAGGTACTAAGCTCCTTTGGGATATTGGTTCGAGCTTTGTTGGATCATGCCGCTTTCAGAAGCGTATATGAGTGTGGGTAAATAGGATACGCTATTTATTCAGTTAGATTGGTATTCATTTATTTGTTGCTCGTATGTGAGCAACTGGAAGCATGTATATGGACTGTATAAGGGTGTTGAAGCCCACTTTTGATGTCTTCTTAGTATGATTTTTTCCCTGGCTGGGAACTTATTTAGGGTTATGTTTTCTTTTAAGTATTGCGTTTCTCCCTGGCTGGGAGTTATTTTGGTGATGTGTTTTATTTTGGGATAGCTCAATTTATGGGGAGACTCTGCCCATTTTATAAAAAACACACAATGTGAAAGTGGTGCAATGGTGATGATATTGGGTGAACCTTGAGTTTTATTGCTGGTAGAAGTGATCCTTCCTTGTTGTTATTATTTATGTCACGGAGAATATAGAAGCATGTAATGATTCTTTTAAAGAATGAAATTTTTTTTATATACTCATACGATGTCATAAATGCACTAATGACGAGTTAAGGGGTTGGGGCCTTACAGATAGCGGGTACGTGTCTTTTATATACGCATCCTGCTTTTATATTGATTGACACAGGTGCGTCACCCTCTTTTGTGTCGACAAGTTTTGTGGAAAGGCACCACATATGCACTTCTCCGTCGCCCACGCCTCTTGTAGTCTCGACACCAGCCGGAAGAAGTTTGATTGCTGATCAGATTGTCTATGAAGGCCTCATTTATTTTGAGGGCAATGAGCTAAGATCAGACTTCATTGTTCTGGGAATGTCAGACTTTGACTGCATTGTGGTCATTGATGTTCTGAACAGGTATCAGGCAGTTGTGAACTGCAGGCAGAGGACTGTCCGATTAAGGTCTGATATGGGAGTCCAGTGGACATTCTATGGGGATGGTTCTCGTTCAAAGATCCCGTTGATATCTGCTGTCAAGATGGCACAGTTGTTGGAACGAGGCCATACAGGATATCTCATCTATGCTGTTGATATTACTGAAAAGAAGGAAGAATTAAAAAGTCGAGGATGTGCCCGTAGTGGCGGAGTTTCCTGATGTCTTTCCGGAAGAGATTCCCGGATTCCCACCGACGAGAGAGGTCGAGTTTGGGATTGAGTTACTTATAAGTGTATTTTATACACTTATATTTCCTCTTATTTTGAATGGTTTAGTGTTAGTTTTCGATCAGAATTACACTTTTGGTCTTGTTCTGTGTTGTTTTGCAGGAATCCAAGGAATTAAGCATTTTATTACTAAAAGATGATGAGAAATACATAAATGTGACAATAATTCAAATTGGGACTCAACGGTGAAATAATCATGTACCGGGACATGTCAAATGGCAAGATTATATTATATTATAGTATATTATAATATAATATAATATATATACATGAGATTTGGGAATAAATTATAAAAGGGAAGATGATTATTTTAAGGTAGATATTCAGATTTTAAAGGAAAGAAGATTTACGTGGAGGATTTTTTAGAGGGGAATAACGAAGAAATAAAAAGAGACGCACGTACAGTGAAGAGGAGGACTTCACGTAAAGCAAGCGAAAATATTTTCTGGACGGAACGAAGAGCAGTGAGATAAAGTGAGATAAAGATGACCGAGAGCTAAACCAGTGAAGGGGAGGAGATCATTCGAGGCGGTGCGCGTACAACGAAGGGTAGAGATTTTGACAACGGAGATGACGACGGCGACTACCGGGGACGGAGGGCCATCATCCAATTCGTTTGATTATCTATTCCCTTATGTTTATGATGATTAAGAACATGTCTATGTGTTTATTTAATGTATTCATGAACTAATTTATTATTCTAGGGTTAGACGGATCTTGACTTGAAACTATGTCATTGGTTTTTCATATGGTTTATTTATGTTTTCCTGTTCTTAATGCTTTTAATCTACTGGCCATGGATTGAATGATTCCATATTCGTGATCTATCACTCGGGAGAGGGGGTTGTGAATAGGAAAGAAGGAATTCGTATCGTGGTAGTTATATTGTTCGGAAGGCCTATATCTCCATAGAAGTCGTCAAAGGAATTACTGCGCTTTTACAATTGTTTGATAATTAATCTTAGATAGGGATATCAAGATTAATGTTAGATAATTACTTCTGCTTAACACCCGGGAGGGTGAGTAGAAACAAATAAGAATTCTCGGCTAGTAAACTAGGAAAACACGACATAGTGGATAGTTGAGTGAAGTTGAACCTCTAGAATCCGTTCTCATTGATTTTCTCCACTTAAATTACCATCTTGTTAATCTTTATTCTATTTTCGTAGATTAGTTTAATAAATATTGCTCTCGATTATCTAAATAAAGTCGAGACTATTCTAATTACAGTACTTGGTGTAACTTAATTTTAAATCCCTGTGGGTTCGACATCCGTATTTTAAAATTCTATACTAAAACTTGACACCGTACACTTGCGGCACGTTTCACACGCATCAAGTTTTTGGCGCCGTTGCCGGGGATTGATATAATTTTGTTTACTGATACTGTTACCAAGTAGTCTTGATTTTAATTTAGAATTTTATTTTTTTGTTTTAATTTTATTCTTTTTTGATGTTTTTCTTGTGAGGTACTTGGAGATGTTTCATCAGCAAGTTTCCACAAGCTTTGCCCAACAACCGTATGAACCATTCTATGCAGCTTGGGACAGATTCACCAATATGATCCTTCAATGCTGGGTTGGAGTCACCAATATCCACCAGAGCATCATTACCCTCATTTTACACACCAACCATTCGATCATCAAGCAGAGGATGAGTATAGTTCTGAACCAAAGATCGAAAATGCCACCAGAAGTAGCCTTGAGCAGCTGATAGAGACATTTGTAGCGAGATGCAAAGAGGTTGAGATGAGATATAATCAAGGGGTGACAAACCAGGTATGGTCACATGATGATGATCATTCAACCAACCAAGTTTGGGAGAGTGATCCTACTCATGCGGAAGATTCAAGGGAATATGAGCATTTCCAAGTGGTTGATGTCATGCCTCGATTTGTTGTATAGACGTATGATATGATTATGGTGTAATTATATCAAATTGTGGTATGTTAATGGGGGGTTCTGGTGGAACCAATAATGAAGAAATACATGTATGAAATGATATATGGCAAGGAATGAAACATGATGTACAAAATGTAGTGCAAAGAAATGATTTGAATTATAGTATGCATTTGATATGAATTTCATATGCCTTTGCCTTTCATTAAGGTTGCATTAGCATGTGAATTTGAATTTGGATTTTATTTACATGTACATGTTACTTAACATGTAATTACCTTTAAATGACTTGATAGCAAGTGAATTAGGGAACTAAGGATCTATATCAAGTGGATTAGGGAGGTGGAATCACATAATACACCATTTACACCTACAAATCTCTACCAAGCTTCTTTCCTCTCTTTCAAGTTTTTGGTGGTTTGAGCTTGGGATTGACTTGTGACTTGAGTTAGGAAGGTGTGTGAAGTGAAAGTGTATCATCTTGGTAAGGAATTCTTAGCTTTACACTTGAAATATGTCATTGGTATTATATATGTGAAATGAAAATGCAAGTATTCAAGTGAAGAATCATATCATGTTTCTATGCTTTGAATTGGAATCTATGATGTTAGAAACATGTTAATACGTTCCTAGGGATTGCAAGAAACATGTTGAAATGGTTCAATATGAGGTA
This sequence comes from Haberlea rhodopensis, assembly GCA_907163345.1. Taxonomy (NCBI): domain Eukaryota; kingdom Viridiplantae; phylum Streptophyta; class Magnoliopsida; order Lamiales; family Gesneriaceae; genus Haberlea; species Haberlea rhodopensis. Next base: position 3,897,419 of record CAJQUN010000055.1, read on the forward strand.
TAGGAGAAGAACCATGGAGATAAGCTTGAAAATCGCCATGTTCTAAACTATCTGGACATCGGCGATCGATCGCGAGCTGTGTGGCGATCGATCGCCGAGACAGAGTAAATTATAAGGCGGTGAAAATGTGTGGCGATCGATCGGTGAAATTGTCGCGATCGATCGCTGTGAACAGAACATTGTGGCGATCGATCACCAAGTTGTTGCGATCGATCGCGAGGGGACAGAGGGTTTTGGCGATCGATCGGTGTTGATGGCGATCGATCGCCAGTGCCAAAATGTTGAAAAATGAAATATTTTTGTAGAATTTGATTTTAATGCCTATGATAACATGATATATTGTTGGCATTGTTGTAGCATCATCTCAGGGGACAGGACAACGAGGCACTTAGCCAGTGACGCCTAATTTATCTCGTTTGTGTCGCAGTACAGGTACGTGTTGACGTACGGAGTATAGATATTGTGTGATGATGTTATGAGATTGATATCATATGAATTGTGTTATGTTGTTATCATATGATTGGTAGTATCATATGCCTGTACATTCATGGATATCATATGTATGTGAGATATACGCCTGGTTTGGGTATATGCTCGGTTATGTATTTGAGATATATGCCTGGTTTGGATATATGCTCAGCTATGTGACATAGAGATATATGCCTGGTTTGGATATATGCTCGGTTATGTGACAGAGAGATATACGCCTGGTTTGGGTATATGCTCGGTTATGCTATATAGCGATATATGCCGGTTTTTGGATATATGCTATGGCTATTATCATTTGAGGACGGTACTATGATATGTGATGCTAATATGAAGATGTGAGGTGGTTCCACTGACATATTGAGCTGAATAGGCATATCATTTTAGTCTCGTGATAATAGGGTATGTGTTGAGACATGTCATGACATGGTGTATATGTGGATGCATGAGACAGAACATTCACATTAGATGATTTATTGTGCTTTATCATTGTTATTGATATTGTGTTTTGATATTGCACCGAGATAGTTGTTTATTGTAAGGACCCCAAGCCCTTAAACCTTGATTAGTGTATTAACCACTATGTGTGGTACATGCTTTCTATAAAATGTCAATCGGGAAGCTCTGATGATACTTAATCATTGCCTATCAATGAAAGACTCATATGTTTGCCCTTTACCAACCCCTTGGTGCCACTTTTAACATTGTAAACTTTTATAAAAATTTGGGCAGAGTCTCCCCATAAATAGAGCTATCCCAAAAAAAAAAGAGTACAACACATAACAAAATTCCCGGCCAGGGAACACATAATACTCAACAGAAAGCAGTAATACAAGTAGATTCCCAGCCAGGGAAGACACCACACATATGTCAACAAAAGCGGGTTCCAACACCCACATAATACACCAATGACTCTCATATCATTCTAGCAATTCAACCTAATTGCATGCAACCTTAAATGAAAGAGAGAAAGGCTCATGCCTTTATATACAATCCATATACAAGTATAATCGTGCTCACATGCGAGCATCATGAATATGAATATGTATAAATCCTCAGGTGTATATATAGGTACTCTATACGATACCGTGCTCCATCAAGCCCTGGTACCACGATCCTGGGAGTACCTCAAATCAACAGCTCGAGCTCAGCTCCATAGCCATCGATGTACCTGTCCACCTGTCCCAACAGAGACAGCCCCCAACGGGGTGAGCATACCAATACACAAAATCCCATAATCATAATAATGAAATTCATAATTTACAACGCAAGTAAATACTAATGAATTTAAATGATACTCCCTGGATGGCAACATCCTCATCCGGGATTCCGTGTACTGTCCCTGTTCTCACAACATCAAACTCATCAAATCTCATAAATCAGTAAATCAACACATTGATTTACACATCGCATGCCTGATTCTCAAATATCAAGAATGAATGATTCCAGTTCATATATATGCAAATGTAGATATATCAATATCAAATATTGATTTCATAACCTTGCTTTCCATTATACTTAGACATCTCATATGTCTTATAATGAAAACATGAGTCTATGAACCTAGACATCTCAAATGTCTCATAATGAATACACGATTCTACGAACCTAGACATCTCAAATGTCTTACGAAGAATGCATGATTCTACAAACCTAGACATCTCAAATGTCTCAATATAGTCATATAAACCCAGTAACCCATATATCATGTAAGAGTCATCCTACTCTAGTGTCACGCACGCTACAAGCGGCGATATCAAGATTTGGGTCATTCCTTGGCTATATCAACATATATGTATAACCATACGCAAAACATTCAATGCAATCAAAAACACCTTATGCATTTCACATATATATAGTAATGCTCGTACGTCGCACGTACCTTAAATCTCCGAAGTCCGAGCCAAGCCTTGCTCGAGTTCCATGCCCCGAGGAATGATGTGCTAACACGATAAATAATTCACAATTATTTACGAACATGTAACCTATGCTCAAGCACACCCATATCCCTCACAACATTGTCAATACACGACAATTATCCTCTTAAAAGACCCGGGGTAGGGTACATGCAGGGAAGGAAATAAATGAGACAATCGAAATTTGTTCAAGAATGCCCTACAAAAATCGAACCTTAATCTCACAATTTCGAACCCAATAAAATACCATAATTCATCTAAAATGTCAATTAATCAATCCATAGCATGAATAATCATCCCACATGCCAAACCCCCAAATTTGAAATCCAAATCCCTAAAATTCGAAACCCAAACAAGCCTTTAAATTCGAACCCTAACAATTCTTCAAATTCGAACCATAACATCTTAATTCGATCCCACTTAAGCATCATAATACACCTAAGATGTGAATTAAACCATCAATGGCAAGAATCAACACCTTTGCCAAAAACCCCCAATAATTCGAAATTTAATCCCTACGAAATTGGGGAAATTCGAAACAATAAAGGCATGGAAATTCATGAAAAAGACGAACAAGGGGTTAGGGAGATTACCCAACGAAATCGGAAGCAAAAACAAACGAAAATCGAAGAACCCTAGAAATTGGGGATCGACGCTTACCAGCAAAATCCGACTTCCACACGCGACGAAACCTCGAATTGATGGAGGGGAAAGAAGCGCCTCGTCGAGACGAAGACGGGGGTAGGTCGGACGCGCCGATCGGCGGCCGGACGGCGGCTGGCGCACCGCTTGAAGCGGCGGGAGCGCTGTAGCAGACGGGAATCGCGTTCGGGAGAGGGAGAAGAAATTTGGGGCTTAAATGATTTTTGATTTTAAAATCTCGGGTTCATTTGGTATTTATAGCAAAAATACCCCGAAAAATTAATAGCCCCACAAATACATCGTGATTCCTTAAAAATCATCTGTTTTCAAAAACTCTCTCTCTAACTCCAAAATCCCCTACCGGTGCTCACAAAGCACCCGAGATTCCGAGACACATCAAAAACCCAACTCTTAGGTTTTACACCGTAATGTGAATACAATCTCAACCTCTGGATCCAACGATCCCAACTACCCAAATAAACGAGCCCAGAAGGCCCAACACCTCGATTAAATTCCAAATCGCCACGTAAAACCACTTTGGGGATTATTAACACTACGGGATTAACACCTATAATCCCTGGTCATCACAATATCCCCCACTAAAAGAATTTCGTCCTCGAAATTAGCACTGGTGTATCACGTAACACCCAGGCTACACAACAACATGAAGCCATAACCTCGATTCCTGACCATATCAGAATCGTATTAATAAACGCGAGGATACTTACCTCTCATCTAACTCTGAAACAGAGCGACTTACCAAAACCAACCTATCACCCAAGAGGCGAAACGTACCTCGATGCGGGTCATCCCAAAAGTCAGCCTCTCATGACTGCAAAACGACCAATACATACGACTGTAGATCGGACAGTCATCCTTCGATCTAATACAACAGTACGAACACATCCTGAATGACACCTCAACCGTAAGAACGTTGACCTCGTGTCAAACTCTGGAGTGGAATAGACTTCCAAATCCATCATAACGTCAAAGAGCGTCAGCACAACTCAACGCTAACAGTCCAAAAGCAGTTAGTCAACTGAAACTGCAAGGATTCGAATCGCTCTTGATTCTATCGTAGATATCATTCCATGACATCTCTATCAAGACTCACGATGTCTAACATACATCATTACGAGGGGAAACACTAGTACAACCACGGTGTACACATACCAAACCTGGTTTCCACTTTCAAACTTCCTCCATCGAAGGAGTAGTCGCCTCATTGCAACTTAATTTGGGCAACTCACGGCCACAAATTCAACAAAAGACATCTCACAAGATGTCCACCTACGGATGTTCCAAGAATCACGTCCTGATCATAAATTACAACCGAGACTCCGCAGAGTTTAAAATTCTTAAGGGGCATGCAATAAACCCATTGCATCCTCAACGCTTGTGTCGTCAGCGACACTCAACCAAATCCGAAATCCTGCCATCCCTTGAAAATCCTCGGATTTAACAATCCAAACTTGGGAAGGCTGTCGCATAACTCGAAGGAAAACACCAACAAGGGAAATTGTGATGACCAGGGATTATAGGTGTTAATCCCGGAGTATTAATAATCCCTAAAGTGGTTTTACGTGGCGATTTGGAGTTTAATTGAGGTATTGGGCCTTCTGGGCTCGTTTATTTGGGTAGTTGGGATCGTTGGATCCAGAGGTTGAGATTGTATTCACATTACGGTGTAAAACCTAAGAGTTGGGTTTTTGATGTGTCTCGGAATCTCGGGTGCTGTGTGAGCACCGGTAGGGGATTTTGGAGTTAGAGAGAGAGTTTTTGAAAACAGATGATTTTTAAGGAATCATGATGTATTTGTGGGGCTATTAATTTTTCGGGGTATTTTTGCTATAAATACCAATTGAACCCAAAATTTTACACAAAAATTCATTTCAGCCCCTTTATTCTTCTCTCCCCCCCCCCGCGCGCCACTCCCGTCAGCCCCTGCCCCCGCGGCTTCAAGCGGTGCGCCCGCCGCGGTCCGGCCGCCGATGGGCGCGTCCGACCTACCCACGGCGTCGTCTCGGCGAGGCGCTTCTTTCCCCTCCATCAATTCGAGGTTTCGTCGCGTCCTGGAGTCGGATTTTACAGAAAGGCGTCGATCCCCAAAAGTTAGGGTTCTTCGATTTTGGTCCGATTTCTTCCGATTTTCGTTTGGCACATCATTCCTCGGGGCATGGAACTCGAGCAAGGCTTGGCTCGGACTTCGGAGATTTAAGGTACGTGCGACGTACGAGCATTACTATATATATGTGAAATGCATAAGGTGTTTTTGATTGCATTGAATGTTTTGCGTATGGTTATACATACATGTTGATATAGCCAAGGAATGACCCAAATCTTGATATCGCCGCTTGTAGCGTGCGTGACACTAGAGTAGGATGACTCTTGCATGATATATGGGGTACTGGGTTTATTTGATTATATTAGGGCATTTGAGATGCCTGGGAATGATCGTAAAATCATGTATTCTTCGTAAGACATTTGAGATGTCTAAGTTCGTAGAATCGTGTATTCATTATAAGACATTTGAGATGTCTAGGTTTGTAGACTCATGTATTCATTATAAGACACTTGAGATGTCTAAGTATAATGAAGGATTGGTAAAATAAATGCTAAGGCATTTGAGCTATCTGTGATTGATAGCAAGGTTGTGAAATCAGTATTAGATATTGTGATATCTGTAATTGCATGTTTAATGAATTTGTAATCACTATATGTTGATATTCGAGGATCAGGCATGCGATGTGTAAATCAATGTGTTGATTTACTGATTTATGAGATTTGATGAGTTTGATGTTGTGAGAACAGGGACAGTACACGGAATCCCGGATGAGGATGTTGCCATCCAGGGAGTATCATTTAAATTCATTAGCATTTACCTTTGTTGTAAATTATGAATTTCATTATTATGATTATGGGATTTTGTGTATTGGTATGCTCACCCCGTTGGGGGCTGTCTCTGTTGGGACAGGTGGACAGGTACATCGATGGCTATGGAGCTGAGCTCGAGCTGTTGATTTGAGGTACTCCCAGGATCGTGGTACCAGGGCTTGATGGAGCACGGTATCGTATAGAGTACCTATATATACACCTGAGGATTTATACATATTCATATTCATGATGCTCGCATGTGAGCACGATTATACTTGTATATGGATTGTATATAAAGGCATGAGCCTTTCTCTCTTTCATTTAAGGTTGCATGCAATTAGGTTGAATTGCTAGAATGATATGAGAGTCATTGGTGTATTATGTGGGTGTTGGAACCCACTTTTGTTGACATATGTGTGGTGTCTTCCCTGGCTGGGAATCTACTTGTATTACTGCTTTCTGTTGAGTATTATGTGTTCCCTGGCCGGGAATTTTGTTATGTGTTGTACTCTGTTTTGGGATAGCTCTATTTATGGGGAGACTCTGCCCAAATTTTTGTAAAAGTTTACAATGTGAAAAGTGGCACCAAGGGGTTGGTAAAGGGCAAACATATGAGTCTTTTATTGACAGGCAATGATTAAGTATCATCAGAGCTTCCCGATTGACATTTTATAGAAAGCATGTACCACACATAGTGGTTAATACACTAATCAAGGTTTTAAGGGCTTGGGGTCCTTACAGAAATACCTTAACCCTCACAAGAAAATCCCTCCTCAAGGGAGTCAACTAACTTCACGATCATTCCTCATAAACATCGTGCCATGGAGATTCCCAATCTCAAGGTGTTCCATATCTCTCATCAGAGATTTAACCATCCAAAAATAGCATAACTCTATGCTTAACAGAGAGGAAATCAATAACTGGCATCCGTATACTCACCGGTATACCTGCCTAAGCACTGATGTCGCATGCATACTCAATGCACTCGGCTCGGGTATCTACCACATATCCCTAAGCCCCAAACACAACCGTCAATTCTGAGTCATTCCTTACTCAGTGGAGGATGAAAATCGACGATTAACAATACACGGTGTGATTCCCAAAATCAACACCACTTGTACCAACTTACCGAATCTTTCAAAGATTCCCAAATAGGTATAATACTACCTCCTTCCTCGCAAGGGAAGTGCCATCGAACTCGAGATCCACAAGTCTCGAACCATCGTTCGGAAAAACTGGATACAATAACACCCATTGTATCCCAATACACGGGTTCCTTTAGATTGAGTCAATAACAACCTGATGACTCTCTTGTTGGTACTCCAACATCCTGAGCTGTCCCAGACAAGTCTCCAAGATTAAACATAAACGTATACACGTTTCAGCGAGGCACGCACAACCTCAAATGATGTGGTGACTACTAGAGTCCACCACGATCCACATCGCATCACCTTACGATTGTCAAACTTGGTTCCAACGAGCAGTATAACGGCTCTAGCAAGCCCATCACGGTACTACACACACGTGGCAGACAGCCTAGTCTCTGCCTCTTTAGGTTTACCTCAAACCTACCAACAAGACGGACGTTCCACATGGTATAACATACTATGGGAGGAAAACTCAATAGAGTAGTGGGTCTTTATCCAACATTCCTCAATGCCGATACACCCTGGACACTCCAATGTCCCTATGTACTTAACATAACCTGATCCTACTCCCTTAGGACCCATCCTACACCCTCAAGGGTGGTGTGATCATGTCTACCACATGTCACATCGACAGAAAGCGAGTAATTTCCTCCACGATTACTCCTATCGTCAAAACACATGGCCAAAAGCCATTCCAACGAGCATACCTCAAGGGTATCACCACTCGTAATATGATCGCCTCAATCGTAAGCTGCGGTACAATCCCATGTACAGCGCATCCATCCATTCCTCGAGCAACCCGCTCGGTATAAGGGTCACGTCAATCGGTGCCGCACACACCACCTTGTGCTCGGTACTGGCATCCAAGGCATACCACAGAATACGTATACTCAACGCATCGATCATCGTAACGATGATGGATGTCTAATAAGACATCTCCTACACCATCGTCATCGTCATCCCGTGACGACACATGCCAACTCATGGCATCTAAAACATTGTCAACTAGTGACGATACATGTACATCAGCGTATGTCAATCCACTATCATGCTAGTAAAAATAGGCATAATAAAACATGTATATCAATGCATGCCAGCTACAATAAAGCTAATAAAATAGCAATATCTCATACCTCATCGCTAGTGATATAGCGTCATACATGTCTCCGTCGCTCAATAATAGTGCGTAATCAGCACCCATCGCTCGAAGGCGGCAAAAATCCTGTGCTGAGTACATAGCGGCAAGATCCCTCGCTATAGAATCGACGGTATGACACCTCGTCAGATAATAAGTGGCATGAAACCTCGCTATACCCTGAGCATGAATCATCGTCCACATAGTAGCGGAAAGAGGCATCGCTATCAATACACCTGGCGGAATGAACCATCGCCAATCAATATAGCGGAATGAACCATCGCCAATCAATATAGCGGAATGAACCATCGCTATCAATACACCTGGCGGAATGAACCATCGCCAATAGATATAGCGGAATGAACCATCGCTATAAATACACCTGGCGGAATGAACCATCGCCAATAGATATAGCGGAATGAACCGTCGCTATAAATACACCTGGCGGAATGAACCATCGCCAATAGATATAGCGGAATGAACCGTCGCTATAAATACACCTGGCGGAATGAACCATCGCCAATAGATATAGCGGAATGAACCGTCGCTATAAATACACCTGGCGGAATGAACCATCGCCAATAAATATAGCGGAATGAACCGTCGCTATAAACCGTGTCCTCATAGAGAAATGAATATAAATCGACACAGCGGGACACATCACCGCTATCATCCGTGTCATCACAAAGGAATGAATCATCATCCTAACAAGCGGCATCTCATCCTCGCTTCTTCATACAAGCGGTATCTCATCCTCGCTTCGTATGGCATACCCCGCCTCCATGTGCAAGCGAGCATCCCCGCCCGCTCCACATTTTTAGCGGTACAAGCATAAGCTTCTTCATACAAGCGGTATCTCATCCTCGCTTCGTATGGAATACCCCGCCTCCATGTGCAAGCGAGCATCCCCGCCCGCTCCACATTTTTAGCGGTCAAGCGTAAGTATAAAAATTCTCACTGTCATAAGCAGGACTCCTGGAATGTATAATCATCATTCCTTTTTATACTCCATATTTCCTGTAACCTGCAACCATCAGGGTTAACAACAATAGCCATATACGCTATGCATCCACATTCAATTCATAATAAAAACACATTATGAGAATGTATGGTTTCACAAATAAATGTCATGATATCCTTCTTTAAATCCTTATTTCATCCTGAGCCCTTATCATTAGTACATTTTAATGCTTCTTGCTACTCCAGGAAAGCGGAATTCTTCCTCGCTTCCACTGGACTTTAGCGTTGCTACTCCATGTAAGTGGAACTCTTCATCGCTTCCAATGGACTTTAGCGTTGCTACTCCATATAAGCGGGACTCTTCATCGCTTCATATGGACTTTAGCATAAGCCATTAAAATCCTTACTAAGATAACTTTGACTCAAGACATGCATATGCAAAAACAATGCACAATAACATATATCATAACCTCAATGCACCACTTTGCATTCATCATGTGTCAACAAGACAACGTAAAATACATGTTACCTCGGAAATATCCCTTTATCTGATTTTCTTAAAACCAGCTTCCTTGGCACATAACACACGGAGTGCCAGACATCCCCATAAATGTCATCCTATCGTGTTCCACACGATTCCTGCAACCCCAATGGTTAGCAATACCACTTTTCATATCATAAGAGCACATAAACAATGTGTTATGTCATACAACATTAATGCCATCATGCATAAATATGTGCTATCAATAACTTCCTAGGCCCTTAACAGCCCCAATGAGCAACCACTGCTCTGATACCACTAATGTAAGGACCCCAAGCCCTTAAACCTTGATTAGTGTATTAACCACTATGTGTGGTACATGCTTTCTATAAAATGTCAATCGGGAAGCTCTGATGATACTTAATCATTGCCTATCAATGAAAGACTCATATGTTTGCCCTTTACCAACCCCTTGGTGCCACTTTTAACATTGTAAACTTTTATAAAAATTTGGGCAGAGTCTCTCCATAAATAGAGCTATCCCAAAAAAAAAAGAGTACAACACATAACAAAATTCCCGGCCAGGGAACACATAATACTCAACAGAAAGCAGTAATACAAGTAGATTCCCAGCCAGGGAAGACACCACACATATGTCAACAAAAGCGGGTTCCAACACCCACATAATACACCAATGACTCTCATATCATTCTAGCAATTCAACCTAATTGCATGCAACCTTAAATGAAAGAGAGAAAGGCTCATGCCTTTATATACAATCCATATACAAGTATAATCGTGCTCACATGCGAGCATCATGAATATGAATATGTATAAATCCTCAGGTGTATATATAGGTACTCTATACGATACCGTGCTCCATCAAGCCCTGGTACCACGATCCTGGGAGTACCTCAAATCAACAGCTCGAGCTCAGCTCCATAGCCATCGATGTACCTGTCCACCTGTCCCAACAGAGACAGCCCCCAACGGGGTGAGCATACCAATACACAAAATCCCATAATCATAATAATGAAATTCATAATTTACAACGCAAGTAAATACTAATGAATTTAAATGATACTCCCTGGATGGCAACATCCTCATCCGGGATTCCGTGTACTGTCCCTGTTCTCACAACATCAAACTCATCAAATCTCATAAATCAGTAAATCAACACATTGATTTACACATCGCATGCCTGATTCTCAAATATCAAGAATGAATGATTCCAGTTCATATATATGCAAATGTAGATATATCAATATCAAATATTGATTTCATAACCTTGCTTTCCATTATACTTAGACATCTCATATGTCTTATAATGAAAACATGAGTCTATGAACCTAGACATCTCAAATGTCTCATAATGAATACACGATTCTACGAACCTAGACATCTCAAATGTCTTACGAAGAATGCATGATTCTACAAACCTAGACATCTCAAATGTCTCAATATAGTCATATAAACCCAGTAACCCATATATCATGTAAGAGTCATCCTACTCTAGTGTCACGCACGCTACAAGCGGCGATATCAAGATTTGGGTCATTCCTTGGCTATATCAACATATATGTATAACCATACGCAAAACATTCAATGCAATCAAAAACACCTTATGCATTTCACATATATATAGTAATGCTCGTACGTCGCACGTACCTTAAATCTCCGAAGTCCGAGCCAAGCCTTGCTCGAGTTCCATGCCCCGAGGAATGATGTGCTAACACGATAAATAATTCACAATTATTTACGAACATGTAACCTATGCTCAAGCACACCCATATCCCTCACAACATTGTCAATACACGACAATTATCCTCTTAAAAGACCCGGGGTAGGGTACATGCAGGGAAGGAAATAAATGAGACAATCGAAATTTGTTCAAGAATGCCCTACAAAAATCGAACCTTAATCTCACAATTTCGAACCCAATAAAATACCATAATTCATCTAAAATGTCAATTAATCAATCCATAGCATGAATAATCATCCCACATGCCAAACCCCCAAATTTGAAATCCAAATCCCTAAAATTCGAAACCCAAACAAGCCTTTAAATTCGAACCCTAACAATTCTTCAAATTCGAACCATAACATCTTAATTCGATCCCACTTAAGCATCATAATACACCTAAGATGTGAATTAAACCATCAATGGCAAGAATCAACACCTTTGCCAAAAACCCCCAATAATTCGAAATTTAATCCCTACGAAATTGGGGAAATTCGAAACAATAAAGGCATGGAAATTCATGAAAAAGACGAACAAGGGGTTAGGGAGATTACCCAACGAAATCGGAAGCAAAAACAAACGAAAATCGAAGAACCCTAGAAATTGGGGATCGACGCTTACCAGCAAAATCCGACTTCCACACGCGACGAAACCTCGAATTGATGGAGGGGAAAGAAGCGCCTCGTCGAGACGAAGACGGGGGTAGGTCGGACGCGCCGATCGGCGGCCGGACGGCGGCTGGCGCACCGCTTGAAGCGGCGGGAGCGCTGTAGCAGACGGGAATCGCGTTCGGGAGAGGGAGAAGAAATTTGGGGCTTAAATGATTTTTGATTTTAAAATCTCGGGTTCATTTGGTATTTATAGCAAAAATACCCCGAAAAATTAATAGCCCCACAAATACATCGTGATTCCTTAAAAATCATCTGTTTTCAAAAACTCTCTCTCTAACTCCAAAATCCCCTACCGGTGCTCACAAAGCACCCGAGATTCCGAGACACATCAAAAACCCAACTCTTAGGTTTTACACCGTAATGTGAATACAATCTCAACCTCTGGATCCAACGATCCCAACTACCCAAATAAACGAGCCCAGAAGGCCCAACACCTCGATTAAATTCCAAATCGCCACGTAAAACCACTTTGGGGATTATTAACACTACGGGATTAACACCTATAATCCCTGGTCATCACATTTATCTATACTCACGTTTTCTGAATGTTTCTGTAGGATTGCATAGACGTGGGAATCGTGAGTCTTATTCCGCTGCGAGGTGAACCACTGCATAGGAGTTGTACTGGCTTAGGTTGTTCATTGTACATGTAATGTATATGTAGACAATTCATTTAGTTGGTTTTTGTACTCAGGATTTGGTACTGTAACAACTTAACTAGTAAAATACTCTAAATCAGTGTATGTTCTTACTTAATTCAGACTCACATATGTATGTTAACTGGATACATAATGAATTAAGTAACGAGGACCCCACATTAGTGGTATCAGAGCAGTGGTTCGAGAACGGGGTGAACATAGGTAGAGGAAGTGTATTAGGGAGTTACCTAAACACTTTGAGAATGGTAATAGTATGTTAGGTTTTGGAATATGATGTTCTGCTAACATGTTATATACTTGTGAATGTTATTATTAACCCTTGTTATACAGTTATGATAGACAGAGTACCACATGAGGATGTTGGGGATGCCATGAGTGGCAATGCTAGTGTGAGGATGGTGCCTGTGCCACCACCACCGATTGAGCAAGGGTCAGTGGAACAGGTACTGTTACCTGGCGAGTTAACTTTGACGCAGTTTTTGAGTTATCAGCCACCCAGGTTTGAGGGGACTGAATCAGGAGAACTGGCAGAGGAGTGGCTGGAACGTGTGGAACAGATCTTTGTGTCAGCACCGTGTGCCAAGACTGCTTGGTTACGTTTAGCTGAATTCCAGTTAGCCAAGAAAGCTATGATGTGGTGGAAGTCCACAGTACTTGAGTTGAGGGCTCAAGGACATACAGTAAACTGGGATGTGTTTAGAACAAAGTTTCTGGAGCATTATTTCTCTGTTGCTGCAAGGCAGAGGAAAGAAGATGAATTTACAAATTTGAGACAGGGAGCAATGACAGTATCTGACTATGCTGTGCATTATTCTTCTTTGCTCCGGTATGTGCCACATATCGCTGTAAACACAAAGGCAAAGATCAGACAGTTTGTGAAAGGGTTGAGGCCTGAATTATTTGATAGGGTAATGTCCAATAACCCTACATCATATGAAGAAGCGTTGACTAGAGCCGAGATGGCTGAGATTGCTGTAGGGGTGTATAAAGATGTTGGACAAGCCCAACCACCTACATCTGACAGTATGAGACCTAGAGGAGAACCATTTAAATCCTCACGAGGTGGTGCATCTTCATCTAGGTTTAGTGGAAAACGTTTTGGATCACAAAAAGGGGGTGATCGCAAAGCTAAGGGACAGTTCCAAGGCAGTAGTAGTGGCAGTGGTGTGCAATGCTTTAAATGTGGTGGACCACATTTGAAACGAGATTGTCCTCAATTCAATCCAGTAGTTTGTTTCCGTTGTGGGAGGCCCGGACATGTGATCCGTGATTGTACTCAAGTGGGTGGACAACAGAGGAGAGGACCCATTTCAGAGACTACAGTACAACAGAGACCACAGGGTGTACCACAGTCTGGTGGAGGACAGAGGACAGGAACACCTCAGACTCAGGTGTATGCACTGAACAGGGAGGAAGCAGAGGCAGCTCCTGATGATGTGATAGCGGGTAAGTGTATTTTGTTTACTTATCCTGCTTTACTGTTGATTGATACTGGTGCATCACATTCTTTTATTGCACAAGCATTTATTGATCGGTATCATATATGCTCGTCTCCACTGTTGATGCCTCTTTATGTTTCGACCCCCATGGGAACTACTGTGATGACTTGTCAGAGTGTGTCTGATTGTGCTATTCAGTTTGAATCTGACTATGGCCTACAAACTGATTTGATTGTGTTAGACACGTCAGATTTTGATTGCATCCTTGGAATTGATGTATTGAGTAAATATCAGTCTGTTGTGGATTGTAGTCAGAAGATAGTGAGATTTCAGTCTGATACTGGAAATCAATGGTTATTCTATGGCCAGGGATCGAGGGCAAGGATTCCTTTGATATCAGCAATCCGAATGTCGCGTTTGTTAGAGCGTGGACATGCGGGTTATTTGATTTATGCCCTTGATGTAAATGAACAGAAAAGAGAAAGGAAAGTGGAGGAGATACCAGTGGTTGCAGAATATGCGGATGTGTTTCCAGATGAGATACCTGGATTCCCACCTAGTCGAGAAGTGGAATTTGGTATTGATTTGATACCTGGTACTTCTGCAATTTCACGGGCTCCTTATCGGATGGCACCAACTGAATTGAAAGAGTTGAAAACTCAATTGCAAGATTTATTGGACAAGGGGTACATACGTCCTAGTGTATCGCCTTGGGGTGCTCCGGTTTTATTTGTTAAGAAGAAGGATGGGACAATGCGATTGTGTATTGACTATCGACAATTGAACAAGGTAACAATAAAGAATAAATATCCTCTTCCTCGTATTGATGATTTGTTTGATCAGTTGCAGGGATCAAGGATTTATTCTAAGATTGATTTGAGGTCAGGATATCATCAAATACGTGTGAGAGAGGGTGATATACAGAAGACAGCATTCAGAACTCGTTATGGACATTATGAGTTTCTGGTGATGCCATTTGGAGTGACAAATGTTCCTGCTGTCTTTATGAGTTTAATGAATCGTGTGTTTCAGGAATACCTTGATCGATTTGTCATTGTCTTTATCGATGATATACTGATCTATTCACAGAGTGAGGCAGAACATGTTCAACATTTGCATATGGTATTGCAATTGTTGAGGACACATCAGTTGTATGCCAAACTCAGTAAGTGTGAGTTTTGGTTGACTAGTGTCGGCTTTTTGGGACATGTAATATCAGAAGAAGGTATATCAGTCGATCCAAAGAAAGTGGAAGCAGTGTTGAATTGGTCAGCACCTACTTCTGTGCCAGAGATTCGTAGTTTTTTAGGTTTGGCTGGATATTATAGACGGTTTGTTGAAGGATTTTCAGCGATCGCCAAACCATTGACACATTTGACACAGAAGGGAGTATCATTTCAATGGTCAGAGGCTTGTGAGCGTAGTTTTCAGGAATTGAAACGTCGATTGACTACAGCTCCAATCTTGATCATTCCTTCAGAGCATGACAGGTTTGCAGTATATACTGATGCATCTTTACTTGGTTTGGGTTGTGTATTGATGCAGGACAAACATGTAGTGGCTTATGCATCACGACAGTTGAAGCCACATGAAATGAGATATCCAGTGCATGATCTGGAATTGGCTGCCATTGTCTTTGCATTGAAGATATGGCGACATTATTTATATGGTACGTCGTTTACCATATACACAGATCATAAGAGTCTAAAATTTCTATTCACTCAAGCGGAGTTGAATATGAGACAAAGGAGATGGATGGATCTGTTGAAAGATTATGATTGTGAGATTGAATATCATCCAGGAAAAGCTAATCTTACAGCAGATGCCTTGAGTCGAAAGGTACATCATACGGATGATGAGATGATTCATTTATCCGCATTGATGACTTCTTGTTGTACTTTGTTGGTTGAACCCGACATTTTTGGTTGAACCCGACATTTTTGAGAAAATCAGAACGGCACAACTGACTGATGATGAAGTACAACAGTGGAAGGAAAGGATAAGTCAAGGACAAACATCTCAATTTGTACTTACAAATGATGGAACTTTGAAGTACAGAAACTGTTGGGTAGTACCTGCTTCATTAGGACTACGCCAAGAACTACTACAACGTGCTCATTGTAGTAGATACAGTATACATCCTGGAGGGAAGAAAATGTATCATGATCTACGTACACAATTTTGGTGGAAACGTATGAAACAGGATGTATTGAGCTATGTGAAACGATGTTTGATCTGTCAACAAGATCTGTCAACAAGTGAAAGCGGAAAGACAAAGACCAGGAGGTGAATTACATAGTTTGGAAATTCCTCATTGGAAATGGGAACATATCACGATGGATTTTGTGACTCATTTGCCACGGACGTCTTCTGGTTGCGATGCTATTTGGGTGATTGTTGACCGACTCACTAAAGTATCTCATTTTGTGCCATATTGTATGACGTTTACATATTTGAGAATGGCACAGTTGTACATTCAACATGTAGTGAGACTACATGGTATTCCAGTTTCCATTGTATCGGATAGGGATCCGAGATTTACTTCTCATTTTTGGGAAGGATTACAGACAGCGTTGGGAACTGAAGTGCGGTTGAGTACAGCATATCATCCTCAGACAGATGGACAAACAGAGCGTACGATACAGACGCTTGAGGATATGTTGCGTGCCTGTGTATTAGAGTTTGATACTTCTTGGCAAGATTCGTTGCCATTAGTGAAATTTTCATATAACAATAGTTATCAATCTAGTATACAGATGGCATGATAGGCTTAGATTTTGAGTGTTTTTAACTGTAAATTCTTCCTACTTTCCGTTCTTTTTCCTGGATGATATTATGTTTTTTGGTGTTTATTCGTTTGTTTCAGGAAAATAGATCGGAGGTGGAAGAAATGAGCCAATATGAAGATAACGGGTGAAATCGAGGCGAGAAAGAACTGAAATTTAGGAAATGAGATTTTCGGAATCTCGATCGATCGAGATTTACTCTCGATCGATCGAGCCAGGCAGAGAGTTGAGCATCAAAGAAGTTCAAGTCTCGATCGATCGGTACAAATTTCCGATCGATCGAGCGAGGCAGTGACTCCAGAGCAAATTTTATTAAAGTCTCGATCGATCGGTGGAAAATCTCGATCGATCGAGAGAGACAGTGAGTTTCAAAAGATGGCATGAACAGTGCACCGATCGATCGAGAAAACCTTCCGATCGATCGAGACGCGAAATCCTGAAGATTTTATTTTCCTTTTTTATCGTGATTGTGGGGGTTTTAAAGGGGAATTTGATTCATATCAAAGAGAAAGAGCAGACCAGACGATTTGGCTGGACAAAAGAAGAACCCTAGCCGCCGCCCAGCCGCCGCCAAGGAGATCCGTTCTTCCGGTTCTTCGCCCGAGCCAAAGCCAATCAATTCTGGAGTGCAAGGAAGGAACAAGAGAAGAAATCACGGTGCAACGCACGGATTCATCCACCGTTTATCGTATTTCTAAACTTTAATTTATTTGATTTTCAATTCCATTTGATGTTTTTGAGGTCGAGAGACAATAAAACTCTTATGTATTTGATTTGAATTAAATTTAGTTTATATTATTGAGTTTTAGTTTCTTTGTGGTTGATTATTATTTCATTGGTATTTGAGCGCATTGATTGTTATTTTTCATAAATTAATTGCTTGTGTAGATCAAAGTCTAGCTAGCTTTGATTGAATTTGAGGATTACAGCCGAGATCGAGAGATAACGTTGTAAAACGCTCCATTAATTTATGATGTATGTTACGATTGAGATCGAGAGATGATATCGCATACGTGATAAGGTTTTGATAATCTATGCAACTTTGAATTAGTAAATAGGTGCACGAGAGTGACTTATTCTAATTTATCGTTAGTTTCTTTACAGCTCGAGAGAGTGTATCGAATAATATCGAAAACCGTTCACCTTTAGAATCAATTGGTTGGTAATTTGAGAATTCCATTGAATCATTAGAGATAACATAATTGAACGACGAGCTCGGTAATTTTCTCGAGTAACTTACCTTTGCATTTCCGGAACCATCCTATTCATTGTTTCTAGTTTAAATCTTTAGTCTTTAGTTTAGTTTGGCTCTAGTTAACCAAACATTGTTAATCGTAGGCTAAATATAATTTTATTAATCTTATTTGGTACTTATACGTTAGTCCCTGTGGATTCGACAACCTGTACTTAATTTTCACTATACTAAAACTTGACAACCGTGCACTTGCGGTAGAATCGCTTCACACTATTCTTTGAAATATCTTTTGTTTAAAAATAAAGCGGTCAAGTTTTTGGCGCCGTTGCCGGGGACTAATCTGTATAATATCATACGAGATTAGTTCATTGTAATTTAGCCAATTCTTTTATTATTGCGTTTTTGTTTTCTTGTTCTTTTTGTTATTTTCGGAAAAAAAAAAATATTTAAGTATGTTATTTGTTTTTCTTGTGTGGGGTCTTCCCACCTTAACAGTGATTAAAAGACATAATAAGGACTAATCATGCATTAAGGTAACATCTTAAGGTTTTGGTTGTTACACGAGCTAACAGTATTACAGGCCAAAATACAAAACTTCAAAAATAATTCATTACATTCTAAAAGAATGTCATTTAGATTTACACTACTCCTAGAGTAGATACAAATCATAACTTGAATCCTATACATTCCTGTGTCCCTCGTAGCTCACTGCCTCAACCCGACCCTTAGTCCTTCCGTCCAAAAGTGTACCTACAGGGACAACACATCATGAGCATATACAATCTTACTTAGCATCATAAAAACATCATAGCAAATGCATGAAATATTTGTTAAGTAAATATGCTGGATTTCTCATTAACTTCTTATTGTTGTCCCTGATTTATAATCATGCATATGGGGCGTCTTACCCCCGTGGCATCTTACCACAATATCATCGTATGGCCTCTTACCATATGGAGCATCTTACCCCGTGGCATCTTACCACAATACATCGCATGGCCTCTTACCATGTGGGGCATCTTACCCCGTGGCATCTTACCACAATTACATCGCATGGCCTCTTACCATGTGGGGCATCTTACCCCGTGGCATCTTACCACAATTACATCGCATGGCCTCTCACCATGTGGGGCATCTTACCCCGTGGCATCTTACCACAATTACATCGTATAAATGTCATCATATAAGCATCGTATAAGCAATAAACATCGTATGAACTTCATCGTATAAACATCATCGTGTAAACATCGTATAAACATCGTCATTTCATCGTGAATACTCATGCAATAAAAGCATAGTCGTAGTATAAAGATGTGTGTTACCATCCGATGCCCGTACGCCTCTTACGTACCTTTTCAAAAGGAGGAGGAGTCAACAGACTTTATCTCCTTGATGGTGCCGGTACCTGGGATGGTTCTACAAGACCACATAATACCATATTAGATGCCTCAAAACCATCTCACATCATAAACTTAACAAAATAAAACATCATCATATTTTTCAACTTTCTGCTTCTCTCGATCGATCAGCCCAAGGGCTCGATCGATCGAGACACTGTGTACAAACAGTGCCTTAGCATTCTGTCTCGCTCGATCGATCGAAACATTTTACCGATCGATCGAGGAGCTTCACCGATCGATCGAGAAATCCTTCGATCGATCGGCACCAAAATTTTGTAAACATGCTTAGACCTTTTGTCTCGCTCGATCGATCAGGACCAAATCTCGATCGATCGAGAGCTCTGAAAAATCGGGATTTTCCCCAGATTTTTGAGCACCTCTTTTCATACCATCTTTTCTACTTCATAACACATCTTTCATGCTGAAACAAACATGTGAAGAACTTCATAAAATATCCATGTAAGCTCTTAAATCAAAGGTTTATCAAAACCTAAGCTAACATGCATCATAACATCATCATAATCTTCATCCTCAACCAACTTTACAGAAAAACAGAGTATGTTCTTCTTTGCCCAGATTTTCGAGCACATAGTTTCATAACTAGAAATCTACCATATAAAACATGTAATATGCTCGAGCAAACATGTTAATGGTTACATAATACTTTCATACAAGCACCCATACCAAGGTTTCACCCAAACCTAAACTTAGCATGCCTTAAAACAACCCACCAAACCCAAGCTCAAACACAAACCCAGAAAAACAGGGTACCCACTTACCCCTCTCTTTTTGCTCCTCTTTTTTGCAAGGATTAGAACACCTTATTACCAAGCTTTTTCCTTGCCTTACAGCTGCTAAGCTGGAACAAAAATGGGGGAAGAAAGAGAAGGAGAAGGGAATGACTTGGCTGCAAAAGTGATTGGAAGCATGGGCATGACCAAGTGGGGGGTATGGGCTTTGACAAGTGGGAAAAGGGGAGGTGGCCGAGTAGGGGGGGGGTGGTGTGGTTGGGGTGCCTTGAGGTGTTTAATTGTATCCCAGGTATATAGTACGATGTATTAAAATATCCTCACTCGATATTTTCTAACTTCATTTAATTAATACATCCCTTAAAACACCCAACATGTTCCCCACATCATACATCATAACATAAATCGTGGCCCCCAATTTAAATACACCACAACCCTTAAACACATCATAATTTATCATCGTAGAACATAATCGTATCACTTTTCGGGGGTATTACATTACTCCCCTACTTATAAGATTTCGTCCTCGAAATCCACATGCATCATCATATCGAAATTAAACATAAAAACATACCAGAGAATAGTTCCGGATAGTGCTGCACCATATGTCGTTCCGTCTCCCACGTAGCCTCCTCGACACCCCGACGATCCCACTGAACTTTGACCATCGGTATAATTTACTTCGTAGTCTGCGATCCTCTCGATCCAGAATTCTGATTGGTCGTTCAACGTAGGACACATCTGAGTCTAACTGTACTTCAGTAGGATGTAAGACATGAGACGGGTCTGGCTCATACTTCCTTAACATAAAGACATGGAAAACATCGTGTATGCCAGATAAAGATGGCGGTAGAGCCAAACGATAAGCTAATGTACCGAAATCTTTAAGAAGACCCTGTCTCCTAACTGGAATTCTAGTGGTCGTCGCCGCTTATTGGCATAGGCCGCTTGCCTATCTTGTGCCGCTTTCATCTTTTGGCGTATCATCTTAATCTTACCTTCCATATCCTTGATCATATCCGGTCCTCCGACCGCTTTGCTAGTCAAGTCCTCCCAATACAGCGGTGATCTACATCGTCGTCCATACAGAGCTTCAAAAGGGGCCATTTGAATGCTCGCTTGATAACTGTTGTTATAGGAGAACTCTACCAGCGGCACTGAATCCTGCCATGGAGTGTCAAACTCTAGAATACATGCCCTCAACATGTCTTCGAGCGTCTGAATGGTGCGCTCCGTTTGGCCGTCTGTCTGAGGGTGATAGGCCGTACTCAGTCTCACATCTGTGCCCAAAGCTGCCTGGAGACCCTCCCAGAAATGTGAAGTAAACCTCGGGTCTCTGTCAGACACTATCGAGACTGGAATACCATGCAATCTCACAACATCCCGTATATACATCTGGGCCATCTTTAAGTATGTATAAGACATACTGTAAGGGATGAAATGAGCCGTCTTCGTCAGCCTATCCACGATCACCCAGATCGCGTCAAATCCTGAGGCCGTCCTCGGCAAGTGGGTCACGAAGTCCACAGATATATGCTCCCACTTCCATTCAGGCACCTCTAAGCTCTTCAGTTCTCCACCAGGCCTCTGCCTCTATGCCTTTACCTGCTGGCAGATCAAACATCTTTTAACAAAAATGATTACCTCACGCTTCATGCGTCTCCACCAGAATTGATCGCATAGATCTGTGTACATCTTCTTTCCCCTTGGGTGGATACTGAAACGACTACTGTGAGCCCGCTCCAATATTCCTTACGCAGCCCTGGTGCATCTGGGACTACCCATCGGTTGCCCAGTCTCAAAGAATCATCCTCAGCCACTCTGAACTTGGATGGCTGACCTTGAAGTACCAATGATGTCCATCTTTGAACCTCACTATCTGACTTCTGGGCCTTCCTGATTGCCTCAAATATATCTGGCTCCGCCAATAAGGTCGACACTCGCACAGGCGACGTGTCTACATCGAAGTCATAGCCCAGATGGCAGTAAGAAGTCATCAAAGCTGACAAACACATGACGTCCTCTGCAGTACTCTTCACCTTCCGACTTAAGGCATCTGCTATCAGGTTCGCTTTACCTGGATGGTACTCAATTTCACAATCATAGTCTTTGAGCAAATCCATCCACCTTCTTTGCCTCATATTCAACTCTGCCTGAGTGAATAAGAACTTCAGGCTCTTATGATCCGTATATATTGTGAAGGACGTGCCATACAAGTAATGCCTCCAGATTTTTAAGGCAAATATGATGGCCGCCAGTTCCAAATCATGCACTGGATACCTAGCCTCGTGTGGCTTCAGCTGCCTTGATACATAAGCCACCACGTGCTTATCTTGCATCAACACACAGCCCAAACCCTGTATATGATGCATCCGTATACAAGGCGAATCTCTTATCTTCCGACGGAATCACCAGCACAGGCGCTGTAGTCAAACGACGCTTCAGCTCTTGGAAGCTTTCCTCACAAGCTTCAGACCAAAAGAAGGGGACTCCTTTCTGAGTCAGCTGTGTCAGGGGTTTGGCAATCTTTGAATAACCTTCGACGAAACGTCGGTAATAACCTGCCAAACCGAGAAAGCTCCTTATCTCAGGTACAGAAGTGGGTGCAGCCCACTCCATCACAGCTTCAATCTTCTTGGGATCCACAGATATCCCATGGCTAGATATGACATGGCCTAAGAATACCACGCTGTCCAACCAGAACTCGCACTTGCTAAGCTTTGCATACAACTGATGATCCCTAAGGATCTGAAGCACTGTCCTCAAGTGCCTTACATGCTCTTCTTCAGTCCGAGAGTAAATAAGTATGTCGTCAATGAAGACTATGACGAAATGATCCAAATATGGCTGGAACACCCTGTTCATCAAACTCATGAAGACAGCTGGGGCATTCGTCACCCCAAAAGGCATGACCAGGAATTCATAGTGCCCATATCTAGTCCTGAAAGCTGTCTTCTGAACATCATCTTCTCTTACTCGAATCTGATGGTATCCCGACCTCAGATCGATCTTACTGTAGAGCCTCGTACCCTGCAACTGAACGAACAAGTCATCGATCCTCGGAAGTGGATACTTGTTCTTTACTGTAGCTTTGTTCAGCTGTCTATAGTCAATGCATAGACGCATCGATCCATCTTTCTTCTTAACAAATAAGACAGGCGCACCCCATGGCGATACGCTAGGGCGTATGTAGTTTTTGTCTAGGAGCTCTTGCAATTGAATCTTTAGCTCTCTTAGCTCCGCTGGTGCCATCCTATACGGGGCACGAGAAATTGCAGACGTCCCTGGTAGCAACTCAATCCCAAACTCGACCTCTCTCATCGGTGGGAATCCAGGAATCTCCTCCGGAAAGACATCAGGAAATTCCGCCACTACGGGCACATCCTCAACCTTTAATTCCTTCTCTTATCCGTCATATCAACAGCATAGATAAGATATCCTGCATGACCTCGTTCCAATAGCTGTGTCATCTTGACAGCAGATATTAACGGAATCTTCGGACGGGAACCATCTCCATAAAATGTCCACTGGACTCCCAATACAGATCTAAATCGGACAATCCTCTGCCTGCAGTCTGCCACTGCCTGATACTTGTTCAGGATATCGATGCTCACAATGCAATCGAAGTCTGACATTCCCAGCACAATCAAATCTGATCTTAGCTCATTATCCTCAAAATAAATGAGGCCATCATAGACAATCTGATCCGTAGTCAAACTTCTTCCAGCGGGGGTCGAGACCATAAGAGGCATGGGGGACGGAGAAGTGCATATGTGGTGCCTTTCAACAAAACTCGTCGACACAAAAGAGTGTGACGCACCTGTGTCTATCAATATAAGAGCAGGGTGCGTAAATAAAAGACACGTACCGCTATAACTTCCTCCGGAGCCGCTGTAGCCTGCTCCCTCGTCAAAGCATACACCTGTCCCTGAGGTGGCCCCGCGGGCTGACCTCCATACTGTCTTGGCACAAAAGGTGGCCGGTGTTGTGCCGTTCTGTCCGCAGGTCTCCCCGTAGAGCTCTGCTGTCTTCCCCTGTTGGGACACCGCCGAGCAAAGTGGCCTCTGTCGCCACAGACATACCATCCTACGCAGTCCTTTGCCAAATGTGGTTGCCCACAAAGAGTGCACTGAACTCTTCCAGATCTGTCTCCCTGAGACTGTCCTCTCCCAGATGGAGCATCATTCCTACCTTTCCCTTTCCATCGATTCTCGGGCTTCTTGCCACTGAATCTCGATGCCGAAGTGTTCCCCCTAGGCTTAAACTGATCACCCCTGGGCTTCAAATTATTAGAAGTGGATCTCTGAGGGGGTGCCGGAGGTGGCACAGCATCAGGATATGCACCGACTCCCAGTTCAGCTAGCTCAGCTCGTGAGAGTGCATCATCAAAACAGGCAGGGCCATAAGTGATCACCCTGTCATACAGTTCAGGCCTTAAGCCCTTCATGAAGTTCCGCATCTTCGCTTGAGTGCTTGCAGCAATGTGTGGCACATACCGTAGTAAGGAACAGTAACGTAGGGCATAGTCAGATACATGCATGGTACCTTGTCTTAAACTGGTAAACTCATCCTCCTTGGCCTGTCTTGCAGCGGCTGAGAAATAGCGGTTTAGAAACCGCGTTCGGAACATCTTCCAATTCACTTCCTGTCCCAGAGCCTCTTGCTCAATCACTGTGGTTTTCCACCACATCAGTGCTTTCTTGGACAGTTGAAATTCTGCTAATCGGATCCAGGCCGTCTTTGCACAAGGCGCTGCCACAAATATCTGTTCGATCCTTTCTAACCATTCCTCCGCTTTCTCTCCTGATTCAGTTCCCTCGAACATCGGAGGTCGATACATCATAAACTGAGCCAAGCTCAATTCCCCAGGTAGCAACTGTTGTTCGGAGAGTTCCTCTCCCAAGGCTGGTGGTGGCAATGGATTCGTACGCCCAGCACTTGCATTTACACTAATGGCGTCACCCACTTCTATGTTTGCTGCCATGCTGCAACACAAGGGTTAATAACAACACCAAAAGCAGTTCATAAAACTCATCGTTAGATAATTGAACATGTTAGTATAACATCTTCTTCTTTATGAATAACATACATATAAACATGTCCAAAAGTAAGCACATAGCTAACTTATTGCTAAGGCTACCCTTCACTCATTCCCGAGTTATCTAACCACTGCTCTGATACCACTAATGTGGGGTCTTCCCACCTTAACAGTGATTAAAAGACATAAGAAGGACTAATCATGCATTAAGGTAACATCTTAAGGTTTTGGTTGTTACACGAGCTAACAGGATTACAGGCCAAAATACAAAACTTCAAAAATAATTCATTACATTCTAAAAGAATGTCATTTAGATTTACACTACTCCTAGAGTAGATACAAATCATAACTTGAATCCTATACATTCCTGTGTCCCTCGTAGCTCACTGCCTCAACCCGACCCTTAGTCCTTCCGTCCAAAAGTGTACCTACAGGGACAACACATCATGAGCATATACAATCTTACTTAGCATCATAAAAACATCATAGCAAATGCATGAAATATTTGTTAAGTAAATATGTTGGATTTCTCATTAACTTCTTATTGTTGTCCCTGATTTATAATCATGCATATGGGGTGTCTTACCCCCGTGGCATCTTACCACAATATTATCGTATGGCCTCTTACCATATGGGGCATCTTACCCCGTGGCATCTTACCACAATACATCGCATGGCCTCTTACCATGTGGGGCATCTTACCCCGTGGCATCTTACCACAATTACATCGCAAGGCCTCTTACCATGTGGGGCATCTTACCCCGTGGCATCTTACCACAATTACATCGCATGGCCTCTCACCATGTGGGGCATCTTACCCCGTGGCATCTTACCACAATTACATCGTATAAATGTCATCATATAAGCATCGTATAAGCAATAAACATCGTATGAACTTCATCGTATAAACATCGTATAAACATCATCGTGTAAACATCGTATAAACATCGTCATTTCATCGTGAATACTCATGCAATAAAAGCATAGTCGTAGTATAAAGATGTGTGTTACCGTCCGATGTCCGTACGCCTCTTACGTACCTTTTCAAAAGGAGGAGGAGTCAACAGACTTTATCTCCTTGATGGTGCCGGTACCTGGGATGGTTCTACAAGACCACATAATACCATATTAGATGCCTCAAAACCATCTCACATCATAAACTTAACCAAATAAAACATCATCATATTTTTCAACTTTCTGCTTCTCTCGATCGATCGGCCCAAGGGCTCGATCGATCGAGACACTGTGCACAAACAGTGCCTTAGCATTCTGTCTCGCTCGATCGATCGAAACATTTTACCGATCGATCGAGGAGCTTCACCGATCGATCGAGAAATCCTTCGATCGATCGGCACCAAAATTTTGTAAACATGCTTAAACCTTCTGTCTCGCTCGATCGATCGGGATCAAATCTCGATCGATCGAGAGCTCTGAAAAATCGGGATTTTCCCCAGATTTTTTAGCACCTCTTTTCATACCATCTTTTCTATTTCATAACACATCTTTCATGCTGAAACAAACATGTGAAGAACTTCATAAAATATCCATGTAAGCTCTTAAATCAACGGTTTATCAAAACCTAAGCTAACATGCATCATAACATCATCATAATCTTCATCCTCAACCAACTTTACAGAAAAACAGAGTATGTTCTTCTTTGCCCAGATTTTCGAGCACATAGTTTCATAACTAGAAATCTACCATATAAAACATGTAATATGCTCGAGCAAACATGTTAATGGTTACATAATACTTTCATACAAGCACCCATACCAAGGTTTCACCCAAACCTAAACTTAGCATGCCTTAAAACAACTCACCAAACCCAAGCTCAAACACAAACCCAGAAAAACAGGGTACCCACTTACCCCTCTCTTTTTGCTCCTCTTTTTTGCAAGGATTAGAACACCTTCTTACCAAGCTTTTTCCTTGCCTTACAGCTGCTAAGCTGGAACGAAAATGGGGGGAGAAAGAGAAGGAGAAGGGAATGACTTGGCTGCAAAAGTGATTGGAAGCATGGGCATGACCAAGTTGGGGGTATGGGCTTTGACAAGTGGGAAAAGGGGAGGTGGCCGAGTAGGGGGGGGGGGGGGGGTGGTGTGGTTGGGGTGCCTTGAGGTGTTTAATTGTGTCCCGGTATATAGTACGATGTATTAAAATATCCTCACTCGATATTTTCTAACTTCATTTAATTAATACATCCCTTAAAACACCCAACATGTTCCCCACATCATATCATCATAACATAAATCGTGGCCCCCAATTTAAATACACCACAACCCTTAAACACATCATAATTTATCATCGTAGAACATAATCGTATCACTTTTCGGGGGTATTACATCTTGCGAGGTACTTGTGATGCTTCATCAACAAGTCTTCACAAGATTTGCCCAACAATTTTCAGAGCCGTTTTATTCGGCGTGGGAGAGATTCAATGAACTGGCAGACACATTCAGGTATCACAACTTTTCGAACTATACTCTTCTGCAACATTTCTTCAAAGGTTTGGATGCACAGATACGAGGATGGGTATTCAGAGGAGCACTGATGACTGGGAGTCCCCTGGTTGATAGAGATGAGGACAGTGTATTACACCTGTTCAATGATATGGCGGATTTCGATTACCACTGGCATTTTGATCCTTCCTTGCAAGGTTGGAGTCACCAATACCCACCAGAGCCTCACTACCCTGATGATACACACCAAACCTTTGAGCATCACGGCGAGAAGAAAGATAGTTTTGTAGAAAGACCGGCTCAATCAGAGAATATGCTATTTAGACTCATGGCATCAACTGAGCAACATTTAGAGAACCAGAACAATTATATACGTCATCTAGAGCAGCAATTTGCAATTCTAGTGGAAACCATCTCAATGAGCTTCCAAGAGGAGGAGACGAGATCTACAAATCAGGCCTGGTTACATGATGATGATCACTCAACCAATCAAGTTTGGGGGAGTGATCCGACTCATGTGGAAGAATCAAGGGAAGTTGATCCTATGGAAGTGATTGAGCCTACAGTGGAAAAGGCATCTGAGGAGATCCTATGGGACAACAAGCCAAGAGTGAAGTTGGATGATGAGATTTTCGAGAAATTTGATATCCGCCCATCGATGGAGGCATGTTATGGGCCATATGTGGATACGTATGCCTCATCGATGCCACCAACTTCACCGCACTACGCCATCCATGAGATGAAGCCAATTCAAGAATCATTCTCCCATGCTCACTATGTCATGAAGAAAGTTGTTAGAGCAACGAGCTTACACCGTTACACTCTTGCCAAGCTTGAGGGCATACTATATGAAGACCCATTAGTAGTATCATACGATACTTACTATGGGCGGCAACCGCTCTTTGATGGTTGCTTCTGATGGTCAAGCCGACGACCAGAAATCAGCGCTTCTTGGGAGGCAACCCAAGCGTATCCTTTTGCATTTAGCTTTGTTTTATTTTCAATTTTGCATTTAGTTTGTGTTTCTCTCTTGTCGATTTTTTTTTCTAGCATCCTTCTTTTGCGAGGTACTCAAGTGGAGCGATGGACCCCTACAGCAGTGGAGCTTTCAAAAGCCAAACTTCCTCAATCCTCACGCAAGCGTCTTGATCAGGGGAGTTTACTTTTTCCCTTTTGATTCTTTTAAACATTGAGGACAATGTTTCAGTTAAGTTTGGGGGAGTGGTTTGCGTGTTTAACTTGTTTTATCCACATGTTGTGTGCTTAATTGTCACTTGAATCGTCCTTGAGCACAACAAATTTTTTTTTTTTGTGAGTTAGTCTTGAGAAATGAAGAATTAGATTTGCAACGGTAATACATGATGAAGTTAATCCTCATCTAGATAGAAGTCATGGAAATGTTTAACTTGTTTGTATATATCCGTTGTTAACCATATGTCAAAACTGAGGAATTATTTATAGCATTTTGAGTCATGATTGAGTGAAGTATGTATTGATTAAAGTGAAAATTTGTGTTAACTATGATTAGTCTTGAGCATCTTAGATAACTCTACAATTTATTTGAAAGCACTTTGAGGCGAAATTTATAATTAGGAACTGGACTTGGAGATGATTTAGGCGATCTTTGGACCGTTTGAGCCTTTCAAGCCTACCTGGTATACATTATTCCTTAGTGTCCCCTTTTGAGCCTTATTGAAAAAGAATGGTATATGCATTGCATATGATTAGACCCCCATTCAACATTCTTGGCAAACTCATTATACCCACCTTGGTTTGAGCCTAAAAGAACAATTTTATCCATCCCTAGGAGAGTATAATGAATCTCATTCATTGCATTAAATTGTTATATGTTGAGAAGTTCATTGTGAAAGAAATGAAATGAACGAAAGAATGAGCAAAGAAAAAGAAAAGATGTAGAGAAAAAGCCTTGAAAAGAAAAGTTAAATAAGACCCAAAGTGGCCAAGGCTAGAAAATGTGAAGAGAAGCTCAATGATTATGTGAGAAGATTTTGAACTGATTCTGTTATACTCTCTTCTTTGCTTCTATCCTACCTTTTCTTTGGAGCCGACACCAAAAGGCCTAACGTTAAAAGCTTTTAAAGTCCTGTTGATCCAAGTCTAGGGAATAATTACATTAGTGGAGAAGTGCTGGGTAGTAAATTTGTAGAGTAGTTCAAAGTAATCTTGACTAGCAGTTGATATGGCACATGTTGATCTTAAAGATATGTATGTAACTCATGTTTGACAATAGCACACACGCACGGTCCGATGTTGCGATGTATTGTTTAACTTAGGAGAAATTGCTTCTTGTTAAGTGTTGAAGGACTTCTATTGATGTGTAAGTAGGATTTCTGAGATTTTACGTATGTTGTAAAGATGATTCATGCTTAGTATCGAGTTAACTTTTCTTTTTGAGCTTATTGCTTGCTCAAGGACGATCAAGTCTAAGTTTGTGGGAGTTGATAGGCTTAGATTTTGAGTGTTTTTAACTGTAAATTCTTCCTACTTTCCGTTCTTTTTCCTGGATGATATTATGCTTTTTGGTGTTTATTCGTTTGTTTCAGGAAAATAGATCGGAGGTGGAAGAAATGAGCCAATATGAAGATAACGGGCGAAATCGAGGCGAGAAAGAACTGAAATTTAGGAAATGAGATTTTCGGAATCTCGATCGATCGAGATTTACTCTCGATCGATCGAGCCAGGCAGAGAGTTGAGCATCAAAGAAGTTCAAGTCTCGATCGATCGGTACAAATTTCCGATCGATCGAGCGAGGCAGTGACTCCAGAGCAAATTTTATTAAAGTCTCGATCGATCGGTGGAAAATCTCGATCGATCGAGAGAGACAGTGAGTTTCAAAAGATGGCATGAACAGTGCACCGATCGATCGAGAAAACCTTCCGATCGATCGAGACGCGAAATCCTGAAGATTTTATTTTCCATTTTTATCGTGATTGTGGGGGTTTTAAAGGGGAATTTGATTCATATCAAAGAGAAAGAGCAAACCAGACGATTTGGCTGGACAAAAGAAGAACCCTAGCCGCCGTCCAGCCGCCGCCAAGGAGATCCGTTCTTCCGGTTCTTCGCCCGAGCCAAAGCCAATCAATTCCGGAGTGCAAGGAAGGAACAAGAGAAGAAATCACGGTGCAACGCACGGATTCATCCACCGTTTATCGTATTTCTGAACTTTAATTTATTTGATTTTCAATTCCATTTGATGTTTTTGAGGTCGAGAGACAATAAAACTCTTATGTATTTGATTTGAATTAAATTTAGTTTATATTATTGAGTTTTAGTTTCTTTGTGGTTGATTATTGATTCATTGGTATTTGAGCGCATTGATTGTTATTGTTCATAAATTAATTGCTTGTGTAGATCAAAGTCTAGCTAGCTTTGATTTAATTTGAGGATTACAGCCGAGATCGAGAGATAACGTTGTAACACGCTCCATTAATTTATGATGTATGTTACGATTGAGATCGAGAGATGATATCGCATACGTGAGAACTTGGAATCGAGAGATTTAGAGTTATAAGGTTTTGATAATCTATGCAACTTTGAATTAGTAAATAGGTGCACGAGAGTGACTTATTCTAATTTATCGTTAGTTTCTTTACAGCTCGAGAGAGTGTATCGAATAATATCGAAAACCGTTCACCTTTAGAATCAATTGGTTGGTAATTTGAGAATTCCATTGAATCATTAGAGATAACATAATTGAATGACGAGCTCGGTAATTTTCTCGAGTAACTTACCTTTGCATTTCCGGAACCATCCTATTCATTGTTTCTAGTTTAAATCTTTAGTCTTTAGTTTACTTTGGCTCTAGTTAACCAAACTTTGTTAATCGTAGGCTAAATATAATTTTATTAATCTTATTTGGTACTTATACGTTAGTCCCTGTGGATTCGACAACCTGTACTTAATTTTCACTATACTAAAACTTGACAACCGTGCACTTGCGGTAGAATCGCTTCACACTATTCTTTGAAATATCTTTTGTTTAAAAATAAAGCGGTCATGGCACCATTTGAAGCTTTGTATGGGCGACGATGTAGATCGCCATTGTATTGGGGGTATGTGGATCAGTCTACTTTACATGGACCGGATATGATTCATGAAATGGAAGAGAAAGTAAAGGTCATTCGATTGAAACTTAAAGCTGCTCAGGATAACTTAAAGCTGCTCAGGATAGACAGGCTGCGTATGCCAATAAGCGATGTAGACCACTTGAATTTCAAGTTGGTGACCGTGTGTTCTTGAAAATCTCACCTTTTAAAGGTGTAGTACGGTTTGGTAAGCGTGGAAAATTGTCTCCACGGTATATTGGTACGTATGAGGTATTGCAACGTATTGGTACGTTGGCCTATCGCTTGGCACTACCACCGGCATTGAGTAGTATTCATGATGTTTTTCATGTTTCACTGTTGAGGAAGTATGAACCAGATCCGAGTCACATATTACAGTTACCTGATGTACAGTTGGATACAGATGTGTCGTATGAGGAACGACCGGTTATGATCTTGGATCGAGCTGAACGCAGTTTGCGTAATAAGGTGATTCCTATGATTAAGGTACAGTGGGACAGACGGGGTGTCGAAGAGGCAACGTGGGAGACGGAGCAGCATATGATGCAACGGTATCCGGATTTGTTTTCTGGTATGATTTTATAGTTTTATGGTACTGTTGCATACATGATCATGTTTCCTATTTTCATATCGTAGGATTGTTGAGTTGTATATCTCATATGCATGTATTCTATCTGTATATGCAATTTCGAGGACGAAATTCAATGAGTGGGGGAGAATTGTCATGCCTTGATTTGTTGTATACAAGTATGATATGATTATGGTGTAATTATATCAAATGGTGGGAACTTATTTAGGGTTATGTTTTCTTTTAAGTATTGCGTTTCTCCCTGGCTGGGAGTTATTTTGGTGATGTGTTTTATTTTGGGATAGCTCAAATGGGGAGACTCTGCCCATTTTATAAAAAACACACAATGTGAAAGTGGTGCAATGGTGATGATATTGGGTGAACCTTGAGTTTTATTGCTGGTAGAAGTGATCCTTCCTTGTTGTTATTATTTATGTCACGGAGAATATAGAAGCATGTAATGATTCTTTTAAAGAATGAAATTTTTTTTATATACTCATACGATGTCATAAATGCACTAATGACGAGTTAAGGGGTTGGGGCCTTACAGATAGCGGGTACGTGTCTTTTATATACGCATCCTGCTTTTATATTGATTGACACAGGTGCGTCACCCTCTTTTGTATCGACAAGTTTTGTGGAAAGGCACCACATATGCACTTCTCCGTCGCCCACGCCTCTTGTAGTCTCGACACCCGCCGGAAGAAGTTTGATTGCTGATCAGATTGTCTATGAAGGCCTCATTTATTTTGAGGGCAATGAGCTAAGATCAGACTTCATTGTTCTGGGAATGTCAGACTTTGACTGCATTGTGGTCATTGATGTTCTGAACAGGTATCAGGCAGTTGTGAACTGCAGGCAGAGGACTGTCCGATTAAGGTCTGATATGGGAGTCCAGTGGACATTCTATGGGGATGGTTCTCGTTCAAAGATCCCGTTGATATCTGCTGTCAAGATGGCACAGTTGTTGGAACGAGGCCATACAGGATATCTCATCTATGCTGTTGATATTACTGAAAAGAAGGAAGAATTAAAAAGTCGAGGATGTGCCCGTAGTGGCGGAGTTTCCTGATGTCTTTCCGGAAGAGATTCCCGGATTCCCACCGACGAGAGAGGTCGAGTTTGGGATTGAGTTACTTATAAGTGTATTTTATACACTTATATTTCCTCTTATTTTGAATGGTTTAGTGTTAGTTTTCGATCAGAATTACACTTTTGGTCTTGTTCTGTGTTGTTTTACAGGAATCCAAGGAATTAAGCATTTTATTACTAAAAGATGATGAGAAATACATAAATGTGACAATAATTCAAATTGGGACTCAACGGTGAAATAATCATGTACCGGGACATGTCAAATGGCAAGATTATATTATATTATAGTATATTATAATATAATATAATATATATACATGAGATTTGGGAATAAATTATAAAAGGGAAGATGATTATTTTAAGGTAGATATTCAGATTTTAAAGGAAAGAAGATTTACGTGGAGGATTTTTTAGAGGGGAATAACGAAGAAATAAAAAGAGACGCACGTACAGTGAAGAGGAGGACTTCACGTAAAGCAAGCGAAAATATTTTCTGGACGGAACGAAGAGCAGTGAGATAAAGTGAGATAAAGATGACCGAGAGCTAAACCAGTGAAGGGGAGGAGATCATTCGAGGCGGTGCGCGTACAACGAAGGGTAGAGATTTTGACAACGGAGATGACGACGGCGACTACCGGGGACGGAGGGCCATCATCCAATTCGTTTGATTATCTATTCCCTTATGTTTATGATGATTAAGAACATGTCTATGTGTTTATTTAATGTATTCATGAACTAATTTATTATTCTAGGGTTAGACGGATCTTGACTTGAAACTATGTCATTGGTTTTTCATATGGTTTATTTATGTTTTCCTGTTCTTAATGCTTTTAATCTACTGGCCATGGATTGAATGATTCCATATTCGTGATCTATCACTCGGGAGAGGGGGTTGTGAATAGGAAAGAAGGAATTCGTATCGTGGTAGTTATATTGTTCGGAAGGCCTATATCTCCATAGAAGTCGTCAAAGGAATTACTGCGCTTTTACAATTGTTTGATAATTAATCTTAGATAGGGATATCAAGATTAATGTTAGATAATTACTTCTGCTTAACACCCGGGAGGGTGAGTAGAAACAAATAAGAATTCTCGGCTAGTAAACTAGGAAAACACGACATAGTGGATAGTTGAGTGAAGTTGAACCTCTAGAATCCGTTCTCATTGATTTTCTCCACTTAAATTACCATCTTGTTAATCTTTTATTCTATTTTCGTAGATTAGTTTAATAAATATTGCTCTCGATTATCTAAATAAAGTCGAGACTATTCTAATTACAGTACTTGGTGTAACTTAATTTTCAATCCCTGTGGGTTCGACATCCGTATTTTAAAATTCTATACTAAAACTTGACACCGTACACTTGCGGCACGTTTCACACGCATCAAGTTTTTGGCGCCGTTGCCGGGGATTGATATAATTTTGTTTACTGATACTGTTACCAAGTAGTCTTGATTTTAATTTAGAATTTTATTTTTTTGTTTTAATTTTATTCTTTTTTGATGTTTTTCTTGTGAGGTACTTGGAGATGTTTCATCAGCAAGTTTCCACAAGCTTTGCCCAACAACCGTATGAACCATTCTATGCAGCTTGGGACAGATTCACCAATATGATCCTTCAATGCTGGGTTGGAGTCACCAATATCCACCAGAGCATCATTACCCTCATTTTACACACCAACCATTCGATCATCAAGCAGAGGATGAGTATAGTTCTGAACCAAAGATCGAAAATGCCACCAGAAGTAGCCTTGAGCAGCTGATAGAGACATTTGTAGCGAGATGCAAAGAGGTTGAGATGAGATATAATCAAGGGGTGACAAACCAGGTATGGTCACATGATGATGATCATTCAACCAACCAAGTTTGGGAGAGTGATCCTACTCATGCGGAAGATTCAAGGGAATATGAGCATTTCCAAGTGGTTGATGTCATGCCTCGATTTGTTGTATAGACGTATGATATGATTATGGTGTAATTATATCAAATGGTGGTATGTTAATGGGGGGTTCTGGTGGAACCAATAATGAAGAAATACCTGTATGAAATGATATATGGCAAGGAATGAAACATGATGTACAAAATGTAGTGCAAAGAAATGATTTGAATTATAGTATGCATTTGATATGAATTTCATATGCCTTTGCCTTTCATTAAGGTTGCATTAGCATGTGAATTTGAATTTGGATTTTATTTACATGTACATGTTACTTAACATGTAATTACCTTTAAATGACTTGATAGCAAGTGAATTAGGGAACTAAGGATCTATATCAAGTGGATTAGGGAGGTG
Source organism: Haberlea rhodopensis (assembly GCA_907163345.1). Lineage (NCBI taxonomy): Eukaryota > Viridiplantae > Streptophyta > Magnoliopsida > Lamiales > Gesneriaceae > Haberlea > Haberlea rhodopensis. The sequence goes on from CAJQUN010000055.1 coordinate 3,933,234, forward strand.
GAATCACATAATACACCATTTTACACCTACAAATCTCTACCAAGCTTCTTTTCCTCTCTTTCAAGTTTTTGGTGGTTTGAGCTTGGGATTGACTTGTGACTTGAGTTAGGAAGGTGTGTGAAGTGAAAGTGTATCATCTTGGTAAGGAATTCTTAGCTTTACACTTGAAATATGTCATTGGTATTATATATGTGAAATGAAAATGCAAGTATTCAAGTGAAGAATCATATCATGTTTCTATGCTTTGAATTGGAATCTATGATGTTAGAAACATGTTAATACGTTCCTAGGGATTGCAAGAAACATGTTGAAATGGTTCAATATGAGGTATAGGAGAAGAACCATGGAGATAAGCTTGAAAATCGCCATGTTCTAAACTTTCTGGACATCGGCGATCGATCGCGAGCTGTGTGGCGATCGATCGCCGAGACAGAGTAAATTTTAAGGCGGTGAAAATGTGTGGCGATCGATCGGTGAAATTGTCGCGATCGATCGCTGTGAACAGAACATTGTGGCGATCGATCGCCAAGTTGTTGCGATCGATCGCGAGGGGACAGAGGGTTTTGGCGATCGATCGGTGTTGATGGCGATCGATCGCCAGTGCCAAAATGTTGAAAAATGACATATTTTTGTAGAATTTGATTTTAATGCCTATGATAACATGATATATTGTTGGCATTGTTGTAGCATCATCTCAGGGGACAGGACAACGAGGCACTTAGCCAGTGACGCCTAATTTATCTCGTTTGTGTCGCAGTACAGGTACGTGTTGACGTACGGAGTATAGATATTGTGTGATGATGTTATGAGATTGATATCATATGAATTGTGTTATGTTGTTATCATATGATTGGTAGTATCATATGCCTGTACATTCATGGATATCATATGTATGTGAGATATACGCCTGGTTTGGGTATATGCTCGGTTATGTATTTGAGATATATGCCTGGTTTGGATATATGCTCGGCTATGTGACATAGAGATATATGCCTGGTTTGGATATATGCTCGGTTATGTGACAGAGAGATATACGCCTGGTTTGGGTATATGCTCGGTTATGCTATATAACGATATATGCCGGTTTTTGGATATATGCTATGGCTATTATCATTTGAGGACGGTACTATGATATGTGCTGCTAATATGAATATGTGAGGTGGTTCCACTGACATATTGAGCTGAATAGGCATATCATTTTAGTCTCGTGATAATAGGGTATGTGTTGAGACATGTCATGACATGGTGCATATGTGGATGCATGAGACAGAACATTCACATTAGATGATTTATTGTGTTTTATCATTGTTATTGATATTGTGTTTTGATATTGCACCGAGATAGTTGTTTATCTATACTCACGTTTTCTGAATGTTTCTGTAGGATTGCATAGACGTGGGAATCGTGAGTCTTATTCCGCTGCGAGGTGAACCACTGCATAGGAGTTGTACTGGCTTAGGTTGTTCATTGTACATGTAATGTATATGTAGACAATTCATTTAGTTGGTTTTTGTACTCAGGATTTGGTACTGTAACAACTTAACTAGTAAAATACTCTAAATCAGTGTATGTTCTTACTTAATTCAGACTCACATATGTATGTTAACTGGATACATAATGAATTAAGTAACGAGGACCCCACAGTTGAGCCTACTGTGGAAGAGTTATCTGATGAATTCCCGTGTCAAGATGAGCCTAGATATGCTCCACAAAAGAATGAAGGTAAACCTTCACTTGAAGATTTGGTGAATACTTTTGTTCAAAGTTCGACATTGAGGCTTGACAAGAATGAGTCGAGGCTTGATACGATTGAGGGTCACATGAACAACATGGGTGCTACAATGAAGTCTCTTGAGGTGCAAATTGGGCAGCTTGCTAATGCCATGAACAACCAACAAAGAGGATCATTTCCTAGCAACACCGAAGTGAACCCAACCAACCAAGTTTGGGAGAGTGATCCTACTCATGCGGAAGATTCAAGGGAATATGAGCATTTTCAAGTGGTTGAGCCTACTGTGGAAGAGTTATCTGATGAATTCCCGTGTCAAGATGAGCCTAGCGTGACGTTGGAAGATGAGCATATTTTTGGAAATAGTGAGGAGCACTCATCGATGGTGATGTCCTATATGCCATATGTGGATCCGTTCTTCCCATTGATGCCAACTTCACCATATTACGTCCTCCACGAGATGAAGCCAAGTTTAGAATCTTTCTCCCATGCTTATCAATTTTCGAAGGACGTTGTTGGAGCGACGAGCGTTAACTGCCACTATCTTGCCAAGCTTGAGGGCATACACAACCAAGACCCACATGTAGTGTCATATGATACTTACTATGGGCGGAAGCCGCTAGTTGATGGTTGCTTCGCATAGTCTGGCAGACGACTTTAAACAAAGCGCTTTTCGGGAGGCAACACGAATCCTGTATCCTTATTTTATTTTTATTTAAAAAAAAAAAATGAGGTTGGCGTATTTACGCCTTTCAAGGCGTAATTACGCCTGAAAAATATTTTGCAAGTTTGAGATGCCGTAGGACAGGCGTAACTACGCCTCTTTGTGGCGTAATTACGCCTGTCAAATTTTCAGCAAATTTTAAAATGCCGTAGCGTAGGCGTAACTACGCCTGTTTTCGGCGTAGTTACGCCTACCATTTTTTTAAAAATTTTTCAAAGCCGTAGGCGAGGCGTAATTACGCCTCTCAAGCGGCGTAATTACGCCTCGCGTATTTTAACTCTGTATTTGCGCATCATTCTTCAAACTTTCTCCTCTCTTTAAACCCTAACCCACGCCTCTTCCCCTCAATTTTTCAATTTCGATTTTTTCTCCTCAATCTCTCTTAATTATGCTATCCCACCTCTAAAGTCCATATTTTTATCGATTAATTGCAGGTTTTTGGAGTCTATTGGTGCAAGGAAGCAAGTTTAGGGGGGTTGCATCAAAGTGGTCTAGCTTAGCCAACCAAATCGAAAAATTCTTCATCTAAGGGTTGGGTCTATACTGATGCGGAGGTCCCTATCATCATCTTCTCACCATACCCATGAGCATGAGATGGACGACGATTACTGACGATCGTCGTCGCAGGTTGGTGTGTTGTCCCTTATTTTATACGTTGTATGGTACATTGAAGACAATGCACGATTTTAAGTTTGGGGGGGTGTTTAAACATTGAAGATGTTTTGTTTCCTGGATTCCTATGTGTGTTGTGTTTTGTGTTTTTTTTTTTTTGGTCTTTTTCTTTTTTTTCTTCTTGTGTCATAAGTCATGATTTGAAGTAATTGTGAAGGCCGATGATGAAGAATTGAGCTTATTTGTGAAAATTTTAAAATTTTTGTTCACTTTGCTCTTGAGTTTCTTACATATTCATGCAGTAGAGACCATGACCATTTGACCAATTAAAGTTGATTTGAATGAACACAAATATGATATAGGCAATTCTTGATAATATTTTGGGCCTTTATTCATTGATATAAATTTGCCATAGTAGCCCCTTTGAGCTTAAACGTAAAAGAATGAGGATTGAATTGTTGCAATATATTTTATAATCTCATTCAAATTTGTTTCTTATATCACCTTGGTTTTGAGATACTATTTGAGCACATTGGTCATACCATATAAGTTATTTGTGAATTGAGAGTAGTCTAGAACTTGCTTTAGTACCCTTTGAGGCGAAATACAGACATATGTGGCTTAGGAATGATTTAGGCAATTTTTTTTTTATCGTTTGAGCCTTTGAGGCCACCAAATAGACATCACTTTTTATCCATAGTTGCCTTTTTGAGCTTATTGAAAATCGAATGGCATGTGCTTAGGCACATAATAACCCCCATTCGGCATCATTTCAAAATCCCACATCGACCACCTTGTTGAAAGCTTATACACTATTTCCTACCCTCAAGTGAGTAAGACCCATATTGCACTTTAAAATTTCAAATATCCCCCCCATGTTCCTAATTGAAAAAAATAGAAAGGGGATAATAATGAAAAAAGGGCGTGGATGCATAGAAAAAAAATTTTTTGAAGAGGTGAAGAAAATAGTGATGGAAAGAATGAGAAAATAATGAGGTGAATGATGAGGCGGATGAGAAAAGAGGGTGAATTGAAAAGAAAAAAAAATGATGAATCATCAATAGAAGGAATCGAAATTGAGATGAGAGTGCACAACAATGTCATATTTAACTTACTCTCTTGTTTTGAAATTCCGATCTTTTTATTGAAGCCATGAGCCAAAGCCTAACGTTACAAGCCTATTAAGACCTATTGACCGAGCCACATTCGTCTAATATACTAGTGGAGAAGGTTACGAATTGTAAGCCTATGGACTCTCAAGAAACACTTGTAATGAATATGCAATTGACATCCATACACACGTCTCATTACTTGATTTTATGCATTGTTCATTGTTTGTCAAAGTCATATTCCTTTTTATGAACAATGCAATTGAACACATCCTTGCAAAGTCCTATTGATTTGTGTGAGTTAAGATTGATTTAATGGTTAAATGGAAGTGGTAGCACACACACACTTGAGAACTCTTGAGTAGAAGTAATATGCATACTTGACTTAAAAATTTTAGACCATTGATCTTCGAGGCCAATTTGCAATTATAACATTTCATGACTTGCGTTAGTAGTGTTTTCTTTATTTCTTTTATTTCTTAGTCTTTTTCTATTTCTATTTTGCTCGGGACTAGCAAAAGTTTAAGTTTAGGGGGTTTGATAAGTGTATTTTATACACTTATATTTCCTCTTATTTTGCATGGTTTAGTGTTAGTTTTCGATCAGAATTACACTTTTGGTCTTGTTCTGTGTTGTTTTGCAGGAATCCAAGGAATTAAGCATTTTATTACTAAAAGATGATGAGAAATACATAAATGTGACAATAATTCAAATTGGGACTCAACGGTGAAATAATCATGTACCGGGACATGTCAAATGGCAAGATTATATTATATTATAGTATATTATAATATATATAATATATATACATGAGATTTGGGAATAAATTATAAAAGGGAAGATGATTATTTTAAGGTAGACATTCAGATTTTAAAGGAAAGAAGATTTACGTGGAGGATTTTTTAGAGGGGAATAACGAAGAAATAAAAAGAGACGCACGTACAGTGAAGAGGAGGACTTCACGTAAAGCAAGCGAAAATATTTTCTGGACGGAACGAAGAGCAGTGAGATAAAGTGAGATAAAGACGACCGAGAGCTAAACCAGTGAAGGGGAGGAGATCATTCGAGGCGGTGCGCGTACAACGAAGGGTAGAGATTTTGACAACGGAGAAGACGACGGCGACTACCGGGGACGGAGGGCCATCATCCAATTCGTTTGATTATCTATTCCCTTATGTTTATGATGATTGAGAACATGTCTATGTGTTTATTTAATGTATTCATGAACTAATTTATTATTCTAGGGTTAGATGGATCTTGACTTGAAACTATGTCATTGGTTTTTCATATGGTTTATTTATGTTTTCCTGTTCTTAATGCTTTTAATCTACTGGCCATGGATTGAATGATTCCATATTCGTGATCTATTACTCGGGAGAGGGGGTTGTGAATAGGAAAGAAGGAATTCGTATCGTGGTAGTTATATTGTTCGGAAGGCCTATAACTCCATAGAAGTCGTCAAAGGAATTATTGCGCTTTTACAATTGTTTGATAATTAATCTTAGATAGGGATATCAAGATTAATGTTAGATAATTATTTCTGCTTAACACCCGGGAGGGGGAGTAGAAACAAATAAGAATTCTCGGCTAGTAAACTAGGAAAACACGACATAGTGGATAGTTGAGTGAAGTCGAACCTCTAGAATCCGTTCTCATTGATTTTCTCCACTTAAATTACCATCTTGTTAATCTTTTATTCTATTTTCGTAGATTAGGTTAATAAATATTGCTCTCGATTATCTAAATAAAGTCGAGACTATTCTAATTACAGTACTTGGTGTAACTTAATTTTCAATCCCTGTGGGTTCGACATCCGTATTTTAAAATTCTATACTAAAACTTGACACCGTACACTTGCGGCACGTTTCACACGCATCAGTTACTACCAGGGACGTCTGCCATTTATCGTGCCCCATATAGGATGGCACCAGCAGAGTTAAGGGAGTTGAAGGTTCAGTTGCAAGATCTCCTTGAGAAGGGCTACATACGCCATGGGGCGCACCAGTCCTATTTGTTAAGAAGAAAGATGGTTCGATGCGTCTGTGCATCGATTACAGACAACTGAACAAAGCTACAGTGAAGAATAAGTATCCACTTCCGAGGATCGATGATTTGTTTGACCGGTTGCAGGGTACGAGGCTCTACAGTAAGATCGATCTGAGATCGGGGTATCATCAGATTCGAGTTCAAGAGGATGATGTACAGAAGACAGCTTTCAAGACTAGATATGGGCACTATGAATTCCTAGTCATGCCTTTTGGGGTGACGAATGTCCCAGCTGTTTTTATGAGCCTGATGAACAGGGTGTTCCAACCGTATTTGGATCAGTTCGTCATTGTTTTCATTGACGATATATTCATTTACTCTCGGACTGAAGAAGAGCATGTAAGGCACTTGCGGACAGTACTCCAGATCCTTAGGGATCATCAGTTATATGCAAAGCTCAGCAAGTGTGAGTTCTGGTTGAGCAGTGTGGTGTTCTTGTGATATCCCCGAAATGATTATGTGGGTAATCATGCAATTAAGGGTTGCTAATTATGAACCTATGTGTTAAAAGGAGTTTTGTATGTGGGAGTGATTTATTTAATTGATGATGTGGTTTAGGGAGCATGTTAGGTGTTTTTAAATTGTTGTGTTGATGTGGTAAAATAATAAAATATCAAGGAAAGATATTTTTATACATCGTATGAAATACCGGGACACAATTAAACACCACCAAACCACCCTACATGCAACCACCCCACCCCCACTTGTTGAACCCACGCCCCTCCCCTGTTTTTCTGGGAAAGCAGATGACTAAGCAAGCCACTTTACACAAAGATATTTTCACTTTGGCTCTTTCAAAAAGCTCTCTTCTTCTTCCCTTCTTTTTGTCTGCAACGTAGTCGGTTCAAGGAGGAAGGTGATTGGATTTTGTTCATCCTTTCATATAGATAATCGAAGAGCAAAAGTGGTGAGGAGTCACATATTTTTACCAGTTTTCAGTTTTCTAGCATGTATGTTCTTGGTAGCAGTTTCGGCATGCTAGTGTAGGGTTTAAAGAAATATTGTTATGAGTACTTTTATGTGATGTTTATGAAGCTCTCTGCATTTTTCCTTGAGTATGTTGCATGTTTTATGTAGAGGAAATAAGCATGTAAAGTAAGGTGTTCGAAAATCTGGGTAAGGGTGTGCCCTGTTTTCTGGAAAAATATGTGTGAGGAGTGCTTTTATGAAGGCGTTATCATGCACTTTAAGCTTAGGTTTTGGTGAACCTTTGATGTGAAAATATGCATGGTAGTTTTGTGAAGCCCTTGGCATGATTGTTCGAGCATGCTTTATGTTATATGTGATAGTTATTATAGCATGAAATGAAGTACTCAGGAAATCTGGAAATAAAATGTGTTGCCCTGTTTCCGAAAAGTTGATCGAGTACTTGTGTAAATGGTCGTCGTTTATGCATATGGGCTTATGTTTGGGGTGTAAATTTGGTATGAATACACTCAGGGTAGTGTGTTGTAACTGCTAGCATGTTTCTTTGGGCATGTTGTATGTCTTACATGTTAGATTTATGGGTATGAATATAGGTGTTCGAGAATCTGGGTTGGTATTCTCGAACAGAGCATCTCGATCGATCGACATTTCATCTCGATCGATCGAGCGAGGCAGAATCTTGGTTTTGATTTAAGGTGTCTTCTCGATCGATCGGGAAGAGGGGCCGATCGATCGAGAGACCCAGAATGTTGAAAAATATAAATTGTTATATTTTGTTAAAGTTTTGATATTGGATTGTAATGAGACATCTAATATTGTGTTGTACACTGGTGTAGAGCCTTCACAGGTAGCTACACAGCGCAGGGGATAGAGTCCTGCAACACACCACATTTTGGAAAGGTACGTAAGCGACGTACGGGCATCCCAACGGTAACATGTACTTATGTTTGTCTGTGTGACACATGATGAATGCAATGTGATGCATTAAGGTTATGATACATGTTATTATGCATTGTGTTGCATATTATGCATTGTTGTTGCATATTGTGATGTGGAATAAAGTGGTGTATTCCACGAGTCAGGCGATCACAGTTAAGGTTTTAATGCTTATGCTTTACCGCTGAAAATGTGGAGCGGGAGGGGGGAGGCTCGCTTGCACATGGAGGCGAGGTATACCATACTGAGCGAGGAAGAGAATACCGCTAGTATGAAGAAGCGAGTATGCGATACCGCTTGTTTTGAGATTATGAAAGCATTAAAATAACTGATGATGACTGACTCAAGAAAAAGAGGAAATGTCATGACATTCATTTGTAAAGCCATACATTCATATAATGTGTTTTATTATGAATTATGGTACAGGGACAACCAATGGGCGTTATAAATGCAGGAAATACAGGAAGTGCTTGTGTTTAGGATTGTGCATTTATGCCTTACTTTCATATTATGTTGAATATGAATTGTTTTATGCTCACGTGTTGGGGGGTGTCTTTGTAGGTGCTTTTGTTGACGAGAACCAGGGTCGGGGTTGAAATGCTGAGCTGTAAGGAGTGCTACAGGATTAGCATGTTAGAGAAAATTTTGTATAGCTTCTACTGAGTAGAGTAAGACTATAATGTAGTGCCTTTGTAGGAATTGTGTTATTCCTTTTTGAAACATTTTGGTACTGTAATCTCTAAAGCTTAGGTTAATCAACACGATACGTTACTCTGATATATTCTCATGAATGTTTAAATTCTCTAAATTGCACCTTAGTAACTTGATGTGATAACAGGGTCTCACAGTTCTTGGGCCATGTTATATCTAGCAGCGGGATATCTGTAGATCCCAGGAAGGTTGAAGCTATGATGGAGTGGGTTGCACCCACTTCTGTACCCGAGATACGGAGCTTCCTTGGTTTAGCAGGTTATCCAAGAATTGAAGCGTCGTTTGACTACGGCACCTGTATTGGTGATTCCTTCGGAGAATAAGAGGTTTGCCTTGTACACAGATGCATCATTTCAGGGTTTGGGCTGTGCATTGATGCAGGATAAGCACGTGGTGGCTTATGCTTCGAGGCAGTTGAAGCCTCATGAGACCAGATACCCAGTTCATGATCTGGAGTTGGCGGCCATCATTTTCGCCTTGAAGATTTGGAGGCATTACATGTATGGTACGACGTTAACCATCTATACGGACCATAAGAGCTTGAAGTTCTTATTCACTCAAGCTGAGCTGAATATGAGGCAAAGAAGATGGATGGATTTACTCAAGGATTATGACTGTGAAATTGAGTACCATCCTGGTAAAGCAAACTTAATAGCAGACGCCTTAAGTCGGAAGGTGAAGAGTACTGCTGAGGATGCCATGAGTTTCTCAGCTATGATGACTTCTTATTGCCATCTGGGCTATGATTTCGATGTGGACACGTCGTCGTGCGAGTGTCGACCTAATCGGCTGAGCCAGACATATTTGAGGCTATCAGGAAAGCCCAGAGGTCCGATGATGAGGTTCAGAGATGGTCATCGATAGTACTTCAAGGACAGCCATCAAAGTTAAGAATGGCAGAAGATGGTTCCTTGAGGCTTGGTAACCGATGGGTAGTGCCGAGGGCACCAGAGTTGCGTCAAGGGATCTTGTACCGTGCTCATAGCAGCAGGTTTAGCATACATCCAGGAGGAAGAAAGATGTACAAGGACTTATGTGACCAGTTTTGGTGGAGACGAATGACAAGAGACGTCATCACCTTTGTCAAGAAGTGCTTGATTTGTCAGCAGGTAAAGGCAGAAAGGCAGAGGCCTGGTGGCGAGCTGAAGAGCTTAGAGGTACCTAAGTGGAAGAGGGAGCACATATCTATGGACTTCGTGACCCACTTGCCAAGGACGGCCTCTGGATTTGATGCGATCTGGGTGATCGTGGATAGGCTGACAAAGGTAGCTCATTTCATCCCTTACTGTATGACTTTCACATATCTAAAGATGGCCCAATTATATGTACGGGATGTGGTGAGGTTACATGGGGTTCCAGTCTCGATTGTGTCTGACCAAGGTTTACTTCACATTTCTGAGAGGGTCTCCAGACAGCTTTGGGCACAGAGGTGAGACTGAGTACATCTTATCACCCTCAGACAGACGGCCAGACTGAGCGTACTATATAGATGCTCGAAGATATGCTGAGGGCATGTGTATTGGAGTTTGATACTCCGTGGCAAGATTCATTACCACTAGTGGAGTTCTCGTATAATAACTGTAAGACCCCGTTATCTCAACATACTATAAGGTGCAATTAAGAGAACTAATCATATCAAATCAGAGTTGTAAGTCGAGTTGACAATTGAGCTTAAGGTTTACATGTATGTATGACATGCCAAAAGAAATTTGTTACATTCTTTAACAATTTGGTTAAGGCTACTTCTACTGCACTCCTAGTAGAAACTATACAAAATAAGTCTTTATCTTGCTATCTTGTAGCACTCCTTACAGCTCAGCTTATCAACCTGACCCTGGTTCTCCTTAGCAAAAGCACCTACAAGGACAACCCCCATCACATGAGCATATCGTAATTCATATCAAACATAATATGAATGTAAAGCATAAATGCATAATCATAGTCATAAAATACTTCCTGTATTTCCAATGCATTTAAAACGCCCATTAGTTGTCACTGTACCATAATTCATGATAAAAACATTATATGATATTATGGTTCCTTAATAATGTCATGACATATCTTTACTTCTTAAATCCTTACTTCAATCTTGAGTCATTTTATCATTAGTGTATTGCAATGCTTCTTACTTTTCCACGTAAGCGGAATTCTTCCTCGCTTCTTATGAACTCCACGTAAGCGGAATTCTTCCTCGCTTCTTATGGAAATTCACGCCTCCATGTGCGAACGGTCCTCTACATCTCGCTCCACATTTTCAGCGAAATTATAGTGTAAGCATTAAAATCCTCACTGGATAACCTTGACTCGTGGAATACACCTCTTATATTCCACAGCATTTTTATGCAAAAACAATGCATGTCAACATGTATCATATCATAATGCACCATCTTATGCATAATTTACTTTATCTTGTGTTAAATAAATAAACACGAATACATGTTACCATTGGGATGCCCGTACGTCGCTTACGTACCTTTCCAAAATGTAGAGGAGTCAACAGACTTTATCTCCTCGACTGTGCTGGTACCTGGGATGGTTCTACATAACCACACAACACAATATTAGGCACCTCATAATGATCCAATATCATAAACTTAATAAAATTCCCATTTTTCGAAAATGGAACACTACTGATTTTTTTTCCAGAAATGTTCGAGCACCTCTTTCCATGCTCTTAAAACCGCTTCATAATATGTGTAATGTGCTCGAACAAAAGTGCTAGGGACTCCACAATACTTCCATGCAGGTGCTTAAATCAAAGTTTCAACAAAAACTAAGCCCAGCATGCATCGTAATAACCCCTCAATTTCAGCACTCAACCAGAAATTACAGAAAAAGAGGGCATATGAACCTTGCCCAGATTTTTCGAGCATGCATCTGCACAACAACAAAACTACCACATAACCCGTAACTCATGCTCAAGGAAACATGCTAGTAACTTCACAAAACTACCATGTATGTGTTCACGTCAAAGGTTTAATCAAAACCTAAGCTAGCATGCTTCATAATGAGCCCACAAATTCAATACTCGTCCAATTTTCCGTGAAAAAGGCATATAATCATCGCCCAGAATTTTCGAACACTTCATTTCACATGATTAAATCCTTCACATAACACATGAAACATGCTCAAGAAAATATACTGGCATCTTTCAAAAACTACCATGAACGTATTCACATCAAAGGTTCAACCAAAACCTAAGCTAGCATGCTTCAAATCCTCATGATTAAACACCTACTCAAACAAAAACAGGGCAGTTTCTCTGTCCAGATGTTCGAGGACCACTTTTCACAACTCGAAATCTAACATATAAAGCATGTAAGTTACTTAACAAAACATGCTAGGGGCTCATAAACATCACATGCAAGCACTCATAACACGATTTCATCGAACCTTAAACTAGCATGCCAAATCTGCTATAAAGAAAACATATGCTTAAAAACCGAAATCTGGGAAAAACGTGATTCCTCACCACTTTTGCTCTTCGATTTTTGTTAAATTCCGATCAACAAAACACCAAATATCTTCTCCTATAATCAGTTCATATGTTGGACGATATGTTTCGGGAAATAAGGGAGAGGAAACCGAGAGAAGAGAGTGGGAAAGAAGTGATGGAAGAGGCATGGTTGATCAATCTGCATGCCTGAAAACAGGGGGTATGGGCGTGATTCAACCACTTAGGGGGTGGTTGCTTGTAGGGTGGCCTTGTGGTGTTTAATTGTGTCCCGGTATTTCGTACGATGTATAAAAATATCCCTCCTTGATATTTTATAATTTTACCACATCAATACATCATCAAAAACACCTAACATGCCTCCTAAACCATATCATCAAAATAAATATAACACCAACCACATAAATTAATTCCCAACTTAGTTACATGCTTTTACCACATAATGCATAACCCATAAACCCCAAATTAAATCACCTCAATATATAATTATCAACACTTTGATAGCATGTAAACACATAATCCTTTCGGGGATATCACAATAACAGCTATCAGGCGAGCATTCAAATGGCCCCTTTTGAAGCTCTTTATGGTCGACGCTGTAGGTCACCGTTGTATTGGGAGGACTTGACTAGTAAAGTGGTCAGAGACCGGATATGATTAGAGATATGGAAGAAAATATTAAGTTGATACGCCAAAAGATGAAAGCGGTCCAGGATAGGCAAGCAGCCTATGCCAATAAGCGACGACGACCGCTAGAATTCCAAATAGGAGACAAGGTCTTCTTAAAAATCTCACCCTTCAGGGGTGTGGTTCGGTTTGGTATGCGGGGGAAGTTATCCCCGAGGTATGTTGGGCCATATGAAGTTTTGCAGCGTATCGGTACTTTGGCCTACTGTTTGGCTCTACCGCCGTCCTTATCTGGGATTCATGATATTTTCCACGTCTCTATGTTACGGAAGTATGAGCCAGACCCGTCTCATGTATTACAGCCTACTGAAGTGCAGTTGGACTCAGATGTATCCTACGTAGAAGGACCGGTCAGAATTCTGGATCGAGAGGATCGCAGACTACGAAGCAAGATTATACCGATGGTCAAAGTTCAGTGGGATCGTCGGGGTGTCGAGGAGGCTACGTGGGAGACGAAACGGCATATGGTGCAGCATTACCCGGAACTATTTTCTGGTATTATTTATGTTTAGTTTCATTTTGGATAAGTGCATGCGATTTCGAGGACGAAATCTTATAAGTAGGGGAGTATTGTGATGCCCCGAAATTAATTATATGTAATTTGAGCATTAATTATGTTTATATGATGAATTATGTTGATAATTGATTTATGTGTTGAAATTAATTATCATGTTGTAATGCTTAGTCACATGATAGGCGTGACCCGAGGTTGCATTTCAGGGTATATGTTATGCATGTTAGAAAATGGGGTGTTAACATTATTTAATTGTATTGGGTGTTAATTATGAGGAAGATATGAAGTTAGAGGAAGTTTGTTGCATTTTTGTAAAATGCTGTTAAAATACCATGCTGGGCATTTTATACATCATGTTAATTAATGGGGTACAATTTTTACTATAACCCTTTAACCCCACTTTACCCCACCTTATTTTCACTTTACCAATCACTCTCTTAAATCCCCAAATCACTTCCCAACCCTAAACCCTTCCTCATTTTCGAAACTTTGCAAAAGTTGAAGGAGAAGTCTTCACAAAACCTTTGTTTGTGAGATTTATTGTAGGATTTGGAGTCCTTAAGAGGTATGGAACCCTTCCTAAAGTTTTTATGATGTTAGTTTTGAAATGGGTTAGCTTTTTGTGTTTTTATGTGGGTTTGTTTTGGGTATGTGATGTATATGGTTGGGGTATGATTTTTGAAGTGTCTTATGTCGGTTTTAGTGAGTTATGATGATGTTTGAGTTGTTGGAAAGTTTGGGTTTGAAGGGTATGAGGTAGAGCATGAAAAAAATGCTCAAAAATGGTGATTTTCGATGTACAAGGATCGGCGATCGATCGCCCGTTTTTGGCGATCGATCGCGAGCCAGCAGTAGGCTCCAGAACCATTTGGCGATCGATCGCCACTTTTGGGCGATCGATCGGCGAGGCTGGCGATCGATCGCGCCAAAAGTGGCGATCGATCGCCAAAGGCTGAAATTTTCAGCATCGTCCAGTATGATCTCGCGATCGATCGGGCCTGGGCGGCAATCGATCGCGAGATGTAAAAATGGGTGTTTTTGATTTTTTTTTGGGATTTTAGGATATTGGACTATAATTAGCTTCTAATATCGATTTGTATGGTTGTGTAGAACCATCCCAGGTACCCACAACTTCAAGGAGATAAAGTTCTCCAACTTCTCCAATTTTGGAATTAAGGTACGTAAGAAACGTACGGGCATTGGACGGTAAAAACACACTCCTATACTATGACTATGCAATGCTTGCATAAGTATTTACGATGTTTATGATGATGATTATGATAAGTAAGTTTATGATGATGATGTTAATGATGAGTAAAGATGATGTGATGTTTATGAGGACGTTTATGATAAGATGATGATGTTTACAAGATGATGATGTTACAAGATGATGATGTTATAAGATGATGATGTTTATAAGATGATGATGTTATGATATGATGATGATGATGTATGTTTAACTATGTTATTGAGAATGGTTGAGTGTTCTGGTAGTTCTTATGGGAAAGCGAGGAAGGTACTTACCGCTGACATAGCTAGCGAGGAGATTACATCCGCTATCAAGGTGTAGCGAGGGGTAATCACAGTACCGCTATATGTCGAAGCGAGGGGGCCAATTGTTCCGCGGACATAACAATGCCAGAAACATCCCCATTTCTAAATAACATTGTTGATTATGAATTAGGTGAAGTATGATTTTAATCATTTATGTCAAGGATCTAATGACTACGTGCATGATTATGAAACAGGGACAACCAAAGTGGGTTAATGCGATTAACCAGGAAGTATATGTTATGATTATTTTCATGCATTTATTTATATGTCATTACCTTATGATGTTAAGTAATGATGTGCATGCTCATGATGGGTTGTTCCTGTAGGAACACTTTTGGACTGAAGGGCTAAGGGTCGGGTTGAGGCAGTGAGCTAAAAGGAGCATGAAAGAATATAGGATACAGGATTTTGGATAGTCTCTACTCTAGAGTAGTGTAAACCTATAATGTTAGCATTCATTTTTTTTTTTTTTTGGGAATGTAATTATTAAGTTTGAAATTTTATTTTTGGCCTGTAATCTCATTAGCTCAAAGCTACAACCGGTACCCTAAGACGTTATTAATGCATGTTTAGTCCATATATGTGATTATGATGATTTTAAGGTAGGAAGACCCTACACACGATGCTGTTTTCCCATTTTTGATTGTACCTTGTGGAGGGACGGCGGTGAGCGGCAAGCCTTGAGCGGCAGCACATGCGGCGGAGAATCGTTCTCCACCACCGTGCATAGCCGGCGAAGGCCTGCGCTACACCGATTCATGGTTGTCTGCTGCGTGCGCTCGTCATCCCTACGAAAATCGTTCGAACGATTTGAGCAACTCTCTGCGCATGATTCCGAGCAACGGCGGCGCAATATTATCCAGAAACCCACCCTAATTTAATTTTTGGTAAAGGTCTGACACTAGGCGGCGGCTGCAAACCCTAAGCCAAGAACACTAATTTCATATATTTAGGGCAGATGAACAGTGTTCCAAATTTTTATTAAAAAAAATAAAAATTATTTTTATTAAATCCGAAAATAGGGTATTTTGGGTTGAAATTGATTTTCTAATTTTGGATCCAAATTGTTCGTAGTCCATAAATTATTTTTGGTCATTTTAGATGTTTTATTCGGATATTAATTTTTGAAACAATAAATCATAAATTTAATTTATTAAAAATATGATTTTTAATTTAGTAAGTGTAAAATGGAGATTTTACAAGTAATAGAAAATTTAATTAGTTGAAAATTAAATTAAAGTGTTTCATTTATGTAAGGACCCCAAGCCCTTAAACCTTGATTAGTGTATTAACCACTATGTGTGGTACATACTTTCTATAAAATGTCAATCGGGAAGCTCTGATGATACTTAATCATTGCCTGTCAATGAAAGACTCATATGTTTGCCCTTTACCAACCCCTTGGTGCCACTTTTAACATTGTAAACTTTTATAAAAAATTTGGGCAGAGTCTCCCCATAAATAGAGCTATCCCAAAAAAAAAGAGTACAACACATAACCAAATTCCCGGCCAGGGAAAGCATAATACTCAACAGAAAGCAGTAATACAAGTAGATTCCCAGCCAGGGAAGACACCACACATATGTCAACAAAAGTGGGTTCCAACACCCACATAATACACCAACGACTCTCATATCATTCTAGCAATTCAACCTAATTGCATGCAACCTTAAATGAAAGAGAGAAAGGCTCATGCCTTTATATACAATCCATATACAAGTATATTCGTGCTCACATGCGAGCATCATGAATATGTATAAATCCTCAGGTGTATATATAGGTACTCTATACGATACCGTGCTCCATCAAGCCCTGGTACCACGATCCTGGGAGTACCTCAAATCAACAGCTCGAGCTCAGCTCCATAGCCATCGATGTACCTGTCCACCTGTCCCAACAGAGACAGCCCCCAACGGGGTGAGCATACCAATACACAAAATCCCATAATCATAATAATGAAATTCATAATTTACAACACAAGTAAATACTAATGAATTTAAATGATACTCCCTGGATGGCAACATCCTCATCCGGGATTCCGTGTACTGTCCCTGTTCTCACAACATCAAACTCATCAAATCTCATAAATCAGTAAATCAACACATTGATTTACACATCGCATGCCTGATTTACAATATCAATAATGAATGATTCCAAGTTCATATACATGCAAAAATAGATATATCAATATCTAATATTGATTTCATAACCTTGCTTTCCATTATACTTAGACATCTCATATGTCTTATAATGAAAACATGAGTCTATGAACCTAGACATCTCAAATGTCTCATAATGAATACATGATTCTACGAACCTAGACATCTCAAATGTCTTACGAAGAATGCATGATTCTACAAACCTAGACATCTCAAATGTCTCATAATATAGTCATATAAACCCAGTACCCCCTTATATCATGTAAGAGTCATCCTACTCTAGTGTCACGCACGCTACAAGCGGCGATATCAAGATTTGGGTCATTCCTTGGCTATATCAACATATATGTATAACCATACGCAAAACATTCAATGCAATCAAAAATACCTTATGCATTTCACATATATATAGTAATGCTCGTACGTCGCACGTACCTTAAATCTCCGAAGTCCGAGCCAAGCCCTGCTCGAGTTCCATGCCCCGAGGAATGATGTGCTAACACGATAAATAATTCACAATTATTTACGAACATGTAACCTATGCTCAAGCACACCCATATCCCTCACAACATTGTCAATACACGACAATTATCCTCTTAAAAGACCCGGGGCAGGGTACATGCAGGGAAGGAAATAAATGAGACAATCGAAATTTGTTCAAGAATGCCCTACAAAAATCGAACCTTAATCTCACAATTTCGAACCCAATAAAATACCATAATTCAATTAAAATGTCAATTAAGCTATCCAAGCAAGAATCAACATCCCTTGACAAAAACTCCCCCATTTTCGAACTCAACCCCCTTAAAATCGAACCCAAACAAGCCTTTAAATCCCAACTCTTAAAATTCTTCAAATTTGAACCAAAGCTTCTCAATTCGATCTCAATCAAGCATCATAATACTCTTAAAACATGCAATAATCGATCAATTGCACGAAATAATACCCCTGCCAAAAACCCCCAAATTTTCGAAATCAAACCCTACAATTTTCGAAAATTATTTCGAACCTTAACCACCGAATAAAGCATGGAAATGCACGAAAAAGACGAACAAGGGTTAAAGGAGATTACCCAACGAAATCGGAAGCAAAATCGTTCAAAATCGATGAACCCTAACTTTTGGGGATCGACGCCTTTCTGTAAAATCCGACTCCAGGACGCGACGAAACCTTCAATTGACAGAGGGGAAAGGAGCGCCTCGTCGAGACGAAGCCGTGGGTAGGTCGCACGCGCCGATCGGCGGCCGGACGGCGGCTGGCGGAGCGCCTGAAACGGCGGGGCAGGGGAGGTGACGGAAAAGGGGCGCGCGCGGGAGAGAGGAGAAAGTTGGGGCTGAAATGAATTTTCTCTTAAAATCTTGGGTTCAAATGGTATTTATAGCAAAAATACCCCGAAAAATTAATAGCCCCACAAATACATCATGATTCCTTAAAAATCATCTGTTTTCAAAAACTCTCTCTCTAACTCCAAAACCCTCTACCGGTGCTCACACAGCACCCGAGATTCCGAGACACATCAAAAACCCAACTCTTAGGTTTTTCACCGTAATGTGAATACAATCTCAACCTCTGGATCCAACGATCCCAACTGCCCAAATAAACGAGCCCAGAAGGCCCAATACCTCAATTAAACTCCAAATCGTCACGTAAAACCACTTTAGGGATTATTAATACTCCGGGATTAACACCTATAATCCCTGGTCATCACAATATCCCCCACTAAAAGAATTTCGTCCTCGAAATTAGCACTGGTGTATCACGTAACACCCAGGCTACACAACAACATGAAGCCATAACCTCGATTCCTGACCATATCAGAATCGTATTAATAAACGCGAGGATACTTACCTCTCATCTAACTCTGAAACAGAGCGACATACCAAAACCAACATATCACCCAAGAGGTAAAACGTACCTCGATGCGGGTCATCCCAGAAGTCAGCCTCTCATGACTGCAAATCAACCAATACTTACGACCGTAGATCGGTCAGTCATCCTTCGATCTAATACAACAGTACGAACACGTCCTGAATGACACCTTAACCGTAAGAACGTTGACCTCGTGTCAAACTCTGGAGTGGAGTAGACTTCCAAATCCATCATAACGTCAAAGAGCGTCAGCACAGCTCAACGCTAATAATCCAAAAGCAGTTAGTCAACTGAAACTGTAAGGATTCGAATCGCTCCTGATTCTATCGTAGATATCATCCAATGGCATCTTTATCAAGACTCACGATGTCTAACCTACATCGTTACGAGGGAAACACTAGTACACCACGGTGTACACATACCAAACCTGGTTTCCGCTTTCAAACTTCCTCCATCGAAGGAGTAGTCGCCTCATTGCAACTTAATTTGGGCAACTCACGGCCACAAATTCAAACAAAAGACATCTCACAAGATGTCCACCTACGGATGTTCCAAGAATCACGTCCTGATCATAAATTACAACCGAGACTCCGCAGAGTTTAAAATTCTTAAGGGGCATGCAATAAACCCATTGCATCCTCAACGCTTGTGTCGTCAGCGACACTCAACCAATCCGAAATCCTGCCATCCCTTGAAAATCCTCGGATTTAACAATCCAAACTTGGGAAGGCTGTCGCATAACTCGAAGGAAAACACCAACAAGGGAAGTACCTTAACCCTCACAAGAAAATCCCTCCTCAAGGGAGTCAACTAACTTCACGATCATTCCTCATAATCATCGTGCCATGGAGATTCCCAATCTCAAGGTGTTCCATATCTCATCAGAGATTTAACCCTCCTAAAATAGCATAACTCTATGCTTAACAGAGAGGAAATCAATAACTGGCATCCGTATACTCACCGGTATACCTGCCTAAGCACTGATGTCGCATGCATACTCAATGCACTCGGCTCGGGTATCTACCACATATCCCTAAGCCCCAAACACAACCGTCAATTCTGAGTCATTCCTTACTCAGTGGAGGATGAAAATCGACGATTAACAATACACGGTGTGATTCCCAAAATCAACACCACTTGCACCAACTTACCGAATCTTTCAAGATTCCCAAATAGGTATAATACTACCTCCTTCCTCGCAAGGGAAGTGCCATCGAACTCGAGATCCACAAGTCTCGAACCATCGTTCAGAAAAACTGGATACAATAACACCCATTGTATCCCAATACACGGGTTCCTTTAGATTGAGTCAATAACAACCTGATGACTCTCTTGTTGGTACTCCAACATCCTGAGCTGTCCCAGACAAGTCTCCAAGATTAAACATAAACGTATACACGTTTCAGCGAGGCACGCACAACCTCAAATGATGTGGTGACTACTAGAGTCCACCACGATCCACATCGCATCACCTTACGATTGCCAAACTTGGTTCCAACGAGCAGTATAACGGCTCTAGCAAGACCATCATGGTACTACACACACGTGGCAGACAGCCTAGTCTCTGCCTCTTTAGGTTTACCTCAAACCTACTAACAAGACGGACGTTTCCACATGGTATAACATACTATGGGAAGAAAACTCAATAGAGTAGTGGGTCTTTATCCAACATTCCTCAATGCCGATACACCCTGGACACTCCAATGTCCCTATGTACTTAACATAACCTGATCCTACTCCCTTAGGACCCATCCTACACCCTCAAGGGTGGTGTGACCATGCCTACCACATGTCACATCGACAGAAAGCGAGTACTTTCCTCCATGATTACTCCTGTCGTCAAATCACATGGCCAAAAGCCATTCCAACGAGCATACCTCAAGGGTATCACCACTCGTAAACTGATCCCCCAATCGTAAGCTGCGGTACAATCACATGTACAGCGCATCCAACCATTCCTCGAGCAACCCGCTCGGTATAAGGGTCACGTCCATCGGTGTCGCACACACCACCTTGTGCTCGGTACTGGCACCCAAGGCATACCACTGAATACGTATACTCAACGCATCGATCATCGTAACGATGATGCATGTCTAATAAGACATCTCCTACACCATCGTCATCGTCATCCCGTGACGACACATGCCAACTCATGGCATCTAAAACATTGCCCACTAGTGACGATACATGTACATCAGCGTATGTCATCCACTATCATGCTAGTAAAATAGGCATAATAAAACATGTATATCAATGCATGCCAGCTACAATAAAGCTAATAAAATAGCAATATCTCATACCTCATCGCTAGTGATATAGCGTCATACCTGTCTCCGTCGCTCAATAATAGGGCGTAATCAGCACCCATCGCTCGAAGGCGGCAAAAATCCTGTGCTGAGTACATAGCAGCAAGATCCCTCGCTATAGAATCGACGGTATGACACCTCGTCAGATAATAAGTGGCATGAAACCTCGCTATACCCTGAGCATGAATCATCGTCCACATAGTAGCGGAAAGAGGCATCGCTATCAATACACCTGGCGGAATGAACCATCGCCAATAGATATAGCGGAATGAACCATCGCTATAAATACACCTGGCGGAATGAACCATCGCCAATCAATATAGCGGAATGAACCATCGCTATCAATACACCTGGCGGAATGAACCATCGCCAATAGATATAGCGGAATGAACCATCGCTATCAATAAACCTCGAATTGAGTCACTTATCAGTAGTGTATTTCAATGCTTCTCACTACTCCATATAAGCGGAATCCTTCCTCGCTTCATATGGACCTTAGCGCAAGCATTGAAATCCTCACTAGGATAACCTGGACTCGTGAAATATCAATAGTGCATTTCAATGCTTCTCACCACTCCATATAAGCGGAATCCTTCCTCGCTTCATATGGACTTTAGTGTAAGCATTGAAATCCTCACTTTATATTTCACAATATACATATGCAAAACAATGCGTATCAACATGTATCATATCATAATGCACTATCTTATGCATACCTTGATTTACCTTGTGTTAAATGACTAACCACATAATACATGTTGCCCTTGGGATGCCCGTACATATGTATAATCATCATTCCTTTTCGTATTCCTTATTTCCTGTAACCTGCAACCATCAGGGTTAACAACAATAGCCATATACGCTATGCATCAACATTCAATACATAATAAAAACGCATTATATGAATGTATGGATATGCAATGTCATGACATTCTTTTTCCTTAAATCCTTATTTCATCCTGAGCCCTTATCATTAGTAAATTTTAATGCTTCTTGCTACTCCAGGAAAGCGGAATTCTTCCTCGCTTCCACTGGACTTTAGCGTTGCTACTCCATGTAAGCGGGACTCTTCATCGCTTCCAATGGACTTTAGCGTTGCTACTCCATATAAGCGGGACTCTTCATCGCTTCATATGGACTTTAGCATTGCTACTCCATATAAGCGGGACTCTTCATCGCTTCATATGGACTTTAGCATAAGCCATTAAAATCCTTACTAAGATAACTTTGACTCAAGAAATACACCTCTTATATTTCATAACATGCATATGCAAAAACAATGCACAATAACATATACAATAACCTTAATGCACCACTTTGCATTCATCATGTGTCAACAAGACAATATAAAGTACATGTTACCTCGGAAATATCCCTTTACCGGATTTTCTTAAAAAAAACCAGCTTCCTTGGCACATAATACACGGAGTGCCAGACATCCCTATAAATGTCATCCTATCGTGTTCCACACGATTCCTGCAACCACAATGGTTAGCAATACCACTTTTCATATCATAAGAGCATATAAACAATTTGTTATGTCATACAACATTAATGCCATCATGCATAAATATGTGCTATCAATAACTTCCTAGGCCCTTAACAGCCCCAATGAGCAACCTGGCTCTGATACCACTAATGTAAGGACCCCAAGCCCTTAAACCTTGATTAGTGTATTAACCACTATGTGTGGTACATGCTTTCTATACAATGTCAATCGGGAAGCTCTGATGATACTTAATCATTGCCTGTCAATGAAAGACTCATATGTTTGCCCTTTACCAACCCCTTGGTGCCACTTTTAACATTGTAAACTTTTATAAAAAATTTGGGCAGAGTCTCCCCATAAATAGAGCTATCCCAAAAAAAAAGAGTACAACACATAACCAAATTCCCGGCCAGGGAAAGCATAATACTCAACAGAAAGCAGTAATACAAGTAGATTCCCAGCCAGGGAAGACACCACACATATGTCAACAAAAGTGGGTTCCAACACCCACATAATACACCAACGACTCTCATATCATTCTAGCAATTCAACCTAATTGCATGCAACCTTAAATGAAAGAGAGAAAGGCTCATGCCTTTATATACAATCCATATACAAGTATATTCGTGCTCACATGCGAGCATCATGAATATGTATAAATCCTCAGGTGTATATATAGGTACTCTATACGATACCGTGCTCCATCAAGCCCTGGTACCACGATCCTGGGAGTACCTCAAATCAACAGCTCGAGCTCAGCTCCATAGCCATCGATGTACCTGTCCACCTGTCCCAACAGAGACAGCCCCCAACGGGGTGAGCATACCAATACACAAAATCCCATAATCATAATAATGAAATTCATAATTTACAACACAAGTAAATACTAATGAATTTAAATGATACTCCCTGGATGGCAACATCCTCATCCGGGATTCCGTGTACTGTCCCTGTTCTCACAACATCAAACTCATCAAATCTCATAAATCAGTAAATCAACACATTGATTTACACATCGCATGCCTGATTTACAATATCAATAATGAATGATTCCAAGTTCATATACATGCAAAAATAGATATATCAATATCTAATATTGATTTCATAACCTTGCTTTCCATTATACTTAGACATCTCATATGTCTTATAATGAAAACATGAGTCTATGAACCTAGACATCTCAAATGTCTCATAATGAATACATGATTTTACGAACCTAGACATCTCAAATGTCTTACGAAGAATGCATGATTCTACAAACCTAGACATCTCAAATGTCTCATAATATAGTCATATAAACCCAGTACCCCTTATATCATGTAAGAGTCATCCTACTCTAGTGTCACGCACGCTACAAGCGGCGATATCAAGATTTGGGTCATTCCTTGGCTATATCAACATATATGTATAACCATACGCAAAACATTCAATGCAATCAAAAATACCTTATGCATTTCACATATATATAGTAATGCTCGTACGTCGCACGTACCTTAAATCTCCGAAGTCCGAGCCAAGCCCTGCTCGAGTTCCATGCCCCGAGGAATGATGTGCTAACACGATAAATAATTCACAATTATTTACGAACATGTAACCTATGCTCAAGCACACCCATATCCCTCACAACATTGTCAATACACGACAATTATCCTCTTAAAAGACCCGGGGCAGGGTACATGCAGGGAAGGAAATAAATGAGACAATCGAAATTTGTTCAAGAATGCCCTACAAAAATCGAACCTTAATCTCACAATTTCGAACCCAATAAAATACCATAATTCAATTAAAATGTCAATTAAGCTATCCAAGCAAGAATCAACATCCCTTGACAAAAACTCCCCCATTTTCGAACTCAACCCCCTTAAAATCGAACCCAAACAAGCCTTTAAATCCCAACTCTTAAAATTCTTCAAATTTGAACCAAAGCTTCTCAATTCGATCTCAATCAAGCATCATAATACTCTTAAAACATGCAATAATCGATCAATTGCACGAAATAATACCCCTGCCAAAAACCCCCAAATTTTCGAAATCAAACCCTACAATTTTCGAAAATTATTTCGAACCTTAACCACCGAATAAAGCATGGAAATGCACGAAAAAGACGAACAAGGGTTAAGGGAGATTACCCAACGAAATCGGAAGCAAAATCGTTCAAAATCGATGAACCCTAACTTTTGGGGATCGACGCCTTTCTGTAAAATCCGACTCCAGGACGCGACGAAACCTTCAATTGACAGAGGGGAAAGGAGCGCCTCGTCGAGACGAAGCCGTGGGTAGGTCGCACGCGCCGATCGGCGGCCGGACGGCGGCTGGCGGAGCGCCTGAAACGGCGGGGCAGGGGAGGTGACGGAAAAGGGGCGCACGCGGGAGAGAGGAGAAAGTTGGGGCTGAAATGAATTTTCTCTTAAAATCTTGGGTTCAAATGGTATTTATAGCAAAAATACCCCGAAAAATTAATAGCCCCACAAATACATCATGATTCCTTAAAAATCATCTGTTTTCAAAAACTCTCTCTCTAACTCCAAAACCCTCTACCGGTGCTCACACAGCACCCGAGATTCCGAGACACATCAAAAACCCAACTCTTAGGTTTTTCACCGTAATGTGAATACAATCTCAACCTCTGGATCCAACGATCCCAACTGCCCAAATAAACGAGCCCAGAAGGCCCAATACCTCAATTAAACTCCAAATCGTCACGTAAAACCACTTTAGGGATTATTAATACTCCGGGATTAACACCTATAATCCCTGGTCATCACAATTTAGTTTGTTAATTTTATTTTTGATTAATATTATGATTTGCGGTAAAATAGTGATTTTATCGAATAATCAAAAATTTAATTAATTAGAAATTAAATGAAAATGTTTCATTTAATTTGTTAATTTTATTTTCGGTTATCATTATGATTAAAAGGTAAAATAGTGATTTTACCAATTAATTAAAATTTAATTAATTAGAAATTAAATAAAATGGCTTTATTTAGTTTGTTAATTTTATTTTCAATTAATGATGTGATTAATGGGAAACGATAGAATAAATTAATTATTGTGCTCTAATTACGTGTGATGTAATTAGTACAATTACATACGATGTAATTGTTTAGTTTAAAGTTTCAGTACATATGATGTGATTGCATGGTGGATGATTACGGGCCTTGACCAATGTGTTTAGGTGATTGCTTAGGTTTTTATTGTGATTTTTGGTTATCGGGTTTGCGAGCCTGCTCTCTCTATTTTCTGATGTATCCCACCCCGGATTTGTATCCTCTTGTTTGCACGATTTAAATGTAAAATCATTAGAATTAGTGGGAGATCGAGATTGAAGATGGAGCATCAAGAATCAAGACATGTATAATGGAAGCAAAAATGTAATAGAATATCATTACATACCTGCATCACCTTAGACAGACTTGTGATCCACGTATGGTTCACGTGGATCAATTATGAAAAGGCCGTAATCGTCCATATTTATTTTTATTATGCATTTTATGTATAATAAATGTTTGTTTGTATGTTTTATTAGTACATGTGATTGCATGAATAAAATATAGTTGCATGAATCCTGCATACAAACAAACAAGCACGTAATGAGATTTTAAAATTATTAAATCCCTCTTTTGAATATGATTCAAAAACTTTTAATATCAAACTGCTAAGGGAGCTCAAAAGGGTTTGCTGCTTCCTGTCTTCCATCAACAGTTAAGCCATGAGGCGCTACTTGTGTCATATTGCCTTACTCACCCACATGGGGGGCATCTGGCATGGGAAAGCTATGCATTAACTGCCACTTAATTAAGGGTGTGGTTATGTTAACCTTCTAGATTACTCACCCACGTGGGGTCTTTGGGCGTGACATTTCCATCAGTGGGATGGGTTAGTTTGACGTGAGAAGGCATAATTGTCCTGCCAGGTAGGGTTATGACAATCGCGAGACAAATATCTTGGAGGTTGCATATGATGCAATTGTGATCTACCTTTAGTATCATGAAGCTTGTGATGACCTGAGATTAGGGATGTTAATCCCGGAGTGTTAATAACCCGTAAAGTTGTTTTACGTGGCGATTTGGGGTTTAATCGAAGTGTTGGGCCTTCTGGGCTCGTCTATTTGGGTAGTTGGGATCGTTGGATCCCGAGGTTGAGATCGTATCTCATTTCGGTGAAAACCTGTGAGTTGGGTTTTAATGTGACTCAGAATCTCGGGTGCTGTGTGTGGGCACCGGTAGGGGGTTTTTGAGTTAGAGAGAGAATTTTTGAAAACAGATGATTTTTAATGAATCATGATGTATTTGTGGGGATATTAGTATTTCGGGGTATTTTTGCTATAAATACCAGTTAAACCCGAGATTTTAATTATCGGAGCCATTTTTCCCCACCCTTTCCCGTCACTTTCTCTCTCGCGCGTACACGCATTCCCGATCCCCTTTCGACCACCGCACAGAAAAAGCCTTCGCCCGCCGTCGTCCGGCCGCCGTTCGGCGCGTCCGACCCGTCGCCGTGTTCGTCTCTTCCAGGCGGTCCTATCCATACCACCAATTCGAAGTTTCGTCGAGGATTGAGCTCGGATTTCTGCAGAAAGCGTAGGGTTCAGATTTGGATTTCTGTCCGATTTTGGGACGCGATTTTGGTATGTTTTTGGTACGATTTTCCTGATGTTTTTGGGGCGTTTTTAAGCTGGTTTTGAGTCGATTGTTTCAGACTTTTGTGGTTCGAATTATTGGTTGCAATTGGTTCGAATTTCAGTTCGAATTTGTGGGGTTTATGTTCGAAATTGGGGATTTTTTGATAAGGAGTCATGTTTCTTGTTAGCAATTGATTTATTTATGTTGTAGATGCATTATGATGCTTGATTGTGTTCGGAATTGAAGAATTGGATTCGAAATTAGGGTTTGGATTTCGAAAATTGGGGGTTTTTGGCAAGGGGTGTTGATTCTTGCTTGGATAGCTTAATTCATATTTTAGATGAATTATGGTGTTTATATTGGGTTCAATTTGTGTTGTGAAGGTTCGAGAATTTGTGGGGTATTCTTGAGCAATTTTCGATAATGGTTTATTGTCTTGTGTTGACAATATTTTTGAGGGTTATGGGTGTGCTTGAGCATGGGTTGCATGATCGTAATTAATTGTGAATTAATTTATCGTGTTAGCACATCGTTCCTCGGAGCATGGAACTCGAGCAAGGGTTGGCTCGGACTTCGGAGATTTAAGGTACGTGTGACGTACGAGCACTACTTTATGTGATAGAAATTGTGAAATGCATAATGTGTTGTAATTGCATTAGATGGTTGTGGGTATGGCTATATGCATATATATGTTGATATATATGGGGTACTGAGTCTATGTGACTATTGTACGGCATTTGAGATGCCTGATAATGATCGTGGGATCATGTACTCATTATAAGACATGTGAGATGTCTAGGCATTTGAGCTATCTGTGATTGATAGCGAAATTGAGAAATCAGTACTAGATATTGAGATATCTATATTTGTATGTATAATGAACTTGGAAATCATTGATTATTGATACTTGAGAATCAGGCATGCTATGAGTTAAATCAATGTGTTGATTTACTGATTTATGAGATTTGATGAGTTTGATGATTGTGAGAACAGGGACAGTACACGGAATCCCGGATGAGGATGTTGCCATCCAGGGAGTATCATTTAAATTCATTAGTATTTACTTTTGTTGTAAATTATGAATTTCATTATTGTGATTATGGGATTTTGTGTATTGGTATGCTCACCCCGTTGGGGGGCTGTCTCTGTTGGGGCAGGTGAACAGGTGCATCGATGGCTATGGAGTTGGGCTCGAGCTGTTGATTGGATGTACTCACAGGATCGTGGTACCAGGGCTTGATGGAGCACGGTATCGTATAGAGTACTATATACACCCGAGGTTTATATTCATATTTATGATGCTCGCATGTGAGCACGGATATTCTTGTATATGGGTTGTATATAAAGGCATGAGCCTTTCTCTCTTTCATTATATGTTGCATGCAATTGTGGTAGAATTGCTAATGATATGAGAGTCGTTAGTGTATTATGTGGGTGTTGAAATCCACTTTTGTCGTCTTATGTGTGGTGTCTTCCCTGGCTGGGAATTGACTTTGTGTTCAGTAGTCTGTTGAGTATTGTGTATTCCCTGGCCGGGAATTGTATTTGTGATGTGCTTTTGGTTCGGGATAGCTATATTTATGGGGAGACTCTGCCCAATTTTTTATAAAAGTCCACAACGTAAAAAGTGGCAAAAAGGGCATGGTAATGGGCAACTCTATGAGTCTATATGTTAGTAGAGATGATCTTATAACGTTGAATGTTAAGAGAATTTTGTAAGCATCATCTGAGTTTCCCGATTGATTTGTATAGAAGCATGTACCACACATAGTGGTTAATACACTAATCAAGGGTTAAGGGCTTGGGGTCCTTACATTAGTGGTATCAGAGCCAGGTTAGCTCTTTGGGGCTGTTGAGGGCCTGGAACATGCTGATAGGGATGACTAGCACATATTTATGCATGATAGTAGCTAGTGTTATGTGACACAACTGTTTTGCTTATGTGCATTTGTGATATGTGATCATAGTGAAACGATTATATGTCATGACATCTATGGAATCATAATATAACCTGTTGATTATGATTGTGAGTTGTGACACAGGGACAACCAGGTGGAGCATATCGAAATGCATTGGGATTCAGGAAGTACTTTGTACTCATAGTTTATGCATTTACTCATTATAATCATATTGTGGGAATATGGATTATTGTATGCTCATGGGTTGTGATTGTTCCTGTAGGAACACTATGATGCGAAAGGCTAAGGCCATGGTTGAAAGACACGAAACGGTAACCTGCATTTTATATACATCATGGATTTATACATTGTGGATGTATGTGTACATGTAGTGATGATTTTAATGCTTTGCCGCCATTTGTTGAAGCGAGGGGTGAGAGCGCCGCATGTCACATTTGTGCGAGGTGCATTAAAATACACTCATGTTGATGTATATTGGATATGGCATATGCTTTGTGATTGCAGGTGTAAATGGAATACTTGGTGAATATCCCATGAGTCATTGTTATGGATGAGTGATGATTTTAAATGCTTGCCGCTATTTATTATTTAGTGCCGCTAAATGTGAAGCGAGGGGTGGGAGCGCCGCATGTCACATTGAAGCGTGGTTAGCATATGAGGCGAGGAAAGAATATTTGCCGCTAAAATGTGAGGCGAGGGGTGGGAGTACTGCATGTCCATTTAAGCGAGGTTATTCTATGCCGCCTATATGTGAAGCGAGGGGTGGGAGTACCGCATGTTTTTACTTGAGCGAGGGGCATTAAAATACACTACCGTGACAATGACTAGGGATCAGCTATATTGACTGGCGATGATTCTTGCCGCCATGGATATTGATAGCGATGGTTCATGCCGCTATATTGACTGGCGATGATTCTTGCCGCCATGGATATTGATAACGATGGTTCATGCCGCTATATTGACTGGCGATGATTCTTGCCGCCATGGATATTGATAGCGATGGTTCATGCCGCTATATTGACTGGCGATGATTCTTGCCGCCATGGATATTGATAGCGATGGTTCATGCCGCTATATTGACTGGCGATGATTCTTGCCGCCATGGATATTGATAGCGATGGTTCATTCCGCTATATTGACTGGCGATGGTTCTTGCCGCCATGGATATTGATAGTGATGGTTCATGCCGCTATATTGACTGGCGATGGTTCATACCGCCATGTATATTGATAGCGATGGTTCATGCCGCTATATTGACTGGCGATGGTTCTTGCCGCCATGTATATGGATAGCGATGGTTCATTCCGCTATATCGATAGGCGATGGTTCTTGCCGCCGGATATATATTGCTAGCGATGCCTCTTTCCGCTATTATGTGGACGATGATTCATGCTCAGGTGTACAGCGAGGTTTCATACCACTTATTATATGACGAGGTATCATGCCGTCGATTCTATAGCGATAGATTGTGCCGCTATGTACTCAGCACAGGATTTTGCCGCCTTCGAGCGATGGGTGCTGACTACGCACTATTATCGAGCGACGGATACAGGTATTCCGCTATCTTGATAGCGATGAGGTATGGCATATTACTTGTGTTAGTATTATTGTGGATACTATGTGTTGCTATATATATGCCATGTGTTTGATGATGAGATTATAGATGTCGTGTATTGACAGGTAACATCATATGTTTGACGATGTTAGTTGGATGTCATATGTTGACATATGCCGTCACGGGATGACGATGACATAGTTGATGTTCTATGTAAACGTGTGGCGTCGTTTTGATGATTAATACATTTATGTTATGTATTTGGTTATATGGTTTGAGTGCCTTGGTGGCACATGGTAGTGTCTAAGTCACTAGTTGACGAGACCATTATGCCGAGCAAGTTGCTCGAGGAACTATTGGGTGCGCCGTATAGGAATTATACCGCAGCACATATTCGAAGTATTTATTTGTCGAGCAATGATACCCTTGGGTATGCTCGTTGGTTTGGCTAGGGCCAAGTGATTGGTGGTAAGAGTAGTCATTGAGGAAACTACTCGTTTGTTGTTGTGATCTACGGTAGGCGTGGTCACGCCCACCCTGAAGGTGTGGGATATGTCCTAATGAATTAAGATGGCTCCGTGGTTGAGCAAGGACACCGGGATGTCCATTATGCTTTGGTTTTAGAGAGATTTTGGGTGATGACCCACTACTCTAAATGGATGTTACGGTATGGTATACCGGGTGGAACGTTTGAGACATTGGTAGACTTCTGTAGTCTCTTTGTGGCTTGATAATTGAGGCAGGGAATACCTCGAGGAGACGTGTTTACGTCAATGTTTTAGGGACTTGTCTGAGACAGCTCATGATGTTGGAGTACCAACGAGAGAGTCATCAGGTCGTTATTGACTCGATCTGAGGGAACCCGTGCACTTGGGATGCAATGGGTGTTATTGTATTCAGTTTTTCCGAACAGTGGTTCGAGACTTGTGGATCTCGAGTTCGATGGCACTTCCCTTGTGGGGAAGGAGGTAGTATTATACCTATTTGGGAATCTTTGAAAGATTCGGGGAGTTGGTACGTGTGGTGTTGATTTTGGGAATCACACCGTGTTGTTAATCGTCGATTATCGTCCTCCACTGGATAGGGAATGACTCAGAATTGACGGTCGTGTTTGGGGCTTAGGGTATGTTGTAGATACCCGAGCCAAGTGCATTGAGTATGCATGTGATGCCAGTGCTTAGGCAGGTATACCGGTGAGTATACGGATGCCAATTAATGATTTCCTTTTTTTGTCAAGCATAGAGTATGCTAATTTGGATGGCTAAATCTCTGATGAGAGATATTGAACACCTTGAGATTGGGAATCTCCATGGCACGATAAGTTAGGAGAAACAATCGTGAAGTTAGTTGACTCCCTTTGAGGAGGGAATTATCTTGTGTGGGTTGAGGTGTTCCATTGTTGGTGTTTCCTTCGAGTTATGTGATAGCCTTCCCAAGTTGGATTGTTAAATCCTAGGATTGTCAAGGGATGGCAGGAATTCAGATTTATTGGGTGTCGTTGTCGACACAAGCGTTGAGGATGCAATGTGTTTATTGCATGTCCTTCCAGGATTTGAACTCTGTGGAGTCTCGATGGTTTATTTATGATCAGGATGTGATCCTTGGAATATCCGGAGGTGGACATCTTGTGAGATGTCTTTTGTGTGAATCTGTGGCCGTGAGTTGCCAAATTGAGTTGCAATGATGCGACTGCTCCTTCGATGGAGGAAGTATGAAAGTGGAGACCATGTTTGGTATGTGTACATCGTGGTATACTAGTGTTTTCCTCGTGATGATGAGTGTTAGACATCGTGAGTCATGATAGAGATGTCTTTGAATGATATCTACGATAGAATCGAGAGCGATTCGAATCCTTGCAGTTTCAGTTGACTAACTGCTTTTGGATTGTTAGCGTTGAGTTGTAGTGACGCTCTTTGACGTTATGATGGATTCGGAAGTCTATTCCACTCCAGAGTTTGACACGAAGTCAACGTTCTCACGGTTGATGTGTCGTTTATGATGCGTTCTTACTAGTGGTATTAGAACGAAGGATGACTGTCCGATCTACGGTCGTAAGTATTGGTTGTTTTGCAGTCATGAGGGACTGACTTTTGGGATGAACCCGAGGTACGCTTTACCTCTTGGGTGATATGTTGGTTTTGGTATGTCGCTCTGTTTCAGAGTTTGTTGTGAGATAAGTATCCTCGCAGTTTTTAAGACGATTCTGATATGGTCAAGGATCGAGGTTATGACTTCATGTTGTTGTGTAGCCTGGGTGTTATGTGATACACCGGTGCTAATTTCGAGGACGAAATTCTTTTAGTGGGGAATATTGTGATGACCTGAGATTAGGGATGTTAATCCCGGAGTGTTAATAACCCGTAAAGTTGTTTTACGTGGCGATTTGGGGTTTAATCGAAGTGTTGGGCCTTCTGGGCTCGTCTATTTGGGTAGTTGGGATCGTTGGATCCCGAGGTTGAGATCGTATTCTCATTTCGGTGAAAACCTGTGAGTTGGGTTTTTAGTGTGACTCAGAATCTCGGGTGCTGTGTGTGGGCACCGGTAGGGGGTTTTTGAGTTAGAGAGAGAATTTTTGAAAACAGATGATTTTTAATGAATCATGATGTATTTGTGGGGATATTAGTATTTCGGGGTATTTTTGCTATAAATACCAGTTAAACCCGAGATTTTAATTATCGGAGCCATTTTTCCCCACCCTTTCCCGTCACTTTCTCTCTCGCGCGTACACGCATTCCCGATCCCCTTTCGACCACCGCACAGAAAAAGCCTTCGCCCGCCGCCGTCCGGCCGCCGTTCGGCGCGTCCGACCCGCCGCCGTGTTCGTCTCTTCCAGGCGGTCCTATCCATACCACCAATTCGAAGTTTCGTCGAGGATTGAGCTCGGATTTCTGCAGAAAGCGTAGGGTTCAGATTTGGATTTCTGTCCGATTTTGGGACGCGATTTTGGTATGTTTTTGGTACGATTTTCCTGATGTTTTTGGGGCGTTTTTAAGCTGGTTTTGAGTCGATTATTTCAGACTTTTGTGGTTCGAACTATTGGTTGCAATTGGTTCGAATTTCAGTTCGAATTTGTGGGGTTTATGTTCGACATTGGGGATTTTTTGATAAGGAGTCATGTTTCTTGTTAGCAATTGATTTATTTATGTTGTAGATGCATTATGATGCTTGATTGTGTTCGGAATTGAAGAATTGGATTCGAAATTAGGGTTTGGATTTCGAAAATTGGGGGTTTTTGGCAAGGGGTGTTGATTCTTGCTTGGATAGCTTAATTCATATTTTAGATGAATTATGGTGTTTATATTGGGTTCAATTTGTGTTGTGAAGGTTCGAGAATTTGTGGGGTATTCTTGAGCAATTTTCGATAATGGTTTATTGTCTTGTGTTGACAATATTTTTGAGGGTTATGGGTGTGCTTGAGCATGGGTTGCATGATCGTAATTAATTGTGAATTAATTTATCGTGTTAGCACATCGTTCCTCGGAGCATGGAACTCGAGCAAGGGTTGGCTCGGACTTCGGAGATTTAAGGTACGTGCGACGTACGAGCACTACTTTATGTGATAGAAATTGTGAAATGCATAATGTGTTGTAATTGCATTAGATGGTTGTGGGTATGGCTATATGCATATATATGTTGATATATATGGGGTACTGAGTCTATGTGACTATTGTACGGCATTTGAGATGCCTGAGAATGATCGTGGGATCATGTACTCATTATAAGACATGTGAGATGTCTAGGCATTTGAGCTATCTGTGATTGATAGCGAAATTGAGAAATCAGTACTAGATATTGAGATATCTATATTTGTATGTATAATGAACTTGGAAATCATTGATTATTGATACTTGAGAATCAGGCATGCTATGAGTTAAATCAATGTGTTGATTTACTGATTTATGAGATTTGATGAGTTTGATGATTGTGAGAACAGGGACAGTACACGGAATCCCGGATGAGGATGTTGCCATCCAGGGAGTATCATTTAAATTCATTAGTATTTACTTTTGTTGTAAATTATGAATTTCATTATTGTGATTATGGGATTTTGTGTATTGGTATGCTCACCCCGTTGGGGGGCTGTCTCTGTTGGGGCAGGTGAACAGGTGCATCGATGGCTATGGAGCTGGGCTCGAGCTGTTGATTGGATGTACTCACAGGATCGTGGTACCAGGGCTTGATGGAGCACGGTATCGTATAGAGTACTATATACACCCGAGGTTTATATTCATATTTATGATGCTCGCATGTGAGCACGGATATTCTTGTATATGGGTTGTATATAAAGCATGAGCCTTTCTCTCTTTCATTATATGTTGCATGCAATTGTGGTAGAATTGCTAATGATATGAGAGTCGTTAGTGTATTATGTGGGTGTTGAAATCCACTTTTGTCGTCTTATGTGTGGTGTCTTCCCTGGCTGGGAATTGACTTTGTGTTCAGTAGTCTGTTGAGTATTGTGTATTCCCTGGCCGGGAATTGTATTCTGTGATGTGCTTTTGGTTCGGGATAGCTCTATTTATGGGGAGACTCTGCCCAAATTTTTATAAAAGTCCACAATGTAAAAAGTGGCAAAAAGGGCATGGTAATGGGCAACTCTATGAGTCTATATGTTAGTAGAGATGATCTTATAACGTTGAATGTTAAGAGAATTTTGTAAGCATCATCTGAGTTTCCCGATTGATTTGTATAGAAGCATGTACCACACATAGTGGTTAATACACTAATCAAGGGTTAAGGGCTTGGGGTCCTTACAAAGCTGGTGGGCCCACGTCTGGGGTTTTCATGAGCTAGTTGGACTCCAAGCCCACTAAGAAAATATGATTTTTCATTCATTTGTCATGAGGGTGATGAATTCAAAAAATTTAGTGGGAGCTTACAATAACTAAAGTCCATAGTTTTTGAATTAATTAATAATCAAACGGTTTGCTTATATTTTCTGTTTATTCTCAATATTGTGATTGTCGTTAATCCGATTGCATCGATTCTCGATACAAACAAATTAACCATACCAAATTATTTTGATTGGCTATTAATTTAAAATAGTATTTGCTTCTGAAAAGCTGCTTTATATCCTTGTTTGGAAGCCTCTTGTTGAAGTGCCTCCAGAATTCGTCTAATGAAGAGATCACCACACTTTTGAAGTGATGAGACGATGATCTCGAGACTAGATGCTATATGATAGCATCAATGTCAAATGTCAAATGAGTTCAACATGGATATGAGAAATTTGTTCACACTGCTGATATTTTCCAACACCTGCAACTGTTGTTAGGTGAACGAAAGCGATTACTGAAACTCGCGACTTCAAAGAGCTTTTTTCATTTCACATGCAAGATGGGGCTTCTGTCTATGAGCATGGTGTAAGAAAAATATCTCTTCTTGAGAAATTGGAAAATCTGAATGTGACAATACCTCATTAACTGGCTGTAGATTTGATCTCATAGTCAAAATATTGGAAACTCATGAGTCATTGATTCAAAAGGAGAAACGTGTTCTTCTTGTCGAATCTTCTACCAATGGTAGGAAGAGTTCAAGATAAAGAAGAGGAAGAGAAACTTGTTCCCAACCTCAAAAGACGAAAAAGAATATAGTAGCAACTAAGAAAGGAGAGGCATCTATGTTTTCCCTGCTGGTCACTGGCGCAAAATTGTGAGGAATACCTAGACTAGAAGCGTTTTAGAAAGGGTATATTTTATATTAAAATTAAATGTTTCTATTGGTTCTACTTCTTTGGTATATGATGCTAGTTGTGCTCCCATCTTTGCAAAGAGTTGCATGTGAAGTAGAGAGCCCTAGGAAGGTGACACCTACCTGAGGCTAAGCATTGTAGCAAGAGTTGTTGCAACGGCTGTTTGAAACATTTATTTAATATAAAATCTTGAACTGGTTAGGAACTGGTTTGAACAATTATTTATTTGTTCTAGATTTTATCATGAACATTGTTCCTATTTTGATAGTGAATGGTATTCTTTTAGATATGCGAATGTGATTTGCAGTATTTTTAAGAATGCATGTTTTATTGAATCTGGTGAACTTATTAATGATTAGTATGATTGTATTCAAAGAATGTAAAAGAATGATAACTTAAATCCAACATATATTTAGCATGTGCTGAATGTCCACTGAATTTGATTCATATGGACGTATGTGAAGCACTAATGTTAGTGCAAGATGATGTTGAGTTATCTTAAAGAGAATGTGATTCTCTCCCAGTAACTCTCTAACATTACATATTGGTTGAACATAATTCATACAAATGCAGTGACCAAAACTCTGTATACGATATGGACTGAAAAATAATCCAAATATAGATTTGTGATTATTCTGCTTATGTGAAGCAGCCAGTGGGAGATGAGTTGGATAGTTGATCCATCTTATGTTATTTTGTGGAAATTTATATTATCAATTGGAGACAAAGTGTTTGTTACGCAAGTGCAGTCTTTCTAGAGAAAATGTTTCTATTAGAAAGGAATGATAATATAATATAACTTGAAAGGGTTCAAGAAGCACAAACCACTAGAAAAGTGAAAATGGTAAAATTAATTGAGTCAACATAACCTTGATTTACACACACCAAGGAGATTTGAAAATATTTCAAGAACCTGATATATTGAATTTACTCCTGGAAAGTAGTCAAAATGATTTTGACCATGGATGTGATCCTAGAACTTTCAAGGAGACGATGTTGGACATCGTTTTGGGATATTGGCGAGATGCTATGAAATTTGAAATAGACTCCATGTACTCTAATAAGGTATGGACCTTAGTAGATCCTCTTTGTGAATTGTTCTCATTGGCTGCAAATGGATCTACAATTGGAAGCTTGGAGTGGATGGGAAGGTAGTGACCTTCAAAACTTGACTGATGGGAAAAAGTTATTCTCATAGGCAAAGAGTTGTCTGTGAGAAACATTTCATCTGTTATGATGCTATAGTCTATTTAGATTTTATTAGTTATATCTTTATATTATGAATATGAGATATGAGTAATGGATGTGAACACAACATTTCTCAGTGGTGGCATTGAGGTAGAAATGTAGCAGCCAAATGTGTTTACAACTTCTTGGAGTGAGAAAAATGTTTTCAAACTCCAGAGGTCCATTTATGGGCCTAAGAAGGCATCCCAAAGTTTGAACTTCCGTTTTGATAACATCATCAAAGTGTTTGGTTTTGTTAAAAATCCGGAAGTGACATGTGTGTGCAAAAGGGTTAGTGGGAGCATGGTTACATTTGTGATGCTTTAAGTTGATTATATCATGCTCATTGTGAATGGTATTGGATTAATCAATTAAAGCATGATTATCTACTAATTTCTCCATGTAAGATTGGGAGAAGCGTCATACGTGCTTAGCATAAGGATCTATAGGGATAGATCTAAAGGATGCTTGAGATCTCTCAATCTACGTACATAAACACTGTGCTAAAAGGGTTTAGCATATAATAGTCGAAAAATGAGTTACTTCATAATATGTCATAGTATTCATCTCTCGAGTCAATGGGTCTTAAAATTGATGAGGAGAGTGAAAAGATGACATTTGTACCTTATGTTTCGATTTTTTAATAGCATAATGTATGCTATGTTATATACTTGGCCTGATGTATGTTCTTAGAGTAATAAGCAGACATCAGACAGATCCCGGTGAAGTCACTGGAAAACTGTGAAAATAATCATCAACTACTTATGAAGAACTTAGGATATGCTCATAGTTTTTGGATCTGTAAGTGGAGAAATAAAAGTTGAAGACTAAGCTGATGCTGGTTTTTCAGTCGGATGTAGATGATACAAAATCGATGTTCGGATTTGTATTTAAGCTTAAGGATGATGTTGTCTCCTGGAAAAGTTCCAAACAAGACTCCAGATCGGATTCCACCACTGAAGCTGAATACATTGCAGCATACGATGCAGCAAAGAGGGAGTTTGGATATGAAATTTCATCCAAGAGTTGGGTGTAATTTCTAGTACGGTTGACACAGTCCCTGGTACCTTGACAACATTTTTGAGCTATTATGAATAGCCAAGATCTCATCAGGATCCAAACATATATTGAGAGAATATCATCTAATGAGAGAGATGGTAGACGCGACATTATTATCGAGAGAATCGCTTCAACAGAAAAATATAGTGAATCCACTGACAAAGCCTTTACAATGATTGGTGTCTGTTAGACATCTTGGGAAGATGGTCTTAAGACACATGAGTAGTTGGCTTTGGGAAAGTGAAAGATATTGTTGTCATACATGATTAAGTAAATCAATAGTTGATTGATTGTACCTGTAATCTTATTATGACAAATCTTTGTTTGAATATTAATATATGGCACTTCTTCTTCTGTTTACCAATGCATCTTGATGCATTGATGAAGTCCTTGAGATTGCTATAGTCCATAGAATGTGGTTACGCATATGATGGTGACCATGAAATACATTCTCGACTGCGATTTCTAAATGTTCCTGGTCGATGAGCCTTCGTGTAAGGACCCACGTGCCCTTAACCCGTTATTAGTGTATTAATCCAAGCATTTAGTGCATGCAATCATACACGTAGGGGAAATATACTTGTACCATACCAAATCATGAGCATAACAAAATTTCTTTACATTATTCCATATAATGTCTAGCTCCCCTACCCGAGTCAACATACATGTCATGCATCATTATAATACACTAACATGTTCTCAGTTCATTTAGCAATTTAATAAATAATTGCATGCAACACATAAATGAAAAGAGAAAGGCCCTTGCCTTCTTTATACAACCCATATACACATAACACTGCTCACATGCGAGCATCGAATAAGTATGCGTGTATCTAGTGTATAAAGTATCATGCTCAATACCGTCGCTGGTACCTCGATCCTGGAATCACCTCAAATCCACAGCTCGAGCTCAACTCCCAGCCATCGATGTACCTAATAACCTGCCCCAACAGAGACAGCCCCACACGGGGTGAGCATACCAATATCCCAAATCCAACAATCATAATAATACAATTCATAATTTACAACAATGTAAATGCTATGAAATACAAAATATACTCCCTGGATGGTATCATCCTCATCCGGGATTCTTTGTACTGTCCCTGTTCTCAAAACAACTGAAATCATCAAATTCTCAAATGCCAGTTAATCATTACATTGATTAACGAATCCATATGCTATATACCGATATCATAACCATAATATCAATCATTAAACAATGATTACAATTATCCCATTTATCTCATTTATGGTTCCATTGTTCGATCTCATTGCTCGCTCTACAATAGCGGCATTTCATTCTCGCGCATGCTCAATAGCCGTGGCGTCATAACTGATGTTCGCTCAAAGGTGGCAACATCTCAATCATTGCTCGCTCAAAAGCGGCACCATATAATTCCCCATGTATATATGTCCATTCATAGTGATTACCATAAACCATGCAATTCAATATACATTTATTACAATATAGCGTACCATGCACTCACAATTGCAATTATAATAAAGGGCTATGCTCGTACGTCATACGTACCTTATAATCTCGTAGTTTGAGTCCAACCTTGCCTGAGTTCCACGTCCGATGAGTTATGTGCTAACACACAAATAACTCTCAATTAAACATAGGCATGCAATCACGTGCCCAAGCACGCTCACAATTTCCAAACCTATCGTCCATCCATGACGATTACCAAAATAAAAGCCCCCCCGGCTAAGCATGCATAATACCCAAAATATTCCATTTTATATAT
Organism: Haberlea rhodopensis; assembly: GCA_907163345.1. NCBI lineage: Eukaryota > Viridiplantae > Streptophyta > Magnoliopsida > Lamiales > Gesneriaceae > Haberlea > Haberlea rhodopensis. The sequence goes on from CAJQUN010000055.1 coordinate 3,973,885, forward strand.
TTAAAAGATGGCCAAAAACTCAACCGAGAATTTCGTTTTAATTTAATTTTGGCTCCAACCAATCCATTTTAAAAGTAAAGCATTCCCAATGGAATGTAGACATTGCCCCGGAAACGGCGCCTTTAAACCTCGATTCTAAAATCCCGACATTTTCCAAAATTCCACGAAAAAACCATCCAAACAGTGCCGCGATCGATCGCCCATCAGGCGCGATCGATCGCGCGAGTACACTGCCCGCTGCACTGCCATCCGCGATCGATCGCCAAGACCCTCGCGATCGATCGCCTACTTTTCGTGATCGATCGGCGAGACTGTTCATCGCCTTCCCAAATTCAGTAGCATGTCGCGATCGATCGGCGCCAAGCCGCGATCGATCGCGACCTGCGGGTTTCCAAAAATTTCGAGCTACAATGGTGTTTTTCACACCCAAACGCAAAACCAACACCCCTAACTTCCCCAACACCTCCAATACACCATTTAAACTCAATAAAAACACTAATCAACATTTTAGATTTTTAAGTAAAACCCCCAAATCTCAAATCCAACCCAAAACTCAACCATTTAGCACAAAATTATACTCAAATCAAAGCTAAAGGTGAGGAGAAGATCAATACCTTATTATCTCCGAGAAATCCGGCTCCCGAGCCAAGCTACCATCTATTTTCCCATCATGGGAGAAGAGGAGAAATGGGGGAAAGGGCTTGAGTGTAGAGAGAGAGAGAGGAGGGAAGGGTTCTGTGACAAAAATGACGGAATATCGGTATATATAGTACCAAAACTCGAAAATACCAATCCTTCCACAAATACATCATGACTCATTAAAAATCATCTGTTTTCAAAAATCATCTCTCCAACCCTAATTCCATTACCAGCCCCAGTACAAAGTACTCCGGACCCCAAATCCCACCAAAGACCAAATTCCAAGGTTACCACCACGACGAGGATACAATCTCATCCCTTGGATCCAATGACTCCAAAAACTTGATTTAAAATCCCTGGGAGTCCCAAAACCGCAATAATTCATAATTGCCAGAAATAAAATACATTAAGGATTATTACCACACCGGGATTAACACCATTAATCTCCGGGTATCACACTTCGAGAATAGGATATCAATATATGCTCGTTAGAGACTGGTATTCATGATGTGTCTAGTGTAGTGCGCAGCGTTTCATCGGCGTTGGCTTGGAGAAGTCAGCACACATGAATAGGTGCTCATTAGGAATGAGTTCACTGAACGACCCTACTCGGAATTCTATAAGTGGTTACCATTTGTCTGAGTATAGAATTACTAGTCATAGTTGTGCACCATTACTCCTCATGACCCGAGGCGTCATTGAGGTCTTGATTGATAGTTGTGTACTTTGATTTAATGACTGATCACATGTGGGTCATAAAGTCATTATTTTGGGTATTCAGTGATGCTGTCAGAGGCCTATGATTGTCGTTGGGGATTCACCACTGGTCTTGATGAACCAGGATGTCCTATGTGTTTTTCTATATATGATTCGAGGAATCTCTGGCCAGAGTGGGTAGTGCTTGTGGAAAAAGAGTTTTTTCATATACGCACACAAAGAATCATATAACGTGAACAAATACATAGTTATTGAAATCATAAAGGGTATCGATCAACCAATGCCCTTGATTCAATCGGGACATATTGAGTGAAAGGAATGTACTGCACGCTAACTATGGCTGACAGGTTCTCGTACATTGCTAGTCATTTGTATATAGGTCTTCGTGAAGCACAGATGCTAGGCGCTACCCACGATCGGTAGGTTGTTGCTGAAATTGTATTTCGGTCATTGTCTATTAAAGAAGTTTAATTGACAATGGGGCACTCAGGGTAAGCCCAAAGAAGTTGTTTGACTTCTAAAATCACAAAGGTTGTGATCCTACTACTATGATACACTTGAGCCTCGTTGGGTCACAAACAACCGGCCGCCGATCTATTGATAAGGATTGAGACTTAAATGTTAAGTGCTCAACGAGTGATTTAGGATAGATGAATTTAATTTTTGAAAGCTCCTCATTCTAGTGGAGTTTCTATATTTGAAAGTGTTTCATCTATAGAAAGTTCTAAAATTAAATCATTTGATATATTTATGTCTCATAATTATGTACAATGGTTGTACATCAAGTTGTTCAATTGTATTCACTTACTTGGATTATGATTTTATTGTTTTGTGTTAGCTTTTGGGCAAGTGGGAGATTGTTAGCATAAAATACCCAGCAAGCCAAACGTTGGCCCGATAGGCTTTATGAGCCCTAGCCCAATTAGTTGTCTCATAAACACTATAAATATAAGGTTCACTCTAGGGTTACTAAGACCATTCAATATACTCTCATAAGTCGTCATCACACTAGCACTGGTGTCGGGCTCGTAGATTTGGTCAGGTTGGTTGGACTCGAGGATCACAGCATACATATTGATTTCGTTGTTATCGGTAATTCTCTTTTCATGCATTTATATTATGATATTTGCATGTTTATATATGAATCAGGTGCAATCTTCCGTTCCCGGGTCCAGATCTGTTTATGTTTTATTCTGCTGCGTTTGGATCTGACGCCGGGGTACGGAAACCCAACACGCATTGATCATACCCCTCACTTTGACATATCAGCAGCATTCATAATACCCATCGCTTCGATATGACAGCGACATGTTCATTGCTTCGACATATCAGTTGCAATTATTATATTTCCACCGCTTCGATATGACAGCTGCAAGCCAACAATAAAATCCCAAGCAACAAATCCTAAACAAATGACCAACAACATAATAAACGTCCCAAAGTTTTCATGTTTTGCATCTTGCCTATGCAGATGATATCATCATTTTATGCAATGGTTCTTCAGTGGCTATTTCAAAGATTAAAGGATTCTTGGATAATTATGAAGCTTGCTCGGGTCAAATGATTAATAATTCCAAGAGCGTGTTTCTTCATTCCACACGCATCAATGCTTCTCGGGTGGCTAATATTAGTAGGATCACGAGATTTTCTGTTGGATGTTTCCCCTTACATATTTGGGAGTGCCGCTCTTTACGGTGTTAGCATTAGATGCCCTACAAGCCAATGGGCCAATTGTTGGCCCGTTGGACCCTTATAAGCATAGCCCAAATAATTGACCATGACTCCTATAAATATATGTTCATCTCTAGGGTTAAGTTGATTTTTCCATTCTATACTCACTCTCATAGAAATGCCAACATCAAACTAGCACTGGTGTTGGCTTGTAGATCTGGTCAGGTTGATTGGACTCGAGGGACTACCGCTATCAGATTCACGTCGGTGAACGGTAATCTCTTTTCGTGCATTTATATTTGATATTTGCATGTTTATATATGAATCAGGCGCGATCGACCGTCCCCGGGTCAGATCTGTTTATTGTATTATTTCCGCTGCGTTTGGATCTGACGCCGGGGTACGGAAACCCAACAGTGGTATCAGAGCCAGGTTGTCGCTTTGATTCATATCTGATAATTATTTTTATTAGATCGTTTCCCATCGATATTAATCGTATTCGAATTTTCAGAAATTTTGTGATCCGGAAAAATATAGAAATTGAGTTAAAAATTGTTTTTAATTCTGGACGCTGCCGGATTCTGGAGCGCCGCCGCAGCCGCAGCCGCAGGACGTAGCGTCGGCGGTGAAAAGTTTCGTCTCCAGGCGCGACGCTGACAGATCTCCTATGGCATGGCCGCTGCGGGGATTTCTTCGGCGCATGAATCTGCAACGAAGATGGCCAGGCGAACAGCGTGGGCGAGCAAGTGTTGCTGCCACGATTCGCCATCTTGGCTGTCGACGTGAAGAGGAGAAGGTGTAGCAGCGGCGAGCTGCGTCTCTTTCCGTCCCTAGCGGCGCACAGATGTATAGGCAGCGGCGGCGGCTACAGTAAACCCTAACCCTAATTTTCGATTTTTTGGGAAGAAAGATGAACAGTGATTTCGGGCCAATTATTTTTAATTTAAAAAAAAAAAAAAAAATTTGAATTTTGTTTAATCCGAAAATTAAGGATAATTTTTGGGGTTGAAATTGTATTTTTAATTTTTGATCCAAATTGTTTGGAGTCCATAAATTATTTGGGTCATTTTAGATGTTTTATCCGGATATTATTTTTGAAATAAATCATAATACTTAATTTATTAAAAATGTGATTTTTAATTTATTAAATGTAAAATAGAGATTTTACAATTAGTTGAAAATTTAATTAATTGAAAATTGAATGAAAATGTTTCATTTAATTTATTAATTTTATTTTTGGCTAATATTATGATTTGGGGTAAACTAGTGATTTTACCAACTAATTGAAAATTTAATTAACTGAAAATTAAATGAAAGTGTTTCATTTAATTGTTAATTTATTTTCGATTATCATTATGATTAAAGGTAAAATAGTGATTTACCAATTAATTGAAAAGTAATTAATTAAAAATTAAATAAAATGGTTTTATTTAATTTGTTAATTTCATTTTCAATTAATGATGCGATTAGTGGGGAAACGATAGAATAAATTAATTATTGTGCTCTAATTACATGTGATGTGATTAGTACAATTACATGTGATGTAATTGATTAGTTTAATGTTAATTACATAGTTGTGATTGCATGATGGATGATTACGGGCCTTGACCAATGTGTTTAGGTGAATGTTAGGTTTTTATTGTTTCATTATAATTGTGTTTTTGGTTATCGGGCCTGCGAGCCTGCTCTCTCTATTTTCTGATGTATCCCACCCCGGATTTGTATCCCTATTCTCTTGTTTGCACGATTTAAATGTAAAATCATTAGAATTAGTGGGAGATCGATATTGAAGATGGAGCATCAAGAATCAAGACATGTATAATGGAAGCAAAAATGTAATAGGATTGCATTACATACCTGCATCACCTTAGACAGACTTGTGATCCACGTATGGCTCACGTGGATCAATTAGGAAAAGGCCGTAATCGTCCATATTTATTTTTATTATGCATATGATGTATGATAAATGTTTGTTTGTATGTTTTATTAGTACATATGACTGCATGAATAAAACATAGTTGCATGAATCCGGCAAACAAACAAACGAGTACTTGATGAGATTTGAAAATTATTAAATCCCTCTTTTGAATATGATTCAAAACTTTTAATATCAAACTGCTAAGGGAGCTAAAAAGGGTTTGTTGCTTCCTGTCTTCCATCAACAGTTAAGCCATGAGACGCTACTTGTGTCATATTGCCTTACTCACCCACGTGGGGGGCATCTGGCATGGGAAAGCTGTGCGTTTAACTGCCACTTAATTAAGGGTGTGGTTATGTTAACCTTCTAGATTACTCACCCACGTGGGGTCTTTTGGGCGTGACATTTCCATCCGTGGGATGGGTTAGTTTGACGTGAGAAGGCATAATTGTCCTGCCCACGTAGGGTTATGCCAATCGCGAGACAAATATCTTGGGGGTTGCATATGATGCAATTGTGATCTACCTTTAGTATCATGAAGCCGGTGGGCCCACGTCCGGGGTTTTAATGAGCTAGTTGGACTCCAAGCCCACTAAGAAAATATGATTTTCCGTTCATTTGTCATGAGGGTGATGAATTCGAAAAATTTAGTGGGAGCATTCAATAACTAAAGTCCAAAGTTTTTGAATTAATTAATAATCAAACGGTTTGCTTATATTTTTCTGTTTATTCTCAGTATTGTGATTGCCGTGAATCCGATTGCATCAATTCTCGATACAAACAAAGTAACTGCACCAAATTATTCTGATTGACTATTAATTTTAAAATAGTGCTTGCTTCTAAAAGGTGGCTATATACCCTTGGTGGGAGCCTCCTGTTGAAGTGTCTCCCAGTTCGTCTCATGAAGAGATTGCCACACTTGAGAAGTGATGGAACGATGATCTCTAGACTAGGTGCTATATGATAGCATCAATGTCACCAATGAGTTTCAACAATGATATGAGAAATTCGTTCACATTGCTGATATTTTCCAACACCTACAAATGTTGTTTTGTGAACGGACGCGATTACTGAGACTCGCGATTTCAAAAGAGCTATTTTCATTTCACATGCGAGATGGGGCTTCGGTCTATGAGCATGGTGTAAGAAAAATATCTCTTGTTGAGAAATTGGAAAATCTGAATGTGACAAATCCTCATTAACTGGTTATATATTTGATCTTATAGTCAAAATGTTGGAAACTCATGAGTCCTTGATTCAAAAGGAGAAACGTGTTCTTCTTGTCGAATCTTCTACCAATGGTAGGAAGAGTTCAAGGATAAAGAAGAGGAAGGGAAATGATTCCCAACCTCAAAAGACGAAAAAGGGTATAGTAGCAACTAAGAAAGGAGAGACATCTATGTTTTCACTGCTGGTCACTGGCGCAAAATTGTAAGGAATACCTAGACTAGAAGCGTTCTAGAAAGGGTATGTTATATATTAAAATTAAATGTTTCTATTGGTTCTACTTCTTTGGTTTATGATGCCAGTTGTGCTCGCATTTTTGCAAAGAGTTGCATGTGATGTGAAGAAGTAGAGAGCCCTGGGAAGGTGAAATCTGCCTGAGGCTAAGCATTGTAGCAAGAGTTGTTGCAAAGGCTGTTTGAAACATTTATTTAATATAAAATATTGAACTGGTTAGGAACTGGTTTGAGCAATTATTTATTTGTTCTAGATTTAATCATGAACATTGTTCCTATTTTGATAGAGAACGATACTCTTTTAAATATGCGAATGTGATTTGCATTATTTTTAAGAATGCATGTTTTATTGAATCTGGTGAACTTATGAATGATTAGTATGATTATATTCAAAGAATATAAAAAGAATGATAACTTAAATCCAACATAAATTTAGCATGTGCTGAATGTCCACTGAATTTGATTCATATGGACGTATGTGGAGCACTAAATGTTAGTGCAAGATGATGTTGAGTTATCTTAAAGAGAATGTGATTCTCTCTGAGTAACTCTCTAAAGTTACATATTTGTTGAATATAATTCATACCAATGCAGTGACCAAAACTCCATATACGATATGGACTGAAAAATAATCCAAATTTTTATTTTGAGATTGTTCTGCTTATGTGAAGCATCCAGTGGGAGATGAGTTGGATAGTTGATCCATCTTATGTTATTTTGTGGAAATTATATTATCAATTGCAGGCAAAGAGTTTGTTTCGCAAGTGCAATCTTTCTAGAGAAAATGTTTCTATTAGAAAAGATGACAAAATAATATAACTTGAAAGGGTTCAAGAACCACAAACCACTAGAAAAGTGAAAACGGTGAAATTAATTTAGTCAATCACAACCTTTGATTTACACACACCAAGGATATTTGAAAATGTTTCAAGAGCTCCTGATAGAATGAATCCACTCCTTGAAAGTAGTCAAGAAATAGACCATGGATATGATCCTTGGACTTTCAAGGAGGCGATGCCAGATATTGATTCGAGACATTGGCAAGAAGCCATGAAATCTGAAATGGACTCCATGTACTCCAATAAGGTATGGGCATTAGTAGATCATCTTTGGGAATTGTTCCCATTGGCTGCATGGATTTACAAGTGAAAGCTTGGAGTGGATGGGAAGGTAGTGACCTTCAAAGCTTGACTGGTGAAAAACGGTTATTCTCATAGGCAAAGAGTTGTTTATGAGAAAATTTTCATCGGTTATGATGCTATAGTCTATTTAGATTTTATTAGTTATATCTTTATATTATGAATATGAGATATGAGTAATGGATGTGAACACAACATTTCTCAGTGGTGGTATTGAGGTAGAAATGTAGCAGCCAAATGTGTTTACAACTTCTTGGAGTGAGAAAAATATTTTCAAACTCCAGAGGTCCATTTATGGGACTAAGAAGGCATCTCGAAGTTTGAACTTCCGTTTTGATAACATCATCAAAGTGTTTGGTTTTGTTAAAAATCCGGAAGTGACACGTGTGTGCAAAAAGGTTAGTGGGAGCATGGTTATATTTGTGAAGCTTTAAGTCGATTATATCATGCCCATTGTGAATGGTATTAGATTTTAATCAATTAAAGCGTGATTATCTACTAATTTCTCTATGTAAGATTGGGAGAAGCGTCATACGTGCTTAGCATACGGATCTATAGGGATAGATCTAAAGGATGCTTGTGATCTCTCAATCTATGTACATAAACACTGTGCTAAAAGGGTTTAGCATAGAATAGTCGAAAAATGAGTTACTTCATAATATGTCATAGTATTCATCTCTCGAGTCAATGGGTCTTAAGATTGATGAGGAGAGAGAAAAGATGACATCGGTACCTTATATTTCTACTTTTAATAGCATACTATATGCTATGGTATGTACTTGGCCTGATGTATGTTCTTAGAGTAATGAGCAGACATCAGACAGATCCCGGTGAAGGTCACTGGAAAAACTGTGAAAATAATCCTCAAGTTCTTATGAAGAACATATGAAATGTTCATGGTTTTTGGATCTGTAAGTGGAGAAATAAAAGTTGAAGACTAAGCTGATGCTGGTTTTTAAATTGGATGTAGATGATACCATATCGATGTTCGGATTTGTATTTAAGCTCAATGATGGTGATGTATGTCTCTTGGAAACGTTCCAAGCAAGACACCACATTGGATTCCACCACTGAAGCTGAATACATTGCAGCATACGATGCAGCAAAGAGGCAGTTTGGATATGAAATTTCATCCAAGAGTTGGGTGTAATTTCTAGTGCGGTTGACACAGTCCCTGGTACTGTGACAACATTTGAGCTATTATGAATAGCCAAGATCTCATCAGTATCCAAACTTATATTGAGATAATACCATCTAATGAGAGAGATGGTAGACGCGCCATTATTATCGCGAGAATCGCTTCAACAGAAAAATATAGTGAATTCACTGACAAAGCATTTACAATGATTGGTGTCTGTTAGACATCTTGGGAAGATGGTCTTAAGACACATGAGTAGTTGGCTTTGGGAAAGTGAAAGATGTTGTTGTCATACATGATTAAGTAAATCAATAGTTGATTGATTGTACCTGTAATCTTATTATGACAGATCTTTGTTTGAATATTAATATATATGGCACTTCTTCATCTGTTTACCCATGCATCTTGATGCATTGATGAAGTCCTTGAGATTGCTATAGTCCATAGAATGTGGTTACGCATATGATGGTGACCATGAAATACATTCTCGACTGTGATTTCTAAATGTTCCTAGTCGATGAGCCTTCGAGAATGGGATATCGATATATGCTCGTTAGAGACTGGTATTCATGATGTGTCTATTGTAGTGCGCCGCGTTTCATCGGCGTTGGCTTGGAGAAGTCATCACACATGAATAGGTGCTCATTAGGAATGAGTTCACTGAACGACCCTACTCGGAATTCTATAAGTGGTTACCATTTGTCGAGTATAGAATTTCTAGTCATAGTTGTGCACCATTACTCCTCATGACCCGAGGCGTCATTGAGGTCTTGATAGATAGCTGTGTACTTTGATTTAATGACTGATCACATGTGGGTCATAAAGTTATTATTTTGGGTATTCAGTGATGCTGTCAGAGGCCAATGATTGTCGTTGGGGATTCACCACTGGTCTTGATGAACCAGGATGTCCTATGTGTTTTTCTATATATGATTCGAGGAATCTCTGGCCAGAGTGGGTAGTGCTTGTGAAAAAAGAGTTTTTCATATACGCACACAAAGAGTCATATAACGTGAAACGAATACATAGTTATTGAAATCATAAGGGGCCTCGACCGACCAATGCCCTAGATTCAATCGGGACATATTGAGTGAAAGGAATGTACTGCACGCTAACTATGGCTGACAGGTTCTCGTACGTTGCTAGTCATTTGTATCTAGGTCTTCGTGAAGCGCAGATGCTAGGCGCTACCCACGATCGGTAGGTTGTTGCTGGAATTATATTTCAGTAATTGTCTATTAAAGGAGTTTAATTGACAATGGGGCATTCAGGGTAAGCCCAAAGAAGTTGTTTGACTTCTAATATCACAAAGGTTGTGATCCTACTGCTATGATACACTTGAGCCTCGTTGGGTCACAATCAACCGGCCGCCGATCTATTGATGAGAATTGAGACTTAAATGTTAAGTGCTCAAATTGAGTGATTTAGAAGAGATGGATTTAATTTCTGAAAGCTCCTCACTTTAGTGGAGTTTCTATATTTGAAAATGTTTCATCTATAGAAAGTTCTAAAATTAAAACATTTGATATGTTTATGTTGCATAATTATGTACATTGGTAGTACGTTAAGTTATTCAATTTGATTGAATTACTTGGATTATGAGTTTGCAGTTTTGTGTTGGCTTTTGGGCAAGTGGGAGATTGTTAGCATTAGATGCCCTACAAGCCAATGGGTCAATTGTTGGCCCGTTGGACCCTTATAAGCATAGCCCAAATAATTGACCATGACTCCTATAAATATATGTTCATCTCTAGGGTTAAGGTGATTTTTCCATTCTATACTCACTCTCATAGAAATGCCAACATCAAACTAGCACTGGTGTTGGCTTGTAGATCTGGTCAGGTTGATTGGACTCGAGGGACTACCGCTATCAGATTCACGTCGGTGAACGGTAATCTCTTTTCGTGCATTTATATTTGATCTTGGCATGTTTATATATGAATCAGGCGCGATCGACCGTCCCCGGGTCAGATCTGTTTATTGTATTATTTCCGCTGCGTTTGGATCTGACGCCGGGGTACGGAAACCCAACATACGGGCCACAAGAAAGCTGTATATTTTCATCAAATGATCCAAAAGGCTAGAAATAAGTTGATTGGATGGGAATTAGCTACTTTATGGAAGTCGATTAATGCTTATAAAAAATGTACTTTGTGCTCTACCTATCTACCTTTTTCATGTGAGCCACAAATCATCTTCAAAAGTTAAAAGCTGAATCGAGTTAAGAAGAAAAATCGTATGCAAATTTCATCTCTACTGGATTCACTATAAAATTTGTTCCACACGGTTAAGATCCTTATTAACCACATTTTTAATAGAATCGACTTTGCTTCCTTTGATTACGTACTTTGATGCTACTATCTGCGCATAGTTTTTGACCGACATCTGAATATTCGTAGTTAGTTTATCCTGCAAGAAACCATTGTCCAAGTTCCGATTTCTCATGGGTTGATTGTCCTGGAAATTCTGAGGATTAAACTTGGATATGTTGGATCTAACTTTAAAATTACCAATCCATATTTTATCCAAAGCATCTTCCAAATTCTTCGAATCCTTGACGTTGGCAATTTTTGCAAAACCAAATCTCTTGCCATACTTGTCTCTCCTGTTTGAAATATATACATCCCTAATTTGTCCAAACTTCTCCCCACTGCTCCGGAAAGTTGGTGAAGAAATAGTTGACTGTGTTCTTTAAGAAATCATCTTTGGTTATTTGATTCTGACGTTGTTGCTGGTGCTGCCGACCCTAGTGGTGCTAGTGTTGGGATATGCCCTAAGACAAGTCATTAGATGATTGTTTAAGACATACAATGTTTATGGTTTTATGAATGGCAATTCATTATTATATATTATTCTTTTAACTGTGCATTGTGAATTAATATATATGTTAATGTCCTTAGAATAATATTGTATTATTCTTAAAGAAGTTCCTAGTCAAGTATTATCATGAAAGGGATAATGATAATACGTAGAGACTAGTATATGTTGATCGATGAATTGTTCATTGATATGAGATATCAAATCAACATATGGGTACATGTTAGAGAACGATGTACTGAACAGACCCACCATGAGAATGCAACATGGATAGTTATATGATCGTCATATGCAATTCTCATAGTGATAATAATGTATGTAATCCTTACGACTTGTGATCATCAGAGATCCCAACATAAGGAGTTATGTATCTTGATATCGTCAAACGTTACCCGTAACAGGGTATACTATAAAGGCGACTATTGGATACACTACGAATTATGTAGAGGGATGTTGACTGATCGAGATAGGATTTGTCCCTCCTATATAACAGGAGATGTGTTTTGGCCCTTGATCAAGTGAGAACTAAAATGCATGGCCATGCTCGAATGAGTCGATATGAGATATCGAGCTTATTCGTTTATTCTAGTTCTACTTGGGGATCAAGTAATGAAGATTGAATATACGAGTATGACTATTCCATGACTCGTGTTCAATCTAAACACAAAGGACAAAGGGATTAAGTTACATGATTAATGTAATACCCCCGAAATGTAATATGATTATGTTCTATGATGATGAATTATGATGTGTCTAAGGGTTATGGTGTATTTAAATTGGGGGCCACGAATTATGTTATGATGATATGATGTGGGGAGCATGTTGGGTATTTTAAGGGATGTATTAATTATATGAAGTTAGAAAATATCGAGTGAGGATATTTTAATACATCGTACTATATACCGGGATACAATTAAACACCACATGGCACCCCAACCCACACCACCTACCCTCAACCCATGCTGCAAGTGGCTGGGTGCCCATGCCTTTTCCCCCACTCTTTCACCTCACCTCCATCACTCCTATCTTGCCCCATTTTCGTCCAAAACACATCCAGCTCCAGCTTAGCAGGTAGGAAGGAAGAAACTTCAAAATTCTTTGCAAGAAACCTTCCAAAAATCGGAGCAAAGGAGGGTGAGAAACCACATTCTGTTTGGTTTAAGTTTTGTTTGGGTTAATGTTTTTACTTGGTATAAAAATGGCATGCTAGGTTAGATTTTGTCAAACCTTTAATTCAAGCTCGTTCATGATGTTTTTATGAAGTTCCTAGCATGTTTATATGAGCATGATGTATGCGCTATGTGGTAGATTTGTTGGCTTGAAACTAGGTGTTCGAAATCGGGCAAGGAAGTGCTCTGTTTTTATGATACGTAGGGCTTTTATTATGAAGATTTGAAGCATGCTAACTTAGGTTATAAATAAACCTTTGGCATGATTACATACACGAAAGTTTGGTGAACATGCCAACATATTTGTTTAAGCATAAACTACGGGATATGTAGTAGTTTCATTGCTATAAAGATGTGTGTTCAAGAATCCTGGGCTGTGTATTGTGCCCTGTTTTTCTGAACAAGTTAATTGGGCACTGATAAAGATGGGGTATTTTAATGCATGCCGGTTTAAGTTATGATTGAACCTTTGACTTTAATACATGAATGGAAGTATGAGGAAGTTATTGATGTTCTCTTTTTAAGCATCTTATGTATGTTATGAAGTAGAAAAGATGGTGTGAAATGAGGTGCTCAAAAATCTGGGATATCCCGATTTTTTCAGAGCTCTCGATCGATCGAGATTTGGTCCCGATCGATCGAGCGAGTCAGAAGGTCTAATCATGTTTTCAAAATTTTGGTGCCGATCGATCGAAGGATTTCTCGATCGATCGGTGAAGCTCCTCGATCGATCGGTAAAATGTTCGATCGATCGAGCGAGGCAGGAAACCAAGACACTGTTAGTGCACAGTGCCTCGATCGATCGAGACCTAGGGCCGATCGATCGAGACAGGCAGAAAGTTGAAAAATTTAATGATGTTTTATTTTGTTAAGTTTATGATGTAAGATGGTTTTGAGGCATCTAATATGGTATTATGTGGTCTTGTAGAACCATCCCAGGTACCGGCACCATCAAGGAGATAAAGTCTGTTGACTCCTCCTCTTTTTGAAAAGGTACGTAAGAAGCGTACGGGCATCGGACGGTAACACACATCTCTATTCTACAACTATGCTTTTATTGCATGAGTATTCACGATGAAACGACGGTGTTTATACGATGTTTACACGATGATGTTTATATGATGTTTATACGATGAAGTTCATATGATGTTTATTGCTTATACGATGCTTATATGATGACATTTATGTGATGTATTGTGGTAAGACGCCACGGGGTAAGATGCCCCACATGGTAAGAGGCCATGCGATGTATTGTGGTAAGATGCCACGGGGTAAGATGCCCTACATGGTAAGAGGCCATGCGATGTATTGTGGTAAGATGCCACGGGGTAAGATGCCCCATATGGTAAGAGACCATACGATGATGTTGTGGTAAGATGCCACGGGGGTAAGATGCCCCATATGCATGATTCTAAGTCAGGGACAACAATAAGAAGTGAATGTATAACCAGCATATTACTTAACTAATGTTTCATGCATTTACTATGATGTTTATAATGTTAAGTAAGATTATATATGCTCATGATGTGTTGTCCCTGTAGGTACACTTTTGGACGAAAGGACTAAGGGTCGGGTTGAGGCAGTGAGCTACTAGGGACACGGGAATGCATAGGATTCAAGTTATGATTAGTATCTACTCTAGGAGTAGTGTAAATCTAAATGACATTCTTTTGGAATGTAATGAATTATTTTTGAAGTTTTGTATTTTGACCTGTAATCCTGTTAGCTCGTGTAACAACCAAAACCTTAAGATGTTACCTTAATGCATGATTTGTCCTTCTTATGTCTTTTAAATCACTGTTAAGGTGGGAAGACCCCACAATTAATATTATCACAAGTTCTAAAGGTTATGTCGAGTCATTGACATTCTCGTAATTTGGGTAGCATCGATGTGTTGCTAGATACCGCTCGATGCTTGCGACATAAAATGAGATTTTATGTCACTGCCAACATTACGAGATCCTATCGGGTCGCACAAAAGATTAAATCGAGAAGGGAAATTAAATTCATGGGATGAATTAAATAATTAAGAGGAGTCTTAATTAATAATCATAAGGATTAATTAAATCATGGGCTTAAGCCCATGAAGCTTTAAGAAAGCCTTTAATTAATCATATATAATTTGTTAACAAGGTTTAATTAGATTAAGACTTGCAAGACAATTTTTCATATCAAAACCCTACACAAGCCAAGGAGGAAACGGCCGCACCATTGAATCACTCTCGGCCATCAAAAGTCGAAGGTGTTCTTGGTGGTTTTGGTCAATTCTTTCGATTGTGAATCGAGCTTGCTTTGTGTATCGGATTAATAACTTGTCTAGCAACGTGTTATTAATCCGTCCCTTCACCCGATTTGATCGTGTGGATACCGTTGAGGCAAAACCAATCGAGTTTTGCTTAGTGACTCGGAGAAGGCGTAGGACGTGGTGCAGCTCCGTGGATTCTGCTTCAAACGCGCTACAAGGGTAAGACTCTTATGTAATTCTCTAATCCGATATGAATCCCTATGTATAGATCGCTGGTTTGTAATCCCAAAATTTTATTCCGCTGCGTTGTATGCTCATGGGGTTACTTACAGTGGTATCAGAGCCGTGTACAAGGCTCATATCGGATTTATGTGGTTAAATAGTTTAATCATGTTAGAATTAATATTGCATGCTATTTAAAACTGTATTTTCATATATGATATGGAAAAATCGATTTTGTGAAAATCATCGTATGATAATATATATGATATAATTGACGGATCGAAATATATGATAATTCGTGATCAAAAACCGGAACATTAGCTCGAGTATGGCTCACGGCCAACGCCACCTAGGTGCTAGGGTTTCGAACCCTAGTCACCATGGCTCGGCCGCCGCTTCAAATAGGCCTAGGGTTTTGAACCCTAGTCACATAAGCCTCTCGGCCGCCGCTTGAGAGTTAGGGTTCGGACCCTGGCTCGAGCATGGGTCAAGCCGTTGCACTATCTAGGGTTTTGAACTCTATTGGCTCGATAAAGTATTGAAAAGGTGCAAGTTGGCTCGATAGAATCAACATGGTGCAAGGCGGCTAGGGTTTGGAACCCTAGCAGCGCCGCACCCAAGCCGCCGCATGGACCATGGCTCGGCCATGGGCTAGGGTTTCGAACCCTAGGCCCACTATTGGTCCAGCCGTGGGTTTTGGTTCGAACCATGGTGGTTCGTGTTTTAGTCGCTTTAGTTCGTGGCATGTGATGTCCCGAGCGTACGATAATTTTTCAAAAATTATATTACAGTTTTAATTAGAATTAAATTTAAATTGTTTAGAATTTAATTAATTAAATGTTAATGCATGCTTTATGTGTTGTTTTGAGCATGGTGCGTGGTTATAGCCCTTTGACCTATTAGATAGGATTTGTGAATGATTGTAATTTATAATACGACCTGCGAGTCGTGCCTTTCTCTATTTTATTCTAAATGTAATCCCTCCCCTATGTTCCCCTCGAATGTGAATCGAGGAATTCTATATCTTGTAAATAGTATAGTTTATTTTATTGATGGTGATCAATGACGATGGAGCATCGTGCCGGGATGAGGAGGCCATTCACAAATTGGAGCCAAAGGAAGGAGCTTATGAAGTTACCTTAGGTTGACTCATATGAGTTTCTCATTGGCTTGAGAAACTCATTAGTAGGGGCTATAACCATGTCACGTTTTAATTATGTATGTTGATGCATGATTTATCTTATGTTTTAGTTTGATAATAGTATTACACATATATGTAGATATGTATACAACTATATGTAGTGGACATATTTTAAATTATCAAATTAATCATGAGATCAATAAATCCCTCTAAAATATTAAGTTTAAGATGCCTTCCAAATAAAAGTACTCGTCAATAACTTCGATTGTACATGTGTGGGTTTGCCAAAGCAAAGCACCGTGGCAATCTTAGTAAGGCGCGAAAGGATAAAAGTGATATCCGTCATACTTTAATTGGGTACGACTTAACTATGTTATCTCAATAGGATTGGGAACCTAGAGGCATGGGTTGGATCATAATTCATTTGATGAATTGAACAAAGTGTTGTTCGTCCAACTATACAAGAATTATATGTGATGTAATTGACAAAGTGTTGTCTACCTAAATAACCGAGTCTTGGGCGATTAGCCAAAGCTAACTCAAGATTAGGCGAAATATGGATCTTGGCCCACTAAAAGATTTCGAGGGTTGATATTTTTCAAACAAAATAGTGGGAGTATCATTTAATATAAGACCATGTTAAATGATTTAAATCATAAACTTATTTTGCATATTTATATTGTAGATATCCATGGCAACTAACAACGTTACTAGCACTTTATCACTGCGATCGGTCCTTGAGAAGGACAAATTAAATGGGACGAATTTCCTAGACTGGCAAAGGAACTTGAGGATAGTCCTCAAACAAGAAAAGAAACAATATGTCCTAGAGGAACCCTTACTCGCTGAAGAACCTCCCCTAACGGCTACAAGAACCGAAAAAGATGCTTACAAGAAGCATCAGAGTGACGCACTTGATGTTGGGTGCCTCATGCTTGCCACCATGAACTCTGAGCTTCAGAAGCAACATGAGGAAATGGAGGCGTTCGATATGATCGAACACTTAAAGCAGTTGTACCAACAGCAAGCTAGACAAGAGAGGTATGACGTCTCTAAAGCGTTATTCCAGTGCAGGATGGTAGAGGGAAGCTTAGTTGGAACTCATGTGCTCAAGATGATTGGGTACATTGAGAATCTGGACAAGCTAGGTTTTCCATTGGACCAAGAGTTGGCCACCGATGTAATCTTGTAATCGTTGCCGGAGAGCTTCAGTCAATTTGTAGTAAATTACAATATGACTGATATGGAAAAGACTCTGCCCCAGTTGCTTGGTATGTTGAGAACATATGAAGCAAACACTAAGAAGACTAAGGCCACAAATGTCCTTATTGTGAATAAAGGCAAAGGAAGGGCCAAAGCTAAAGGCAACAAGAAAGCAAAGAAGGTCTTTGCTAAATCTAAGCCAAAGTCTTCTGCACTGAAGCCAAAGGGAGGGATAGCAAAAGAAGGGAACTGTTTCCATTGCGGTGAGACCGGTCATTGGAAAAGAAACTGCAAAGTATATCTGGAGGATCTAAAGAAAGGAAGTGTGACTTCCGCTTCAGGTATTTTTGTTATAGAAGTCAATTTATCTACTTCTTCATCATGGGTATTAGATACTGGATGTTGATCTCACATTTGTGTAAATGTGCAGGATCTCAAAAGGAGTAGGACATTGGCGAAAGGTGAAGTTGATCTCCGAGTTGGAAATGGAGCAAGAGTTGCTGCATTAGCTATAGGAGATTATCATTTAGCTTTACCTTCTGGTTTATCACTGATTTTAAAAGACTGTTATTTTGTGCCTTCAATTACTAAAAACATTATTTCTATTTCTTGTTTAGACAAGTATGGTTTTTCATTTATAATAAAGGACAATTGTTGTTCTATTTATTTAAATGATATGTTTTATGCTAGTGCACAAATGGTGAATGGTCTTTATGTATTAAATCTTGATATGCCTATCTATAACATAAATACTAAAAGGATTAAAAATAATGATTGTAATCCGACTTATCTCTGGCACTGTCGCTTGGGCCACATAAACGAGAACCGCATATCTAAACTTCATAAGGATGGAGTATTAGATTCATTTGATTTTGAATCATATGAAACATGCGAATCTTGT
Source organism: Haberlea rhodopensis (assembly GCA_907163345.1). Lineage (NCBI taxonomy): Eukaryota > Viridiplantae > Streptophyta > Magnoliopsida > Lamiales > Gesneriaceae > Haberlea > Haberlea rhodopensis. Next base: position 3,992,265 of record CAJQUN010000055.1, read on the forward strand.
TTAATGGGCAAGATGACTAAAGCCCCTTTCAAGGGACATGTTGAAAGGGCAAATGTTTTATTGGGACTAATACATAGTGATGTATGTGGACCAATAAGTACGCAAGCTAGAGGTGGTTTTCAATACTTCGTTACATTTACTGATGACCTCAGTAGATATGGGTATGTGTACCTAATGAAACATAAACATGAAACCTTTGAAAAGTTCAAAGATTTCAAGAATGAAGTACAAAACCAACTTGGCAAAAGTATCAAAATCCTTCGATCAGATCGAGGAGGAGAATACTTAAGCCAAGAGTTTCATGACTAACTAAAGGAGTGTGGGATAGTCCCACAACTCACTCCTCCGTATACTCCACAATGGAATGGTGTATCCGAGAGGAGAAATCGAACCTTGTTAGACATGGTTAGATCAATGATGAGTCATGCAGATCTTCCGATATCGTTTTGGGGACACGCTCTAGAAACAACGATTTTCTTACTGAACCGTGTTCCATCTAAATCAGTGGAAAAGACACCATATGAGATATGGACTGGGAAGCGTCCTAGTATGTCTTTTATGAAGATTTGGGGTTGTGAGGCTTTCGTTAGACTGTCATGCCACTAACAAACTTGGACCCAAATCTGATAAGTGTTTATTTGTGGGGTATCCTAAGGAAACGAAAGGATACTATTTCTATTATCCCACCGAGAACAAAGTAGTTGTTGCTCGGACTGGTGTATTTCTTGAAAGAGAATTTATTTCTAGAAAAACCAGTGGGAGAAAAATAGAACTTAGTGAAGTTCAACCACAAGAAAACACTGAACCTGAAATTGAGATGGAAACAGAGCAGACACCACAAACTGTTGTGGAAGAAGCATCTGCTCAAGAGACACAAGCCCAGCGTAGGTCTGTAAGAGAACACCGGGAGCCACAGAGATATGGATTTCTTGTGACTCAACAAGGTGACTTACTACTTATTGATGAGGATGAGCCGTCATCTTATCAACAAGCTATTATGGGCAATGATTCTGAGAAATGGCAAGAGGCCATGAAATCTGAGATGGAATCCATGTATGCAAACCAAGTATGGACTTTGGTTGATCCACCTGAAGGGGTACGACCCATAGGGTGCAAATGGATTTTCAAGAAAAAGACCGATATGGATGGTAACGTACAAACCTATAAAGGTCGGCTGGTTGCAAAAGGATTCAAACAAATTCATGGTATTGACTATGATGAAACCTTTTCACCAGTGGCCATGGTTAAATCCATAAGGATCTTACTTGCAATAGCTGCATTTCATGATTATGAAATCTGGCAGATGGATGTCAAAACAGCTTTCCTTAATGGAAATCTGCTCGAGGATGTGTACATGACACAGCCCGAGGGTTTTGTCGATCCAAAGGATGCTGGAAAGATATGCAAGCTACAACGATCCATTTATGGATTGAAGCAAGCTTCTCGGAGTTGGAATCTTCGTTTTGATGATGCAATCAAAGAGTTTGGTTTTATCAAAAATGAAGATGAACCTTGTGTCTACAAGAAGGTCAGTGGGAGCGTAATCATTTTCCTAGTGTTGTATGTAGATGACATACTTCTTATTGGAAATGATATCCCTGCCTTGCAATCTGTAAAGATTTGGCTAGGGAATTGCTTTTCGATGAAAGATTTAGGAGAAGCCACCTATGTATTAGGAATCAAGATCTATAGAGGTAGATTGAGAAGGCTTCTTGGTCTAAGTCAAAGTACGTACATAGACAAGGTGCTTAAAAGGTTTAGCATGCAAGAATCCAAGAAATGATTCGTGCCTATGACACATGGTATTTATCTCTCGAAGGAACAGTGTCCTTCAACACCAGATGAGAGACAACGCATGAGTAAGATTCCATACGCGTCAGCTATTGGATCTATCATGTATGCCATGATATGTACTCGTCCCGATGTATCGTATGCTTTGAGCATGACGAGCAGATATCAAGTTGATCCAGGTGAAGGTCACTGGATTGCTGTCAAGAACATCCTGAAGTACTTGAGAAGGACTAAGGATACATTCTTGATTTATGGAGGTGAGGAAGAGCTCAATGTAATGGGTTACACTGATGCTAGCTTCCAAACCGACAAAGATGATTTCGATCGCAATCTGGATATGTGTATTGCCTAAATGGAGGTGCTGTGAGCTGGAAGAGTTCAAAGCAAGAAACAGTAGCCGATTCTACAACGGAAGCTGAGTATATTGCTTCCTCGGATGCAGCAAAGGAAGCTGTTTGGATGAGGAAGTCATTTCTGAACTGGGAGTGGTGCCTAGCATTAAAGATCCGATAGAACTCTATTGTGACAACAATGGAGCGATCGCATTGGCTAAGGAACCAAGATCTCACCAAAGATCCAAGCACATACTTAGGCGCTTCCATTTCATTCGAGAAATCGTTGAAAGGGGAGATGTTAAAATATGCAAAGTACCAACAGATGATAATGTATCTGACCCATTGACGAAGCCGCTGTCACAGCAGAAGCATGATCGTCATACTAGATCTCTAGGCGTTAGGTATATGTCTGAGTGGTCTTAGTGCAAGTGGGAGATTTGTTGGGATATGCCCTAAGACAAGTCATTAGATGATTGTTTAAGACATACAATGTTTATGGTTTTATGAATGGCAATTCATTATTATATATTATTCTTTTAACTGTGCATTGTGAATTAATATATATGTTAATGTCCTTAGAATAATATTGTATTATTCTTAAAGAAGTTCCTAGTCAAGTATTATCATGAAAGGGATAATGATAATACGTAGAGACTAGTATATGTTGATCGATGAATTGTTCATTGATATGAGATATCAAATCAACATATGGGTACATGTTAGAGAACGATGTACTGAACAGACCCACCATGAGAATGCAACATGGATAGTTATATGATCGTCATATGCAATTCTCATAGTGATAATAATGTATGTAATCCTTACGACTTGTGATCATCAGAGATCCCAACATAAGGAGTTATGTATCTTGATATCGTCAAACGTTACCCGTAACAGGGTATACTATAAAGGCGACTATTGGATACACTACGAATTATGTAGAGGGATGTTGACTGATCGAGATAGGATTTGTCCCTCCTATATAACAGGAGATGTGTTTTGGCCCTTGATCAAGTGAGAACTAAAATGCATGGCCATGCTCGAATGAGTCGATATGAGATATCGAGCTTATTCGTTTATTCTAGTTCTACTTGGGGATCAAGTAATGAAGATTGAATATACGAGTATGACTATTCCATGACTCGTGTTCAATCTAAACACAAAGGACAAAGGGATTAAGTTACATGATTAATATTATCACAAGTTCTAAAGGTTATGTCGAGTCATTGACATTCTCGTAATTTGGGTAGCATCGATGTGTTGCTAGATACCGCTCGATGCTTGCGACATAAAATGAGATTTTATGTCACTGCCAACATTACGAGATCCTATCGGGTCGCACAAAAGATTAAATCGAGAAGGGAAATTAAATTCATGGGATGAATTAAATAATTAAGAGGAGTCTTAATTAATAATCATAAGGATTAATTAAATCATGGGCTTAAGCCCATGAAGCTTTAAGAAAGCCTTTAATTAATCATATATAATTTGTTAACAAGGTTTAATTAGATTAAGACTTGCAAGACAATTTTTCATATCAAAACCCTACACAAGCCAAGGAGGAAACGGCCGCACCATTGAATCCCTCTCGGCCATCAAAAGTCGAAGGTGTTCTTGGTGGTTTTGGTCAATTCTTTCGATTGTGAATCGAGCTTGCTTTGTGTATCGGATTAATAACTTGTCTAGCAACGTGTTATTAATCCGTCCCTTCACCCGATTTGATCGTGTGGATACCGTTGAGGCAAAACCAATCGAGTTTTGCTTAGTGACTCGGAGAAGGCGTAGGACGTGGTGCAGCTCCGTGGATTCTGCTTCAAACGCGCTACAAGGGTAAGACTCTTATGTAATTCTCTAATCCGATATGAATCCCTATGTATAGATCGCTGGTTTGTAATCCCAAAATTTTATTCCGCTGCGTTGTATGCTCATGGGGTTACTTACAGCTAGTATGAGCAGAATTGATCGTTTCTTATTATCAAATTCTTGGATGTCAGAGTGGCAAGATTTAGTCCAATGTGGTCTTCCAAGATCGGTCTCTAATCATTGTCCCATTTTGTTGAAAACAAATTCTGTTAACTGGGATCTAAACCATTCAGATCTTTGGATTGCTTGTTAGAAGTTCCGGAATTCTTTAAAATAGCGAGGAGAGTTGGTCAGAATCCAATTTTCAAGGTTGGGGTGGTTTTGTCCAAGAAAAACTTAAAGGCCTAATGTCTTGTACTAGAGCGGAATACACCTTTCAAAAGGGTGGATCGAGTTTTTTTATTTTCTTTCTCGGCCTTCTCTCTATTCCCCGGTCTCCCGCAATACCAACTGGTCCGGCAAGACTAAGACATCGTCTTGGTAGCAACCCCAAAACCAATAGAAAAAGGGTGAGCTCTTTTTCGTGGATTAGAAGTCAGCGCTGACAAAATGGAACCAGGAAATATGTGGTAATTTGGATAAGAAAACAGAGGATAGTAAGGAGAAAATTCTACAGCTAGACCTGAAAAGTGAACTGAATGGATTATCAGAAGTCGAAATCCAATCCCGAAGAGATGAAATGGAGGAATTATGGTCAATTGAAAAAATGAAAGATAGTATTTTATTCTAGAGATCTAGAATCCGAGAGGAGATGCAAACTCTAAATTCTTCCATGGTTGGATCAATAAAAGATTAAGAACTAATGAAATTGTGGGACTGCATATTAATAACAGGTGGATCAGTAATCCTGCTGAACTGAAAAATTCGAATGTATTTCGAATCCAAGTTCTCTTTTGTTAAGTGGAAGAGGCCAAAAATAAGAGGTATCAGGTTCCCACAAATCTCTCCTACAAATAACGCACATCTTATTGCTGATTATGAGTCGGTGGAAATAGAGAAGGCAATGTGGAATTGTGGAGGTAAAAGGAGTCCTGGTCCCGACGGTTTTAATTTCAATCTCATTCAAAACTGTTGGTCTGTTATGAAAGATGATTTGAGAGATTTGTTCGGCAATTTTTCTGTCACGGGTAAGCTGGTGAGGGCTCCAATCCCTCATTCATAACCTTAATCCCTAAAGTCAAGAATCCAACCAAGCTAGAGGAATTCAGACCGTTATCCCTCATAGGCTGCATGTATAAGGTAATATCTAAAATACTGGCTACTAGATTGAGTTCTGTTTTGGATAACCTGATCTCTCAAAATCAATCGGCATTTTTGAGTCAAAGACAGATTCTAGATAGTGTGCTCATCCTAAATGAAACAATAGATGAGGTTAAGAAGAAAAAAAAAAGTTGTTTCCTCCTCAAAGTGGATTTTGAAAAAGCATATGATTCGGTGATTTGGGATTTTGTGGATGAGATGATGGAGGCTATGAATTTCAACACAAAATGGCGTCAATGGATCATGGAATGTATCTCATCAGCATTAGCTTCAGTCCTCGTAAATGGGAGCCCTTCGGGTGAATGTAAACTTGATAAAGGGATTCGTGAAGGTGATCCTTTATCACCTTTCTTGTTTCTCTTAGTCTCTGAAGGTTTGAGTAGAGTATTGGGGAAGGCGTCAAATATTGGTGTTTTCAAACCAGTTGATGTTGGTAAAGATAACATTGAGATTTCACATATCCAATTCGCAAATGTAATACCCCCGAAATGATATATGATTATGTTCTAAGATGATGAATTATGATGTGTTTAAGGGTTGTGGTGTATTTAAATTGGGGGCCACGATTTATGATATGATGATATGATGTTGGGAGCATATTGGGTGTTTTTAAAGGATGTATTAATTAAATGAAGTTAGAAAATATCGAGTGAGGATATTTTAATGCATCGTACAAAATACCGGGATACAATTAAACACCACAAAACCACCCTACATGCAACCCCCCCCCCCCCCCCCCCACTTGCAGCAACCCACGCCCCCCTCCCCTGTTTTCTGGGAAATATTTGACTAAGTGGGCATGTTGGCATTAAGATATTTTCACCTTGTCTCTTCCAAAAAGCTTCCTTCTTTTTCTCTTCATTTTGTCTGCAACTTGTTCTGTTCCAGGAAGAAAGTGATCGGATTTCATTAATCCTTTCTTGTCAAAAAATCGGAGTGCAAAAGTGGTGAGGAATCACGCTGGTTCACCAGCTTTTTCGTTTTATGCATGTGTTTTCTTTGTAGCAGATTTGGCATGCTAGTGTAGGGTTTGATGAAACCTTGTTTTGAGTACTTTTATATGATGTTTATGAAGCCCTAGCATGTCTTGTTAAGTAACTTGCATGCGTTATGTGTTAGATTTCTAGTTTGGAAAAAGGGTTCCTCGAACATAGGAGCAGGGGAGGTGCCCTGTTTGTATGTCGAGTAGGGCTTTTGTTATGAAGATTTGAAGCATGCTAACTTAGGTTATGGGAAAACTTTTGACGTAAATGCATACATGGAAGTTTGGTGAATATGCCAGCATATTTGTTTGAGCATGAACTATGGGCTTTATGGTATTTTCGAGGCTATGAATATGTATGTTCAATAATTCTGGGCTAGGAAATTATGCCCTGTTTTTCAGAAATGTTGATTGAGTATTGAGAAAAAGGGGTAGATTTAATGCATGTAGGTTTCAGTTATAAGTGAACCTTTAATTTTAATACATGCATGAAAGTATGTGGAAGTTATTGATATTCTTGTTTAAGCACCTTATGTGTGATATGAAGTAGTATTGATGGTATGAAATGGGGTGCTAAAAAATCTGGGGAAATCCCGAACATTCAGAGTTCTCGATCGATCGAGATTTAGTCCCGATCGATCGAGCAAGTCAGTAGGTCTAATGTATGTTTTAAAATTTTGATGCCGATCGATCGAAGAATTTCTCGATCGATCGGTGAAGCTTCTCGATCGATCGGTAAAATACTTCGATCGATCGAGCGAGGCAGGAAGCTAAGGCACTGTTAGTGCACAGTGTCTCGATCGATCGAGATCTTGGGCCGATCGATCGAGAGAGGCAGTAAGTTGAAAAATATAATGATGTTTTATTTTGTTAAGTTTATGATGTGAGATGGTTTTGAGGCATCTAATATGGTATTATGCGGTCTTGTAGAACCATCCCAGGCACCGGCACCATCGAGGAGATAAAGTCTGTGACTCCTCCTCCTTTTGAAAAGGTACGTAAGAGACGTACGGGCATCGGACGGTAAAACACATCCCTATACTATGAATATGCATATATCGCATGAATATACACGATGAAATAATGATGTTTATATGATGTTTATGTGATGATGTGTATACGATGTTTATATGATGATGTTTATACGATGTTATTGTGGTAAGGTGCCACGGGGTAAGGTGCCCCACATGGTAAGTAGCCATGCGATGTTATTGTGGTAAGGTGCCACGGGGTAAGGTGCCCCACATGGTAAGAGGCCATGCGATGTTATTGTGGTAAGGTGCCACGGGGTAAGATGCCCCATATGTATGATTATGAATCAGGGACAACAATAAGAAGTTAATGAATATCCAGCATATTTACTTAACCAAGATTTCATGCATTTACTATGATGTTTATATGATGTTAAGTAAAATAGTGTATGCTCATGATGTGTTGTTCCTGTAGGTACACTTTTGGACGAAAGGACTAAGGGTCGGGTTGAGGCAGTGAGCTACGAGGGACACAGGAATGTATAGAATTCAAGTTATGATTAGTATCTACTCTAGGAGTAGTGTAAATCTAAATGACATTCCTTTAGAATGTAATGAATTGTTTTCGAAGTTTTGTATTTTGGCCTGTAATCCTGTTAGCTCGTGTAACAACCAAAACCTTAAGATGCTACTTTAATGCATATTTAGTCCTTCTTATGTCTTTTAATCACTGTTAAGGTGGGAAGACCCCACATTAGTGGTATCAGAGCAGTGGTTAGATAACTCGGGGATGAGAGAAGGGTAGCCTTAGCAATAAGTTGGCTAAGTACTTACTATTGAACATGTTTTATGTGTATGCTGCATATGAAGTTTCTATGTTATGCTAACATGTTTTATTATCTAACGATGTGCTTTATGAACTGCCTTTGGTGTTGTTATTAACCCTTGTGTTGCAGCATGGCAGCAAATATAGAAGTGGGTGACGCCATTAGTGTAAATGCAAGTGCTGGGCGTACGAATCCATTGCCACCACCAGCCTTGGGCGAGGAACCCTCTGAACAGCAGTTGCTACCTGGGGAGTTGAGCTTGGCTCAATTTATGATGTACCGACCCCCGATGTTTGAGGGAACAGAATCAGGGGAAAAAGCTGAGGAATGGCTGGAGAGGATTGAACAGATATTTGTGGCAGCACCTTGTGCAAAGACGGCCTGGATCAGATTAGCAGAATTTCAACTGTCCAAGAAAGCATTGATGTGGTGGAAAACCACAGTGATTGAGCAAGAGGCTCTGGGACAGGAAGTAAATTGGAAGATGTTCCGAACGCGGTTTTTGAACAGCTATTTCTCTGCCGCTGCAAGACAGGCCAAGGAGGATGAGTTTACCAGTTTAAGACAAGGTACCATGCCTGTATCTGACTATGCTTTGCATTACTGTTCCTTACTACGATATGTGACACACATTGCTGCAAGCACTCAAGCGAAGATGCGGAACTTCATGAAAGGCTTGAGGCCTGAACTGTATGACAGGGTGATCACTTATGGCCCTGCTTGTTTTGATGATGCACTCTCACGAGCTGAGCTAGCTGAGCTGGGAGTTGGTGCATATCCTGATGCGGTGCCACCTCCAGCACCCCCTCAGAAATCTACTTCTGACCACTTGAAGCCCAGGGGTGATCAGTTCAAGCCTAGGGGGAACATGTCAGCATCGAGATTCAGTGGCAAGAGGCCCGAGAATCGATGGAAAGGGAAAGGTAGGAATGATACTCCATCTGGGAGAGGACAGCCTCAGGGAGATAGATCTGGAAGAGCTCAGTGCACTATATGTGGACTATCACATTTGGCAAAGGACTGTGTTGGCTGCTATGTCTGTGGCGACAGAGGCCACTTCGCTCGACAGTGTCCCAACAGGGGAAGATAGCAGAACTCTGCGGGGAGGCCTGCGGACAGAACGGCACCGCACAGACCACCTTTCGCACCGAGGCAATATGGAGGTCAGCCCACGGGGCCACCTCAGGGTCAGGTGTATGCTTTGACGAGGGAGCAGGCTACAGCGGCTCCGGAGGAGGTGATAGCGGGTACGTGTCTTTTATTTACGCACCCTGCTCTTATATTGATAGACACAGGTGCGTCACACTCTTTTGTGTCGACGAGTTTTGTTGAAAGGCACCACATATGCACTTCTCCGTCGCCCATGCCTCTTTTAGTCTCGACCCCCGCAGGAAGGAGTTTGACTACGGATCAGATTGTCTATGATGGCATCATTTATTTTGAGGATAATGAGTTAAGATCAGATTTGATTGTGCTGGGAATGACAGACTTCGATTGCATTGTGGGCATCGATGTTCTGAACAAGTATCAGGCGGTCGTTAACTGCAGGCAAAGGACTGTCCGATTCAGATCTGATATGGGAGTCCAGTGGACATTCTTTGGGGATGGTTCTTGCCCAAAGATTCCGTTGGTATCGGCTGTCAAGATGGCACAGTTATTAGAACGAGGCCATACAGGATATCTTATCTATGCCATTGATATGACGGAAAAGAGGAAGGAATTAAAGGTTGAGGATGTGCCCGTAGTGGCGGAGTTTCCTGATGTCTTCCCGGAGGAGATTCCCGGATTCCCCCCGACGAGAGAGGTCAAGTTTGGGATTGAGCTGCTACCAGGGACGTCTGCAATTTCTCGTGCCCCGTATAGGATGGCACCAGCAGAGTTAAGGGAGTTAAAGATACAGTTGCAGGAACTCCTTGACAAGGGCTACATACGCCCTAGCGTATCGCCATGGGGTGCGCCTGTCTTATTTGTTAAGAAGAAAGATGGATCGATGCGCCTATGCATTGACTATAGGCAACTGAATAAGGCCACAGTCAAGAACAAGTATCCACTTCCGAGGATTGATGACTTGTTTGATCAGTTGCAGGGAACGAGGCTCTACAGTAAGATCGATCTGAGGTTGGGGTACCATCAGATACGAGTAAGGGAAGGTGATGTTCAGAAGACGGCTTTCAGGACCAGATATGGGCACTATGAATTTCTGGTCATGCCTTTTGGGGTGACGAATGCCCCAGCTGTCTTCATGAGTTTGATGAATAGGGTATTCCAGCCGTATTTGGATCAGTTCGTCATAGTCTTCATTGACGACATACTTATTTACTCTCGGACTGAAGAAGAGCATGTAAGGCACTTGAGGATAGTACTTCAGATCCTTAGGGATCATCAGCTGTATGCAAAGCTTAGTAAGTGCGAGTTCTGGTTGGACAGCGTGGTATTTTTAGGCCATGTCATATCTAGCCATGGGATATCTGTGGATCCAAGGAAGATTGAGGCTGTGATAGAGTGAGCTGCACCCACTTCTGTACCAGAAATACGGAGTTTCCTCGGTTTGGCAGGTTATTACCGACGTTTCGTCGAAGGCTTCTCGAAGATTGCCAAACCCCTGACACAGCTGACTCAGAAAGGAGTCCCCTTCTTTTGGTCTAAGGCTTGTGAGGAAAGCTTCCAAGAGCTGAAGCGTCGTTTGACTACAGCGCCTGTACTGGTGATTCCGTCTGAGGATAAGAGGTTCGCCTTATATACGGATGCGTCATTACAGGGCTTGGGCTGTGTGTTGATGCAAGATAAGCATGTGGTGGCTTATGCATCGAGGCAACTGAAGCCACACGAGGCTAGGTATCCAGTGCATGATTTGGAATTGGCGGCCATCATATTCGCCTTAGAGGTGCCTGAATGGAAGTGGGAGCATATATCTATGGACTTTGTGACCCACTTACCTAGGACGGCCTCAGGATTTGATGCGATCTGGGTGATCGTGGATAGGCTGACGAAGACGGCTCATTTCATCCCTTACAGTATGTCATATACATACTTGAAGATGGCCCAGATGTATATACGGGATGTGGTGAGGTTGCATGGTATTCCAGTCTCGATAGTGTCTGACAGGGACCCGAGGTTCACTTCACATTTCTGGGAGGGTCTCCAGACAGCTTTGGGCACAGAGGTGAGACTGAGTACGGCCTATCACCCTCAGACAGACGGCCAAACAGAGCGTACCATTCAGACGCTCGAGGACATGTTGAGGGCGTGTATTTTGGAGTTTGATACTCCGTGGCAGGATACAGTGCCGCTGGTGGAGTTCTCCTATAATAACAGTTATCAGGCGAGCATTCAAATGGCCCCTTTTGAAGCTCTGTATGGACGACGATGTAGATCACCACTGTATTGGGAGGACTTGACTAGCAAAGCGGTCGGAGGACCGGATATGATCAGGGATATGGAAGGTAAGATAAAGTTGATACGCCAGAAAATGAAAGCGGCCCAGGATAGGCAAGCGGCCTATGCCAATAAGCGGCGACGACCGCTAGAATTCCAGTTAGGAGACAGGGTCTTCTTAAAGATCTCGCCCTTCAGGGGCGTGGTTCGTTTTGGGATGCGGGGGAAGTTATCTCCGAGGTATGTTGGGCCATATGAAGTTTTACAGCGCATCGGTACTTTAGCTTATCGTTTGGCTCTACCGCCATCCTTGTCTGGCATACACGATGTTTTCCATGTCTCTATGTTACGAAAGTATGAGCCAGATCCGTCTCATGTCTTACAGCCTACAGAAGTTCAGTTAGACTCAGATATGTCCTACGAAGAACGACCAATCAGAATTCTGGATCGAGAGGATCGCAGACTACGGAGCAAAGTTATACCGATGGTCAAAGTCCAGTGGGATCGTCGGGGTGTCGAGGAGGCTACATGGGAGACGGAACGGCATATGGTGCAGCACTATCCGGAACTATTTTCTGGTATGTATTTATGTTTAGTTCCGTTATGATGATGCATGTGGATTTCGAGGACGAAATCTTATAAGTAGGGGAGTAATGTAATACCCCCGAAATGATATATGATTATGTTCTAAGATGATGAATTATGATGTGTTTAAGGGTTGTGGTGTATTTAAATTGGGGGCCACGATTTATGATATGATGTGTGGGGTCTTCCCACCTTAACAGTGATTAATAGACATAAGAAGGACTAATCATGCATTAAGGTAACATCTTAAGGTTTTGGTTGGTACACGAGCTAACAGGATTACAGGCCAAAATACAATACTTCAAAAATAATTCATTACATTCCAAAAGAATGTCATTTAGATTTACACTACTCCTAGAGTAGATACTAATCATAACTTGAATCCTATGCATTCCTGTGTCCCTAGTAGCTCACTGCCTCAACCCGACCCTTAGTCCTTTCGTCCAAAAGTGTACCTACAGGGACAACACATCATGAGCATATATAATCTTACTTAACATTATAAACATCATAGTAAATGCATGAAACATTGGTTAAGTAATATGCTGGTTATACATTCACTTCTTATTGTTGTCCCTGATTTAGAATCATGCATATGGGGCATCTTACCCCCGTGGCATCTTACCACAATATCATCGTATGGCCTCTTACCATATGGGGCATCTTACCCCGTGGCATCTTACCACAATACATCGCATGGCCTCTTACCATGTGGGGCATCTTACCCCGTGGCATCTTACCACAATACATCGCATGGCCTCTTACCATGTGGGGCATCTTACCCCGTGGCATCTTACCACAATACATCACATAAATGTCATCATATAAGCATCGTATAAGCAATAAGCATCATATGAACTTCATCGTATAAACATCATATAAACATCATCGTGTAAACATCGTATAAACACCGTCATTTCATCGTGAATACTCATGCAATAAAAGCATAGTCATAGTATAGAGATGTGTGTTACCGTCCGATGCCCGTACGCTTCTTACGTACCTTTTCAAAAAGAGGAGGAGTCAACAGACTTTATCTCCTTGATGGTGCCGGTACCTGGGATGGTTCTACAAGACCACATAATCCATATTAGATGCCTCAAAACCATCTTACATCATAAACTTAACAAAATAAAACATCATCATAATTTTCAACTTTCTGCCTCTCTCGATCGATCGGCCCTAGGTCTCGATCGATCGAGACACTGTGCACTAACAGTGTCTTGGCTTCCTGCCTCGCTCGATCGATCGAACATTTTACCGATCGATCGAGGAGCTTCACCGATCGATCGAGAAATCCTTCGATCGATCGGCACCAAAATTTTGAAAACATGTTTAGACCTTCTGTCTCGCTCGATCGATCGGGACCAAATCTCGATCGATCGAGAGCTCTGAAAATCGGGATTTTTCCCCAGATTTTTGAGCACCTCATTTCATACCATCTTTTCTACCTCATAACACATCTTTCATGCTGAAACAAACATGTGAAGAACTTCATAAAATATCCATGTAAGCTCTTAAATCGAAGGTTTAACAAAACCTAAGCTAACATGCATCATAACATCATCATAAACTTCATCCTTAACCAACTTTTCAGAAACAGAGTATGTATCTTTTTGCCCAGATTTTCGAGCATAGAGTTTCATAACTAGAAATCTACCACATAAGCCATGTAAATGCTCAACCAAACATGCTAGTAGCTACATAAAACTACCATGTAAGCATTCATATCAAGGTTCCACCCAAACCTATACTTAACATGCTTTAAAATCAACCCACCATAACTATACCCAACCCTATAACAGAGTATGAAGTCTTACCCCCTTTTTCTTCCTCAAATTGACAAGCTTTTACACAAAGCTTCACAGCCTATTTCCTTCTCTAATCTGCAGCTCCAGGGACGAAAAGAGAGGGAGGAGGAGGTGGAGGGAATTGATTACAAGGAAAAGTGATCATAGCATGGGTTGGGGCAAGTGGAGGCATGGGTGTGAAACAAGTGGGTTGACAAGTGGGGGATGGGTGGTGACCGAGTTGGGGGGGTGGGGTGGTGTGGTTGGGGTGCCATGTGGTGTTTAATTGTATCCCGGTATATAGTACGATGTATTAAAATATCCTCACTCGATATTTTCTAACTTCATTTAATTAATACATCCCTTAAAATACCCATCATGCTCCCCACATCATATCATCATAACATAAATCGTGGCCCCCAATTTAAACATAACCCTTAAACATATCATAATTTATCATCGTAGAATATAATCATATCACATTTCGGGGGGTATTACATTACTCCCCTACTTATAAGATTTCGTCCTCGAAATCCACATGCATCATCATATCGAAACTAAACATAAAAACATACCAGAGAATAGTTCCGGATAGTGCTGCACCATATGTCGTTCCGTCTCCCACGTAGCCTCCTCGACACCCCGACGATCCCACTGAACTTTGACCATCGGTATAACTTTGCTTCGTAGTCTGCGATCCTCTCGATCCAGAATTCTGATTGGTCGTTCAACGTAGGACACATCCGAGTCTAACTGTACTTCAGTAGGCTGTAAGACATGGGACGGGTCTGGCTCATACTTCCTCAACATAGAGACATGGAAAACATCGTGTATGCCAGATAAAGATGGCGGTAGAGCCAAACGATAAGCTAAAGTACCGATGCGCTGTAAAACCTCATATGGCCCAACATACCTCGGAGATAACTTTCCCCGCATCCCAAAACGAACCACACCCCTGAAGGGCGAGATCTTTAAGAAGACCCTGTCTCCTAACTGGAATTCTAGCGGTCGTCGCCGCTTATTGGCATAGGCCGCTTGCCTATCTTGGGCCGCTTTCATCTTTTGGCGTATCATCTTAATCTTACCTTCCATATCCTTGATCACATCCGGTCCTCCGACCGCTTTGCTAGTCAAGTCCTCCCAATACAGCGGTGATCTACATCGTCGTCCATACAGAGCTTCAAAGGGGCCATTTGAATGCTCGCTTGATAACTGTTGTTATAGGAGAACTCCACCAGCGGCACTGAATCCTGCCACGGAGTATCAAACTCCAAAACACATGCCCTCAACATGTCCTCGAGCGTCTGAATGGTACGCTCTGTTTGGCCGTCTGTCTGAGGGTGATAGGCCGTACTCAGTCTCACCTCTGTGCCCAAAGCTGTCTGGAGACCCTCCCAGAAATGTGAAGTGAACCTCGGGTCTCTATCAGACACTATCGAGACTGGAATACCATGCAATCTCACAACATCCCGTATATACATCTGGGCCATCTTTAAGTATGTATAAGACATACTGTAAGGGATGAAATGAGCCGTCTTCGTCAGCCTATCCACGATCACCCAGATCGCATCAAATCCTGAGGTCGTTCTTGGCAAGTGAGTTACGAAGTCCATAGATATATGCTCCCACTTCCATTCAGGCACCTCTAAGCTCTTCAGCTCTCCACCAGGCCTCTGCCTCTCTGCTTTTACCTGTTGGCAGATCAAACATCTTTTAACGAAAACAATTACCTCACGCTTCATGCGTCTCCACCAGAATTGATCGCATAGATCCTTGTACATCTTCTTTCCCCCTGGGTGGATACTGAATCGACTACTGTGAGCTCGCTCCAATATTCCTCTACGCAGTTCTGGTGTATCTGGGACTACCCATCGGTTGCCCAGTCTCAAGGAATCATCCTCAGCCATTCTAAACTTGGACGGTTGGCCTTGAAGTACCAATGGTGTCCACCTCTGAACCTCACTATCTGACTTTTGGGCCTTCCTGATTGCCTCAAATATATCTGGCTCTGCCAATAGGGTCGACACTCGCACAGGCGACGTGTCTACATTGAAATCGTAGCCCAGTTGGCAATAAGACGTCATCAAGGCTGACAAACACATAACATCCTCTGCACTACTCTTCACCTTCCGACTTAAGGCGTCTGCTATCAAGTTTGCTTTACCTGGATGATACTCAATTTCACAATCATAATCTTTGAGCAAATCCATCCATCTTCTTTGCCTCATATTCAACTCTGCCTGAGTGAATAAGAACTTCAGGCTCTTATGGTCCGTATATATAGTGAAAGACGTGCCATACAAGTAATGCCTCCAAATCTTCAAGGCGAATATGATGGCCGCCAATTCTAAATCATGCACTGGATACTTAGCCTCGTGTGGCTTCAGCTGCCTCGATGCATAAGCCACCACATGCTTATCTTGCATCAACACACAGCCCAAGCCCTGTAATGACGCATCCGTATACAAGGCGAACCTGTTATCCTCAGACGGAATCACCAGCACAGGCGCTGTAGTCAAACGACGCTTCAGCTCTTGGAAGCTTTCCTCACAAGCTTCGGACCAAAAGAAGGGGACTCCTTTCTGAGTCAGCTGCGTCAGGGGTTTGGCAATCTTCGAGAAACCTTCGACGAAACGTCGGTAATAACTATCATTAGTGGAGAAGTTGTTTGAAAATAGGCTTATAGGGTGCTTGATGATAATCTCGACTTTGAGTTGATTAGCATGATTTGATCTTGAATATGTGCATGAAACTTGAGATTGACTAGAGCACACACACACGTTCCGATTTTGAGATATGTTGCTTGAATTAGGAGAAAACATGTCTTGTCAACTTTTGTATATGTGCATGAGATTTCTGATGATAAGCAAGTCATGAAATAATTGTTTCAAATATCAAGAATGAACTCTACCTTATGATATTAATGCATAATCGAGGACGATTAAGTGATAAGTTTGGGGGAGTTGATAGGGTTGAATATTACGCGTTTTTAGGCTATGATATGTATATGTTTTCGTGTTGATTCTTGGATTATTTTACGGTTTATGGTATATATTTCTATATTTCAGGAATCAATGTTGAAATGCATAAAAGTAGAAGAAATGAACCAAAAATGATGAAAGAATGAATAAAGTTGAAGAAAAGAGGAAAAAACCAGAATCCAAGACACATGTTGCTCCTTTCTCCTCAAATTACTATATGTTCGAGCCATGTTTTGGAAATGTGGTCCATATAAAAGTTGTAGAACTTTCTCTTATCTTCGCCTGGACAGCTGATTCATCAAATTTCGAGTTCATATGAGAAAGTTACGGCCAAAATACGAAACTCGCCAGAAGCTGAAAAAGGCGAAGAAACATTCTGTGAAGCTCGATCGATCGAGAAACCATTCCGATCGATCGAGAAAGGCTGAAAACTGATCGAAATTCTTACTGGAAGGCTCGATCGATCGGCCACTTTTTTGGATCGACCGGGACGAGCAATTTTGAGAAAAAAAACTTCCTTGTAGAGTTTGTATGCAAAAGGGAAGCCCATAATTCCTTCCTCTATACATATGGACGAGATTTACAACCCAAATATAAGATTTTAAACCCTAGAACACGCCTCATCACAGCCTCCATCTCAGCCCCCTTTCCTTCACCATCCAAACTCACGCCTTCTTCACCAACGTCCATCACCACACGCCTCCTTTCTTCACTCTAAACTCACGCCTTCTTCACCAACGTCCATCACCACACGCCTCCTTTCTTCACTCTAACCTCACGCCTCCTTCACACGGCCATCAGCCATTCACTCCCCCATAACCTCCATATTTCTTCCATATATCACCATCACCAACCTTCAACCCTACACCCTATGATTTGGAACAAGCCAACAAGATAATCGAAGAGCACGATCGAGAAAGAAGCGAGGAAGGATCAAGAATCAACGAACGAAGTCGACTTGGGAGTTTGCTTTTACTTTTCTATTATTTGTTTTGAATTATTATTGGATTTATTGTGTTTTGAATGATTGAGAAATATTCTAAACATTGTTTTCCTTTAATATTCTTGATTGATTGAATTCATATATCATCTATGAGCATGTGTTATTGTTTTTAATGCTTTTGAAGGATTGATCACATTTGAATGATATTTTATTATAATTGAGATCGAGAGATGAAATTATAATACGATATAATAATTCATGCCGTGTGTTAAAGATTGAGATCGAGAGATAAAATCACACACGAGTGATAGCTTTGGGTTGTTTAATCTAAAGTTAGTGGTTTTCATAAAGCGCATTCAATATTAAATTGTTAATTACGTGAACGAGAGTTACTAGTTGCAATTTAATGTTAGACTTAATATAGCTCGAGAGAGTATATGGAATAAATTCGGAAAATCTGTCGCCTTAGAGATGTATGGAGAAAAGAATTGTAAGAGTTGGGTTAGGTGAATAATTGTCTTGATACTTTCTTGTGGATTTTTCTCGTGTTTGTTGACTATTTTGGTTGGATTATAGTAGCTTAATTTAGTTTAGTTTAATTATTAATTGAGTATCGTAGGTTAAATATAGTTAAAAGAAATCTTATTTGGTAATTGCTTGTTAGTCCCTGTGGGTTCGACAATCCGTATCTTCCTATCTATACTAAAACTTGACACCGTGCACTTGCGGTCTAAATCGCTAGATTGGAATTAATTGTTTAAAATAAAAGCGATCAAGTTTTTGGCGCCGTTGCCGGGGACTAACTTTAGTAATATCATACTAGGTTCTTTGACTGTAATTTAACCATTTTTCCCTTTGGATATATTTATTTCGGAAAAAAAAAATTATTAATTTATTTTGTTTATTTGTCTTGTGAGGTACTTGGAGATGCTACATCAACAAGCCTTCACAAGCTTTGCCCAACAACGTTCCGAGCCGTTCTACGCTGTTTGGGAGAGATTCAATGAATTGGCCAACACATTCCGGTATCACAACTTTTCGAACTATACTCTCTTGCAATATTTCTTCAACGGGTTGGATGCACAGACACGAGAATGGGTATTGAGCGGAGCACTGGTGACTGGGAGTCCTTTGGTTGCAAGAGATGAGGACAGTGTGGTGCACCTGCTCAATGATATGGCGGACTTCGATTACCAGTGGTATTGGAATCCTTCACTGCAGGGTTGGAGTCACCAATACCCACCGGAGCCTCGCTACCCTATTGATACGCCACAACCATTTGAACATCTCGAAGAAAGGAGAGATAGTTCTGCAGATGTCACAAGTCAGTTAGAAGATACCTTAAAAAGATTCATAGCATCAACTGAGAGCAGTTTAGAGTGCCAAACCAACTCTATGCGCCACCTGGGGCAGCAAATGGCGGTCCTTATTGAAACAATTTCAACTAGCTGCAAGGAGGAAGAGACGAGAGCTACAAATCAAGAGGCGATGGATCGAGTTTGGTTATATGATGACGATCACTCAACCAACCAAGTTTGGGGGAGTGATCCTACTAGTGTGGAAAAGTCAAGGGAACTTGAGCCTCTTCAAGAGATTGAGACTACTTCAAAGAAGACATCCGAGGAGTTCCCAAGTGAAGATGAGTCGTGTGTGATGTTGGAGAAGGAAGAGACTTTCAAAGATTCCGATTTGTGCCCGTCGATGGAGACATGTTCTATGCCATATGTGGATCCATATTTTCCGTCGATGCCAACTTCACCGCACTACATCCTCCATATGAAGCCAAGTCGAGAATCATTCTCCCGTGCCTGCCATTTAAAGACGAATGTTGTTGGAATGACGAGCTTACACTGTTACAATCTTGCCAATCTTGAGGGCATACTGAATGAAGACCCATTAGTGGTATCATACGATACTTACTATGGGCGGCAGCCGCTCTTTGATGGTTGCTTCTGATGGTCAAGCCGAAGACCAAAAATCAGCGCTTCTTGGGAGGCAACCCAAGCGTATCCTTTTACTATTTAGTTTTGTTTATTTTTAGTTTTTACATTTAGTTTGTTTATCTCTCGTGTCGACTATTTTATTTGCATTCTTCTTTTGTTAGGTACTTGGTTGGAGCGATGAACCCCTACAACAGTGGAGCTTTCAAAAGCAAATCTTCCACAACCCTCATGCAAGCGTATAGATCTGGGGAGTTCACTATTTCCCTTTTGATTCTTTTAAGCATTGAGGGCAATGTTTGATTTAAGTTTGGGGGAGTAGTAGCTTGCATGCTTTACTTGTTTTAACCACTTGTTGTGTGCTTAAATGACACTTGAATCGTCCGATTATTATGAGCTAAATTTTTTTTTATGAGTTCAAACTTGAGAAAAGAATGAATTATTGTAGTGACTATTCAATGAGGATTTTGATCTCACTATGCATATGAACTTGATATGTGATTGGACTTGTACATGAATATCCTAAGTTGAGTTAGCATGTCAAGAATGAGGAATACTTTGAGCACAATGAGTCATGATCTTGTGGATTGCATGTTGAATAGTGATAATTGTTGTGAACTTGACGATTTGTCTTGAGCATCTTAGAGTTATCCTAGAACTTATTTGATGAGAACACTTTGAGGCGAAATTTTATAGTTACAAACTCGACTTGGAAATGATCTAGGCATTCTTTGACACGTTTGAGCCTTTCAAGCTTACCTAGTCTATATCAATCCCTTGAAAAAAGAATGGTATATGCATTGCATATAATTAGACCCCATTCGACATTCTTGGCAAACTCATTATACTTACCCTTATTTGAGCCTAAATGAAAAAAGTTATCCTTACCCTAAGAGAGTATAATGAATTCCATTCGATGCACGTAAATTGTTATATCCTGATGAGCTTATTGAAAAATTTGATGAATGAGAAAAGAAAAAGATAGACAAAGAGCCTTGAAAAGAAAAAATAAACATATAAGACCCAAAGTGGCCAAGGCTATAAAAGAAAAAGAAGAGGAGCTCGATGTGTGCGAAAAATTTGAACTGTAAATGATTATACTCTCTTCTTTGCGCTTATCCTATCTTTTCTTTGAAGCCAAAACCAAAGGCCTTACATTACAAGCTTAAAAAGTCCTTTTGATCCAAGTCTAGGGAGTAACTATCATTAGTGGAGAAGTTGTTTGAAAATAGGCTTATAGGGTGCTTGATGATAATCTCGACTTTGAGTTGATTAGCATGATTTGATCTTGAATATGTGCATGAAACTTGAGATTGACTAGAGCACACACACACGTTCCGATTTTGAGATATGTTGCTTGAATTAGGAGAAAACATGTCTTGTCAACTTTTGTATATGTGCATGAGATTTCTGATGATAAGCAAGTCATGAAATAATTGTTTCAAATATCAAGAATGAACTCTACCTTATGATATTAATGCTTAATCGAGGACGATTAAGTGATAAGTTTGGGGGAGTTGATAGGGTTGAATATTACGCGTTTTTAGGCTATGATATGTATATGTTTTCGTGTTGATTCTTGGATTATTTTACGGTTTATGGTATATATTTCTATATTTCAGGAATCAATGTTGAAATGCATAAAAGTAGAAGAAATGAACCAAAAATGATGAAAGAATGAATAAAGTTGAAGAAAAGAGGAAAAAACCAGAATCCAAGACACATGTTGCTCCTTTCTCCTCAAATTACTATATGTTCGAGCCATGTTTTGGAAATGTGGTCCATATAAAAGTTGTAGAACTTTCTCTTATCTTCGCCTGGACAGCTGATTCATCAAATTTGGAGTTCATATGAGAACGTTACGGCCAAAATACGAAACTCGCCAGAAGCTGAAAAAGGCGAAGAAACATTCTGTGAAGCTCGATCGATCGAGAAACCATTCCGATCGATCGAGAAAGGCTGAAAACTGAGCGAAATTCTTACTGGAAGGCTCGATCGATCGGCCACTTTTTTGGATCGACCGGGACGAGCAATTTTGAGAAAAAAAACTTCCTTGTAGAGTTTGTATGCAAAAGGGAAGCCCATAATTCCTTCCTCTATACATATGGACGAGATTTACAACCCAAATATAAGATTTTAAACCCTAGAACACGCCTCATCACAGCCTCCATCTCAGCCCCCTTTCCTTCACCATCCAAACTCACGCCTTCTTCACCAACGTCCATCACCACACGCCTCCTTTCTTCACTCTAAACTCACGCCTTCTTCACCAACGTCCATCACCACACGCCTCCTTTCTTCACTCTAACCTCACGCCTCCTTCACACGGCCATCAGCCATTCACTCCACCATAACCTCCATATTTCTTCCATATATCACCATCACCAACCTTCAACCCTACACCCTATGATTTGGAACAAGCCAACAAGATAATCGAAGAGCACGATCGAGAAAGAAGCGAGGAAGGATCAAGAATCAACGAACGAAGTCGACTTGGGAGTTTGCTTTTACTTTTCTATTATTTGTTTTGAATTATTATTGGATTTATTGTGTTTTGAATGATTGAGAAATATTCTAAACATTGTTTTCCTTTAATATTCTTGATTGATTGAATTCATATATCATCTATGAGCATGTGTTATTGTTTTTAATGCTTTTGAAGGATTGATCACCTTTGAATGATATTTTATTATAATTGAGATCGAGAGATGAAATTATAATACGATATAATAATTCATGCCGTGTGTTAAAGATTGAGATCGAGAGATAAAATCACACACGAGTGATAGCTTTGGGTTGTTTAATCTAAAGTTAGTGGTTTTCATAAAGCGCATTCAATATTAAATTGTTAATTACGTGAACGAGAGTTACTAGTTGCAATTTAATGTTAGACTTAATATAGCTCGAGAGAGTATATGGAATAAATTCGGAAAATCTGTCGCCTTAGAGATGTATGGAGAAAAGAATTGTAAGAGTTGGGTTAGGTGAATAATTGTCTTGATACTTTCTTGTGGATTTTTCTCGTGTTCGTTGACTATTTTGGTTGGATTATAGTAGCTTAATTTAGTTTAGTTTAATTATTAATTGAGTATCGTAGGTTAAATATAGTTAAAAGAAATCTTATTTGGTAATTGCTTGTTAGTCCCTGTGGGTTCGACAATCCGTATCTTCCTATCTATACTAAAACTTGACACCGTGCACTTGCGGTCTAAATCGCTAGATTGGAATTAATTGTTTAAAATAAAAGCGATCAACTGCTCTGATACCACTAATGTAAGGACCCAAATCCTTAAGTGCGGAATCAAGGCATAATAGAGCTAATAAAATGATCAGAGTATAAAAGAACATGTTGAGTCTACGAGCTTAAGCATTTAC
This sequence comes from Haberlea rhodopensis, assembly GCA_907163345.1. Lineage (NCBI taxonomy): Eukaryota > Viridiplantae > Streptophyta > Magnoliopsida > Lamiales > Gesneriaceae > Haberlea > Haberlea rhodopensis. The sequence continues at coordinate 4,015,283 of CAJQUN010000055.1, forward strand.
ATGCCAAAATAAAGGACTACCAAAAGGATTAATTACATTCCAATCAATGAATGCTATCAACTAGTTTTACACTACTCCTAGAGTAGACACTAGACAAAATAATCCTGTCCTTTAATCCTCAAAAGAATGCTTCACAAGCTCACCACCTCAACCCGTTCAAAGCTTGCTATCATGCCAAAAAGGTACCTACAAGGACAACCCCCAAACATGAGCAATAATAATCATTCATATTCAACACAATATGAAGATAAAGCGTAAATGCATAATCAATATAAAACACTTCCTGTTTTCCATGCATTTCAAACGCTTCCCGTTTGGTTGTCCCTGTACCATAACTCATGAGTATAATCAACAGATTATTTTTAATGGCCAAAACATGTCATGACATCATATACCATCTCAACAGTACCAAATATTGGTCACCATTTCCTAGTCTGTCCATCACAATGTATTTTAATGCCCCTCGCTTATTTTCATATGGGCGGCATAGGATAACCTCGCTTCAATGGACATGCGGTACTCCCACCCCTCGCTTCACAGAGAGCGGCAAATACCCTTTCCTCGCCCCATATGACAACCACGCTCAAATGTGACATGCGGCGCTCCCACCCCTCGCTTCACATTTAGCGGAACCAATACAAAAAGCGGCAAGCATTAAAATCATCAAAGGATGACCACGACTCATGGGATGTGCATCCAATAATCATCATATGCATCTATCATCAATATGCATAAATTACCATGTATATGCATCCACAATGCAATACCACATATGGCATAATCAACATGTATATGCATCCACAATGCAATACCACATATATACCCGCATCCACAATGCATAAACAATGAGTATATAAAATACGTGTTACTGTTGGGTGCCCGTACGTCCACTACGTACCTTTCCAAAAGTGGAATTGGTCCGGCTTCAATTCCTCGGTTGTGTTGCTACCTGGGATGGTTCTACACAATCACACAACCCCATATTAGAAGCCAAATAATAGCCAAATACCAAAAATTTGACAAAATAAACCATTTTCCAAAATTCCACAGGCGGCGATCGATCTCTTCCCATAGGCGATCGGTCGCCTCAAAATTTACACAGCGGCGATCGGTCGCCCCAAACATGGCGATCGATCGCCATTCCTTTGAAAAACCTACTGCCTCTCGGCGATCGGTCGCCCCATTTTAGGCGATCGATCTCCTAACCCGTAAAAATGCCACTGTCTCTTGGCGATCGGTCGCCTCTTTTCAGGCGATCGATCGCCTCGCGCAGACATGCGTTTTTCACCATTTTTGTTCCCAAAATTTCTTCCAATCCATCCCAATACTCAAACCAACCAACCAACAACATAAATATCAACATGAACCACCAAAACATACTTCAAAACAAGTATAAATCCAACCTTTAAACAAACCCACAACAACCCAACAAAACTCATTTTAAAACCCTTCAAAATCAACCCAAACTCAAAAAAAACCTTACAAAAAGCAATAATGAGGTATCCATACCTCTTGGGGACCTCAAATCACCCAAATGCTCCACAAATCAAGATTTTTGAAAGGTTCCTCTTCCACCCAAGGCTTGAGCTCGAAAATTTGGAGGGGAAGGGTTTGTGGATTTGATTTTTGTAAAGGTAAAGTGATGGATGATAAAGGTGAGGTTTGGGTATATAAGAGGTGGGTTTTAATTAAAATGCATACCAACAATTCCATGGTGTATAAAACACCCCAACTTGATATTTTTCAAAGCATTTACTCATAATGCACCAAATATCAATTAAACACATGATTTCTAATCAATTGCTACCAAAGGCAAATAAATCATGCTCCCAATAATATTTACCCAACATGCACCACATGCACCCTGAAATGCAACCCCGGGTCACCCTATCCACATGACCATGCATTTCCATAAGGTAAATAAATCCAACACATAATTAATTACCACATAATTAATCATTATAAACACAATTAATGCACTAAACGCAATTAACCATTTCGGGGGATGTCACAAGTAGGGCTTTTGTTATGAAGATTTGAAGCATGCTAACTTAGGTTATGGGAAAACTTTTGACGTAAATGCATACATGGATGTTTGGTGAATATGCCAGCATATTTGTTTGAGCATGAACTATGGGCTTTATGGTATTTTCGAGGCTATGAATATGTATGTTCAATAATTCTGGGCTAGGAAATTATGCCCTGTTTTTCAGAAATGTTGATTGAGTATTGAGAAAAAGGGGTAGATTTAATGCATGTAGGTTTCAGTTATAAGTGAACCTTTAATTTTAATACATGCATGAAAGTATGTGGAAGTTATTGATATTCTTGTTTAAGCACCTTATGTGTGATATGAAGTAGTATTGATGGTATGAAATGGGGTGCTCAAAAATCTAGGGAAATCCCGAACATTCAGAGTTCTCGATCGATCGAGATTTAGTCCCGATCGATCGAGCAAGTCAGTAGGTCTAATGTATGTTTTAAAATTTTGATGCCGATCGATCGAAGAATTTCTCGATCGATCGGTGAAGCTTCTCGATCGATCGGTAAAATACTTCGATCGATCGAGCGAGGCAGGAAGCTAAGGCACTGTTAGTGCACAGTGTCTCGATCGATCGAGATCTTGGGCCGATCGATCGAGAGAGGCAGTAAGTTGAAAAATATAATGATGTTTTATTTTGTTAAGTTTATGATGTGAGATGGTTTTGAGGCATCTAATATGGTATTATGCGGTCTTGTAGAACCATCCCAGGCACCGGCACTATCGAGGAGATAAAGTCTGTGACTCCTCCTCCTTTTGAAAAGGTACGTAAGAGACGTACGGGCATCGGACGGTAAAACACATCCCTATACTATGACTATGCATTTATCGCATGAATATACACGATGAAATAATGATGTTTATATGACGTTTATGTGATGATGTGTATACGATGTTTATATGATGATGTTTATACGATGTTATTGTGGTAAGGTGCCACGGGGTAAGGTGCCCCACATGGTAAGTAGCCATGCGATGTTATTGTGGTAAGGTGCCACGGGGTAAGGTGCCCCACATGGTAAGTAGCCATGCGATGTTATTGTGGTAAGGTGCCACGGGGTAAGGTGCCCCACATGGTAAGTAGCCATGCGATGTTATTGTGGTAAGGTGCCACGGGGTAAGGTGCCCCACATGGTAAGAGGCCATGCGATGTTATTGTGGTAAGGTGCCACGGGGTAAGATGCCCCATATGTATGATTATGAATCAGGGACAACAATAAGAAGTTAATGAATATCCAGCATATTTACTTAACCAAGATTTCATGCATTTACTATGATGTTTATATGATGTTAAGTAAAATAGTGTATGCTCATGATGTGTTGTTCCTGTAGGTACACTTTTGGACGAAAGGACTAAGGGTCGGGTTGAGGCAGTGAGCTACGAGGGACACAGGAATGTATAGAATTCAAGTTATGATTAGTATCTACTCTAGGAGTAGTGTAAATCTAAATGACATTCCTTTAGAATGTAATGAATTGTTTTCGAAGTTTTGTATTTTGGCCTGTAATCCTGTTAGCTCGTGTAACAACCAAAACCTTAAGATGCTACTTTAATGCATATTTAGTCCTTCTTATGTCTTTTAATCACTGTTAAGGTGGGAAGACCCCACAGCAGATGATACAATTGTTATGGGTGAAGCTACTTGGCAGAATATTGTAGCAATCAAAGCTATCCTTCGAAGCTTTGAATTACTCTCAAGTCTCAAGATAAACTTTGGGAAAAGCCAGATTGTGGGGTTAAATGTTGAAGATAGTTGGATTAACAATGCGGTAGAATTTTTAAATTGTAGAATTGGATCCTTCCCTATGAACTACCTTGGGGTTCCTATTGGAACCAATCACAAACACTTTGAGGTTTGGAATTGCCTTAATGGATAAAGTTAAAAAGAGACTTAATTGGTCGGAGAACAAAAACATTTCGATGGATGGTCATGGAGTGCTTTTAAACGCAGTGTTATCATCTCTTCCGGTATATCTTCTATCTCTTTACAGGATTCCTGTGATCCCCGGGAATTAATGTTGTTAATCCCGGTGTAGTAATGACCCTCAATGGAATTTTAATTGTGGCAGTTATGAATTAATTGCGGTGTTGGAACACCCGAGGATGTTAAATCGGGTATTTTAGGATCGTTGGATCCAAAGGTTGGATTGTATTCTCATCGTGGTGAAAAACCTTGGAATTGGATTTTTGGTGGTATCTGGGGTCCGGGATACTTTGTATTGGGGCTGGTATTGGAAATTGAGATTGGAGAGATAATTATTGAAAACAGATGATTTTTAATGAGTCGTGATGTATTTGTGGAGGAATAAGTATTTTGGAGCCTTGGTACTATATATACCAAGTAGATTCGGTGTTCCGGGATGACATAAATCATTCCCCCTCTCTCCTCTCATCCACGCCTCTCTCTTTCCCCCAAAACCCTTTTTTCTCCCTTTGGTAAAAAATGGTTGGAAGCTTGGTGCGGGAGACGAATTTCTCGAAGAAAGTTGGTAATCTCCTTCCCCTCGTCTTTATCTTCGATTTGATTGTAGAATTGTTGATTTTGGTTAGGATTTGAGTTGAGTATGGAATTTGGGAATTTTTGGTAAAAATTCAAAGTTGGGTTTTTGGTTTTTTATTGGTTTTCAATGGAGTATTGGAGGTGTTGAATGAGTTATGGGTGTTGGTTTTGAGTTTGGGTATGAAAAACCCCATTGAAGCTCGAGTTTTTCGGAAAATCGCAGGCCGCGACGAGAAGCTGATTTTATGAGGAAGATGCACAGCGCGGCGATCGATCGCTAAGTCTTAGCGATCGATCACGAGGAGTTTGACGATCGAGGGCGAAGGGGTTCTGCCCGGCAGTAAGGTTGCGCGATCGATCGCGACTTGCTGGAAGGAGTTTTTTTTTTTTCAAAACTTTGTTAAAACATGGGATTTTGGATTTGGGGTTTAAATAGCCGATTCTTGGGGCAATGTCTACATTCCAATGAGAATGCTATACTTTTAAAATGGAGTGGTTGGAGCCAAATTTTAATAAAAATATGGAATAACTCGATTGAGTAATTGGCTAACCTTTGAACATATAAAATGAAATATTTTGGGTATTACGCATGCTTAGCCGGAGTCTTTTAAAATGGTTAATCGTCATGGATTGACGATAGGTTTGGAGGTTTTGAACATGCTTGGGCATGTGGTTGCATGCTTGTGATTAATTGTGAGTTATTTATGTGTTAGCACATAATTCATCGGGTCGCGGGACTCAGTCAAGATTTGATTCGGGCTACAGAATCATAAGGTACGTATAACGTACGAGCATAGCTTTAAATATATTATTGCAATTGTTGTGCATGAATAATATATAGTTGTTGCAGTCACTTGATATGCATTGGGAATTATATGGTACCACTTTTGAGCGAGCAATGATTGGGATGATGTCGCTATTGAGCGAACATCAGTTATGACGCCGCCGCTGTTGAGCGTGTGTGAGATTAAAATGCCGCTATTGTAGAGCGAGCGATGAAATAGAATTATGGAACCATTAGTGAGATATATGGAATATCTGTAATCATTGTTTAATGATTTGATTTTATTGATTTTGGTATTGGTATATGGGAACGGATTAGTTAATCAATATAATAATTAACAGGCATTTGGGAATTTAATGGCTTCTGTTATTTTGAGAACAAGAACAGCACAGAGGATCCCGGATGAGGATGATACCATCTAGGGAGTATCATTTAAGATTCATGGCAGTTACATTCTGTAAATTATGAACTGTAATATTATGATTATTGGATTTGTGGTATTGGTATGCTCACCCCGTGTGGGGGCTGTCTCTGTTGGGACAGGTGAACAGGTACATCGATGGCTTTGGAGTTGAGCTCGAGCTGTTGATTGGAGGTACTTCCAGGATCAAAGTACCAGAGATGGTATTGAGTATGATATTTATACATTAGATACACATATACTTATTCGATGCTCGCATGTGAGCACCATTATGTGAATATGGTTTGTATAAAAAGGCAAGGGCCTCTCTTTTCATTTATGTGTTGCATGCAATTAATTAGGAATTGCAAAATGAATTGAGAATGTATTAGTGTATTATGATGCATGCATGCTTATGGTGCGAGTGGTATGGGGGATTTGAACATTAAGTGGTTTTAATGAGAGAAATTTTATAGATGATATTTTATGCTATGGTTGCATGTAGCCTTTTTCCCCTGATGACATGATTGTATGCACTAATCGCATGTGTTAATATACTAATAACGGGTTAAGGGCACGGGGATCCTTACAATTCCTAAGAAAGTGTTGAATGAAATCATCAAGCTTCAAAGGAACTTTATTTGGGGCGGTGGGAAAGGTGTTAGGAAAATTGCTTGGGTAAGGTGGGACAAAATATGCAAGGTCAAATCAAAAGGGGGACGTGGAGTCCGAGAATTATCAGTTTCCAATGTTACGCTCCTTGGGAAATGGAATTAGAGATTCAGAGCTGATCGGTGGGTCAAGGTGTTACATTCCAAATACGGAGGATGTGGGGATTTGAATGTAGGATTGGTGGATGCGAGAGGTTGGAGTAAGAAATCGATATGGTGGAAGGATTTCTTAAAGCTTGAATCCTCGGTCAATGGTGAGTGGTTTCAAGAAGGGATCAATCGGTCTATTGGGAATGGATCTGAAATTTATTTTTGGTCTGATAATTGGGCTGAAGGTGGTTGTTTAAGACTTAGGTTTCCCCGTCTTTTTGGTCTATCTCTAAACAGGTTGAATAAGATATCAGAATTAGGGGATTGGATTAACGATCAGTGGGTTTGGAACCTTTAAATTTATTTGTGGTCTGATAATTGGGCTGAAGGTGGTTGTTTAAGACTTAGGTTTCCCCGTCTTTTTGGTCTCTCTAAACAAGTTGAATAAGATATCAGAATTAGGGGATTGGATTAACGATCAGTGGGTTTGGAACCTTTCTTGGAGGAGAACTTTTTTTCGTGGGAGCTAACTATTTTAGATGATCTCATGTCTGTTATCAATCAAATTAAGTTGGAAGTGGATTCGTGATGGTTGGCGGTGGAAACATTCGACAGATGGTTCATACTCAACCAATCTGCCTACAATATGCTGCCTTGGAACTAAATCAATTGGACTGTGCTTTCTGCTACAAAGCTGATGAAGATCATGAACACTTATTTTGCCAGTGTTCTTTCTCTTATAATATTTGGAGTTCTATATATTATTGGCTAAATCTTAATTCTGTAGGTGCTGGGAATCCGATAGCTCATTTCAATCAACACCTTGGTTTGTGGTCTGGTGGTTTTTCAAAGAATTTATGGTCCGTCATGGATTTGTTCGATTTGGAGCATATGGAATGAAAAGAACATGAATTTTAACAATGTCGAAAATAATGTCAACCTAATTTTGGAAAAGGTGATTGTTCAATGCTGGTGGTGAATTAAAACTAGGCATAAAGTCCATATTAGTTTTTTCCTTCATTATTGGTTTCGCGAACCACTAATATGTCTTAATTCTATGTAATTTGACTTTTCGTTTTGTATTGTATTGAATACCCCTTGTACTCATCTTAATTATATATTTTCCTACTCAAAAAACAAACAAAAAAAACTCTCCCAACAAGACCACTATGTCAAAAGCGTAAAAAGGCTCAGTAAAGATTTACAAATCTTAAGCAGAAATTACTATTCATCATGATATTACCTAACTCATACATGTATTCTAACAAAAATCACATCGGCTGTCTATTATGCTAATACCAAGAAATACTCCTCGTATGGTACGGACAAAGTTAGACCCTTGGATTTCAATATATAAATGGTTCTCTTAAATGAGATATCCAATTAATTGAGGGGTTTGCAAGACGCGTGATGTTCCTCACCCCGTATAGCATAGGAACGGCCGACTACCTCTATAGTTGAGTGACAAACATAAAATGTGCAAGAACAATAATAAACACACACACACAAGTATATATATATATATATATATATAGATATATATATATATATTTAGCATTAGTTTCCATCTATTACAAATTGATCATAAGGATTTATATTCCTCGATCAAACGAGAAGCATGGAGGCGAGACCTTGGCATTGTCGTGCATCCAAGACTCTGTAAGTAAGCAATCTGTCATTTGACAAGAGAAAAAGGTAAGTGTAGGCAACAAGAAAACCAGGTTATTTTATCATGTCTAAGTTATAGCGACATGTATGTATAGACTATGAGCTAAATTTCATATTCTTTGTTTACCATCCATCTCAAATAAAAGTTAACTTCCAACAATCTAAATCCAGTACAAAGTGGAATGGTTTGCAAATATTTTGACAAAGTCCATCTTGGAATCTCGCTAAATTATAACAGAAACCAAGAAATTATGCATAGTCAAGGGCCTAAACTTGTAATTTACAAACATGGTATTTAAAATTTCGAAAAAAACTAATGTCTGAACAAGACTATTGCACCACTTGGTCCCAGTAGATCTACCACTATTACCAACATCTTATAAGAATTTAAATCAGTAACAGAAGAAGTTCAATTTTTGATCATGCATCTGTGCTGACGACTAACTAAAAATGTCCAGAGTTGATTCAACTGGTCATCAGATTATGAAATCATACAGGACAGTTTAAAGTGCTCAGGGCTTGAGATCAGGCTTTATGTCAAAAGGTGACAATGTTAATATATAAACTACAGAGGATAGCAACATGCCTGTTTGGAAGTTGCTTCAGATGAACCCATAGCACTCTCGATTCTAAGTTTCTGAAAATGTTCCTGAATAAATATTGAAAAGCACAAGATAATGACGGTAACATAGCTAAAATTAGACGTAAGAGCATGTATAGGAAACTTAACACAGGGTAGTCGTACTGTCACATATTACGACAACAAATTGTCTAACAGATAAAGTATGTTAAGGCCTAGTTCTACTTGGTATATAAAATTCAAATAAAATAAGACCCTGCACAAAAAGCTGTGTTAAAAGGTTTTATATTGGCCTGATTAGAGTAGAAAAAACCCGCTTGGTGAAAAATCGGGTATTAAATATAACCCACCAATTGTTTTGTTACTAAGGGTGTTGTTTGCAATTTTTATTAATTTGCAAACACTCACTAAGTAATACAAAATAGAACATGTATTGACAAAATTTAAAAGAAAAGGACAATATTTTTTAACTAATATAGAATAACTGGATTGATCCGAGCCTGTGTATACGAAAAATGTGTTCTCGGTATAACAACCTACCCATTAACGACCAAACTCAACCGAGTTTGGGTTTTCAATTTTTATTTTGCTTTTCGTTCAGACAAGTACATTAAACCTCTATAAATTAAATTGATACATTAATAATTATTAATTTATAGATTAATTATATAACTCATTAAATTATCAAAGTATTGTTTATTTTATCAACGAATACATTGTTCAATTTATTATGTATATATCATTCAATGTGCCATTTTGTTCAATGTCTCCATTGTTCAGTGTATTATATGTATTGTTCAATGAATTATAAATGTTAATCCATTTTATGAAGAATAACAATTAAGCCTTTAATAAGGATTGGGGTAGGCTAATTTTATGAACATTAAATTAATAAAAAACGTAAAATTGGTCAAGTGAACCATTAGATGGTGAAGACACTCTAACTACAAAATCTAATCACAGAGCCTAACAATAGTGTAAAGTATGAAAATCTTATTTCTTAATAATAATAAAGGAGATACAATGCATCTTTATATAGACTTCTAATACCGAGAATCAAGGAAACATTCTAATCTAATCAAGGAAACAATGTAATCTAAAAACTAAAAAAATAATGAGATAAAATCAAATCCTATGAATATTAAAATACTAAAATTTTATCTAGAGGTCTTAATAAGTCAAACACATGTCATCTTTATCTATTATCCGACAAATAGTAATGTAATAGATGTCAAATATCTCTTGAACTACCTTGAAAAAAACACAAATGTAGAAATCTTGACTCATGAACAAAAAATTGAGTGTCATGTGAACTAATAAAGATGATGAAGTTGAAGCTGGTTGTTCTATCACAAAGCACTTTTTCTCGAAAGGAAGCTTTTAAAGCAGCGATGAATTTGAATATTTTTTTGTTAATCTATAAGAAAACCAAACTAGAAGTTCTTATTATGTTAAGAAAAACAGAGATGAGATTCAATGCGACATCAATTTCAACGAGAAAAATGTCAATGAAGTCATTTTTTATGAAATCTTCATAGATTAATCATAATGTATTATGCATTATCTTATAAATTTAACGAATTATTAATTTATCATGTTGTCCCCAATTCAGGATCGGCCAAAAAATATTATTTAAGGAGGTTATTAACTAATGAATATTAAATTATTGAATTGTGAAGATTCCTATTTGTAAAAATTGTTGAGAATCATGGGCAATTCAGTTTTCTGATATTAGGGAGATTTGATTGTATATGTTGTGATTATAAGGATGCTATTGGTTTCCTAAAGTTCAGAATTGAACAGCTCTATTTTTTTTGTTCCATAAGTTAAGCTTTATTTCCTATCATATAGGTTGGACTGGATCTATAAAAGGGAGAGTAAGTTTTCTTTCCTAATCAATCAATAAGCCACATTCTTTTTGGCCAAATCTATATGGTACCAGAGCCAACATAACTGGCCTCTGTTCTCAACTGTTATACAACAGTTAAAATCTTTTTATACCACAAACCAGTGCAATGAGTTCAAAGGCATGATAGTCTAGAAATTTGAAGTAGAATTACCTGTTTCTCTCTCATTAAATGAGCACGCTTTTCAATAGGAATTTGCTCCCATTTCAGCACCTTTATGAAAGTACAATAAATTTCTCAAGTATTGGATAACAGAGTAAATCTGCAAGCATCCCTATCCTATTTTGAGAGCACTGTTGTGTTGAATTGATACTTACTGATACTGCAAAGTGAAAGGCCTCGTCAGATGTGAGACAGGACTTCAATTCACGCAAAACATCCTGCTCAATGCGAAAGGGATTCCATAATTTATAACTACCAATAACACAAACAGAAGAATGCAAATACAGGAAGACTATGCAGCTTTAAACCAACACAAGACAGTCTGAATCCTCTAAAGTACTATGATAGCTAACTAATCCAGATAATTCATGAGCTTTTTGAGTGATACGTGTAATCGTAAACAACAAGCTAACCGAGAATGTAGTTGAAGTTAGAAGGGATGGAGATAGAATAATATTGGTTAAGCTAATCTTAGACAATGATATTTTCAATATCACTGGTTCCTACGTGCAACAAAGAAATGTACGAAAAATCAGACACCAAAGAGGTGGAGCAAAATATCTACAATATTGCTCGAGCAAGGGAGCGGAAGACAAAAGACTATGTGCAGTGAAAATCCATAAAAGATTAGGACCATAATGCCTTTGTTAGAGATGAAGACATCAAAGCAAGATGAAAGAATTATTTTAAAAACTTGTTCAACGGTGGTTTAAGTCAAGATTTAGGTGATCTTGACATCCAACAACGTGATGTCAACCGTGAGTTTACTCGCAGAATTAGAGAATCTGAGGTTAAGAAGCTTTGAACAAAATGAAAGCACGAAGAACAGTTGATCCCGATAGAATCCCTATTGAAGTATGGAGGTGCTTAGCACCGACGGGGATAAAATGACTAACAGATCTATTTAATAAGAGTTGGATCAGTAACAAAATTCCAAATGAACGGAGAAAGAGTACTCTTGTTTCTATCTATAAGAAAAAGGATGCATTGAGAGTTACTCCAACTACTGTGGTATAAAACTCATGTTTCACACAATAAAGTTCTTGGAGAGGGTAACTGAATTTCGGTTAAGGAACGAGATTAAGATCTCGGAGAACATATTCAGGTTTTGTCAGGAAGATCAAGAATGGAAGCTATTTATTTACTATGCCAACTTATAGAGCGTTATCGTGAGATGAGTAAAGATCTGCATCTAGTTTTATCGAATTGGAGAAGGCTTATGATAAAGTGTCAAGTAAGATATTATGGTGAACTTTGATGAATCTTCATCAAGTATGTCGATATAATCAAGGATATGTATGACGAAGTAGATTATATGTGAAGCCTGGTGACAAAATCACTATTGGATTGCGCAAAGGACCTGCGTTGAGTCTTCTCTTGTTCGAGTTAGTGATTGATGAGATAATAAAAGACATACAAACTGAATTACCTTGGACCATGCTTTTCGTTAACGATGTTGTGTTAATCAACGAGACCAGGGCAGAGGTTAATGCTAAATTGGAATTATGGTGAGAGACCTTGGATCAAAGAGTTTTAGATTAAGTAGAAGTAAAACGGAATATATGGAATGCCAATTTATTGGTCATACATCTTGGTATCCCAATGTTGTAACACTTGATGGCCAAGAGGTACCGATGAGTAGCAAATTTTGATATCTGGGTTTTGTTATCCAAAAGAATGGAAAGATTGATAGCGACGTTGACCACAGTACAGGCGAGCTGGTTAGAATGGAGAAACGTCACCGGAGTTCTATGTGATCGTAATATCCCGCTAAGATTGGAGGAAAATTTTTATAGAACTGTCATCAGACCTGCAATGTTGTATGAGACGAAATGCTGGACACCAAGAAAAATCACGTTAAAAATGTGTGGCTGAGATGTGTATGCTCAGTTGGATGTGTGATCATAGTTATTAAAGGCGCTAGGCGCCAAAAAGCGATAAATCATGGCTTGGCTTAAAACGTAGTCGCCGGGCGAAGCGAGGTTTAATAGATGTTGAGTACCGAGAAAAATAATTTTCAAAAATTTAGATATTAATAATATACATTGAAACAATTCCATGAGTATCACTGGGTTCTTTGATTGACTATGAATGATAAAAATATACATAGAAACAATTTAGATATAAATAGTATACATAGAAATAATTTCATCAGTACATTGATTCAAAAGAACTTGCTAGCTATGTTGGCAACTATTAAGGTTTATTAGGGCTTGGGCTTTTTACTAAAAAATACGTAAGAGTTTAAATAAAGCCCACTAAAATATAAACCCTAACACCTCATCTTTCAGCCTCAATTCATACCTCACACACAGCATAAGCCTCCCGCATAGGCGGCACCTGTTAGATTTGCAGCGCCTTACATACACCGGCGTCGATTTCCAGTCGCCTAGACGAGGCAGCGACCGTTTTTCATAACTGTGTGTGTGATTAAGACCAGAAGAGATAAAATAAGGAACAAAGACACTCGAGCTAAAGTAGGTGTGGCTTGTATATAAGAGAAGATGCAAGAAAGTCACTTAAGCTTGTTTTGAGGGTGTACAAAAACCGCAAAACCTAACCCACCCGTCCAACTCGCTTCCACCCATCTGTATCAACCCGTTTTAACATTTGAAAAACGAGTCGCAGTTGAAAATTTAAGCAACCTACATTTATGTGGGCGGGTAGTGGAATGTTGCACCTCCACCCGCCACCAACCCAATCCGCCCTCATCTTTATATATATTAATTTTCTTTAATAATAAAATTAAATATTTTGAGGGGTTTAAGTTGCAACTTGTGTTTTCTGAACGCATCAATGTGTCAGTTTGCTAATTTCTTATATATTATTTAGAGTATAACTTGTACTTATCTTTTAATATATTTTATTTTGTCGATCTAAAAAATTTGTCGATTCATTGAGAAACACTAGTTTCATTCTTTTATGAATTGTCATTTTCTTTTGTACTAAGTAAATGTTTAAAGTTACTGATGTACCAATTTGATGGTGAAAGATTTTGATACTTTAATTTATTAAATTTTTGTTTCGTATTGCGAGATAACATTTTCAGTTTCAGTTTCAGTTTCAGTATATGATTTAATATATATAGTTTTATGATGACGATGATATGATTGATAGTCTTTTATTTTAACTATCTTTGTTTTAATTGCAAATGATTTGATAATTATGTTTATATAATATTTTTGATCATATGATTTTAGCTTTTTGTTGTGTTATATTGCTCTATCATTTTCTTTAATTTTAATTCTGTTTTATTTGAATCAACAATAAATACTTTAGTTTAAGAAACTTGTAAAATGAATTAATTGCAGTTTATTTTTATTTGACCAGCTAACCGATTGCATCACCCACATCCGCCCACACCTACACAAACCGCACGGTTTTGTATATTTATTTTGCAGTTGGGGTTTAATAATTTAGCAATCCGCATGTATTGGGCTGGGTGAATTTTTTGATGCCTACCACCCAAACCCACCCACGTACACGGTACAAACCTAACTTGTTTGGTCACGTACGACTTAGGCCTAGTAATGCACATGTGCATCGTGTAGAGTCCATGGATTTCGGTCCTTTAACGAGAGCAAAGGGATTAATGAGGATATTTTGACCGAGAGAAGCTCTTGGAGAAGGCTGGCGCATGTGTGCAACCTGACTTGATTCCTTTTATTGTTGATGTAGCCTACCCCAAAAGATTCAGCTCCTGATACTCTTGTCCTCTGACAATTATATTGTTCTTATCTAACCATATCGTCTAAATAACTGCTTGCCAAATTGTTACCACCTGTTCCCCCTTTTTTTCTGAACCCAAAGGCCTTTGTGATGAAGTATGTGATCAACTGAGTCCTTGTGGAGTGTACCTCTGGTACCAATTTATAAATTTTATTTGCCTGATAAAAAAAAAAACCAAGTCCTTGTGGAGTACAAGCTGTCAGTAAATCTAAATCTCAATCTCAATCTCCCAACTCAATACCCGTTGAATAGGGTTTTCATTCCATTATATAGAGGAGCATATTACAATAAGAATCTCAGGAATCAGCCTAAGAATCCATAAGATTCTGTCAAATATACTAATTACCATCTATATTACAAATCAAATAATATCAAATCAAATATTAATATTTATATTTAATATCCTTAACATCTCCCCTCAAATTGATGCTGGTCGATCAAAAATCATCAATTTGTCAATCCAAAATCTGCCTCAAAAGAATAAAAACACTAGTCAGGAAAATCCGTCGCAAACACTTGTGCAAAATACGTCTCGCACCGCGACAAAAGTATAAGCGCACAACACCCGTGCAAGGCTTAAACGCACAACCCCCGTGCAAGGCTAAAACGCACAACAACCGTGCAAGGACGCCGCAAACTCCACGGAAAAAGTACCGATCACCACACAAATCTGAAAAGAAGTGGTCACCTAGGTCCCCAAATCGAGCAGAATCCACAAAACAAAGAATCCGCCTCCGAAAGAAAAGACAAAAAGACACCCAGCGTGCGAACCCAAAATCGCGACGCGAAACCCAAGATTGCACGTAGAAAGAAGCCGCAAAGCTAGATGCGGTAAAGCCCTATCGCCGCCCAGAAACCCTAGCCGCCGCAGCACCCAGAAACACAACCACTGCGTGCGTGAAACCAGAAATCACGACACAACTGTCGCGCGCCCGAACACGAATACGCTAAACCCTAAAGTGCGAGACACACAATAGGGCAGAAATCCGATGAAGAAAACCAAAAAAAAAAACATCGCAAAAGTGGAAAGTCGTCTGCCCCCAGCGTCGTTGCTGCCACCTGCGACGAAGAAGGCGACGAAGGCTGGGGGCAGAAGCCCTTATGCAACCTGAAAACCTACAAAATTTTATATTTGATATGGCTCTGATAGTCAATAAATCTAAATCTCAATCTCCCAACTCAATACCCGTTGAATAGGGTTTTCATTCCATAATATAGAGGAGCATATTACAATAAGAATCTCAGGAATCAGCCTAAGAATCCATAAGATTCTGTCAAATATACTAATTACCATCTATATTACAAATCAAATAATATCAAATCAAATATTAATATTTATATTTAATATCCTTAACACAAGCTTCAAAGTTCAAACTCAACCAGTCATAACATTCCATCCATAAAGAATAGGATATTGTGCATGAAAAGATAACGCAGTCGGTCGATTCCTCTTCTGACTAGTACAAATCACAAAAAAATATGATATTGGACTTCTCCTTATATTCCGTCTCCGCAAATTCTGTTTCTTAGGAATGCGGTCTTTAATCGTTCTCCAAGCAAAGGAGGCGACCTTACTGGGCGCTGCAGAATCCCAAATAGTTTTGAATGCTGCCTGAAGATCTCCTCCCAAAGTTGTCTCCTCTTGAAGCACATGATAAGCCGATCACCGAAAATGATTTAATAATCGTGTTGCCACCCCCATCTGTCTTCTATATCTTGCGTCAAAGCTATACTGTCAATAGAAGTTAGTAAAACAACAAATAACTGTCTTCCCCACTCAAAAAGATCTCTTCTCCAATCCCATTTCCAAGACCAGATTCCCTTTACCCAAACCCCCATATTTCCTACTAG
Source organism: Haberlea rhodopensis (assembly GCA_907163345.1). Taxonomy (NCBI): domain Eukaryota; kingdom Viridiplantae; phylum Streptophyta; class Magnoliopsida; order Lamiales; family Gesneriaceae; genus Haberlea; species Haberlea rhodopensis. Next base: position 4,031,667 of record CAJQUN010000055.1, read on the forward strand.
AATACCCTATCTCTGGCAAGGACACTTTTCGGAGTTGGGTAAAGGGAGAATAAATAGACCGGAAGAAAGCGAAGAGGACAACACAATGTTAGTAAGGATCATCCGCCCCCCAAGAAACAAACTTTTATCTTCCCACCCAGGCAAACGCGTTCTGAATTTTTCCACCACTTTTTTTACCGTCATTCTCTTTCTCGGATTCGATCCAATCAAAATACCTAAATAAATAAAAGGCAGTCCTCTCCACTTTGCAATTCAAAAGACTACTCTTATGCCTGAGAACAATTCGAAAATGCGCATAATCCCTTTAAAATATATTAAATTATCCACTAGCTTCCCCAACAAAAAGTGTCATCGGCATATTGTAAATGAGAAATAACGTGTCCTCTCTGCCCATTTAACCACTGATATCATTTCCTGTAATACTACCTTGCTCACATATAACTCAGTGCGTCGGCCACAATCAAGAAGGGGAAAGGGGATCCACTTGCCTCAAACCTCTTTTGGGTTCAAATTCAGCTAAAGGGATGCAATTAATCAACACTAACACTTTGGTGCTAGATACACATTCCATAATCCAACCTCTCCATTTACTATCAAAATTCATCAATTTCATCACTTTATCGAGAAAAGTCCAGTTAACCGAGTCATAGGCTTTCTCAAAGTCCAATTTAAAGATGATACATTGCCTGTTCTTTTTTTGCATGTCATCGATCAGTTCATTTATGATTAAGACTCCATCTAAGATATGTGGATTACCAGTAAATGCTGATTGAGTATCTGAAATGACCTTCACTAGTACTCGACTCAATCCAAGAGTTTTGTCAACACCTTGTAAACAAAACCTATAAGAGAAATATACATGTATTCTCCAATCTTCACCGGAATTTTGTTTTTTTTTGCGCACCAGAACTATGAATGATAGGTTTCCACCCTTAATTAATTTACCTTTTCTGTGAAATTCTCAAAGAACCTCATAAAGTCCGTGTTGAGAGTTGTCCCACATTGGGAATTTACAAGCCTTGTTAGCTCTTTATAAAATACATGGGCTACTCCACTCATAGCCAATTGATTTTGAGTTGGGACCCCATATATTCGTAACATGATATCAGAGCAGGCTTTCATGTGATTGGCACTGTCACCCGCGTTATCAATCAACGTGTTTGACTTATATATTGTGTTACGACCCTATTATTATTGGGTCTAAATCCCAACAAGCCCAGTAGTTAGAAGGGTCTAGAAAGAGAGAGGGGAAGTTAGTTTGGTGGGAAAATAGTGAATAAAATGGGAGGGGAGTTAGGGTGTAAGGTATTCTATCATTTTGTTGTTTGGTCATTGGACTAGAAGGAAACTCAAGGGTCTTGTTCCTTGGTTTTTTTTATGTTCAATCAAATATACATTTTATTTCCGGAAATTATATTACCTTTGAGTTGATTATCTGTTTGAACTAGTTGAATCCTAACAATTGGTCCGACCTGCCGACAACGACGCGACTGAGGAGATACAGTAGCATACGACCTTTTCCAGTACCACGGATGCAGGCAGCAGAGATAGACTTTTTTTCAGTTGGTTTGGATACTGAGCGCTGCCAACATTCAATGGCAAGAATCCCCCGCAGTGGCTTCTAACAACAGAGGATTATTTCGAGGTCCATTCCACGCCTGGGCACCACCGAATGCAGATTGTGCTCATGAACATGGAGGGAGTAGCAGAAAGTTGGTTTTACCATTTCACACAGAGGGATCTCGATCTGCTTTGGGATAAATTTATCATTGAAGTATTGATGCATTTTGAAATGGAAGAGCAAGCCAAAGAGGAAATTAACAAGAGCAATTGGGAGGATTCCAGTGACGCAGCGAACACTCGAGAACGTCAGGGACTTGAAGATGAGATCTACGATGCTGAAGAAAAAAACGATGGAGGGAAATTTATCAATATGCCAGTGCAGCCTACGGTTTTCGAAAAGTTGAAAAGGGGGATTTGACAGCGCACGTGATGGAAACAATGGAGAGCAACAACACTGACAAAGACGGTAAAGAAGCGGTAGAACTCGGAATCTTACCAGATGTGAGAGGAAGTCCGTACTATGGCCCTCATTCAACCAGAGCTTGAACCGACCAACAAAAGGAAGGTGTGGGAAAAAGTCGACCGCACCCCGGGGGGAAGAGTCAAACCTATTGCGAGATCGCATGCTTCCAATCGAGCTATCTCACAGAAATTCGATGGGAGGGAGGCAATCGGATAGAGTTCTAGAGTAGGCTGCAAGCAGAAGACATCACCTCACTACATCGCCTCGTTGTGTTGGTAGGGGAAGAAAGTACTGGGCTGGAGTTTGATATAGGTAGTGAATGGGCTAGGGTTGAAGATAAGAATATGGACTGTCATTGGGCCCATGGCCAATATACATTTTCTAGGCTCTTATATTGAGTTGTGGAATCATTGTCAATGGGCAAGAGGGAGGAGTCTTCCAGAAGGTATCAACGAGATGCATGCAAGATGGGTTCGATCAACAAGTGGGGACCGGTGGCACGGCAACAGCGACGGCGGCTAACGACCGTGGTCCTGGCGGCATGGTGAGCGACACTGAATCAAACTTTAACACATGTAAGAATATTTGGGTTTTGATTTGAGGACGGCATAAAACGAGGGACTAAATATTCCAGCCATGGATGAGGACAAAATCGCTGGAGTGATGAAAGCCATACATGAAGGGGGATTTGAGATTTTGGAGGAAACAAATGACATGGAACGCGTCACTAAAGAAGGATTTCTTTTTTCGCACACTATTTCGGGAAAACTATGCTAATACTTCGACTTTTGACAGGTTTGCGAAGTACTTTACATGCGCTAATGACGATAGAGGGTATTCTAAGAATTTCACTCCTAATCCTTCAGCAATACTGGAAAGTGAGGGTGTTCTTGTATTTTATAGAGTTGTGGCTTCATCTCGATCTTTGAATAATATATTTGATAAGTTTGCTGGGGGTCTTGTGTTGATAGTGGGGATCAGTATTGCAAATCATAATAGTATTGTTAAGAGGCTTTTGAAGACATGGGGGAATGAAGCTCCTCACAAGTTTTGGGCCATGCTAAATCGTTTGATGTAGTGGAGTATGTGTGTTTGTGCTTGGAATCAGCAAGCTCGAGTGTCAAAACAGGCTCTACGACATTGTTACGAGCCGTTCAGGAACTACTCGATGCTAACAAGACTTGGGATCGAGGAAGAGAAACTACTAATGCTATGGAGGGTGTTCAAACCATAGACGGGGCATTGCTTGACACTAACAAGTATTGGGATCGAGGAAGACACAAGCTACTAATGCTAATGGAGGATGTTCAAATCGTAGATGGGTCTAGAAAGAGAGAGCGGAAGTTAGTTTGCACGGAAAATAGTGAACAAAATGGGAGGGGAGTGATGTTGTAAGGCATTCTGTCATTTTGTTGTTTGGTCATTGGACTAGCAGATAGGCTAGGGAAATTACAGATGAAACTCTGGGGTCTTGTTCCTTGTTTTTTTTATATTCAATCATATACATTCTATTTCCAGAAGTTATATTACCTTTGAGTTGATAATCTGTTTGACTAGTTGAATCCTAACATAGTATCACACGTGCGGGGGCGTATTGAGAGTTGTCCCACATTGAGAAGTTACAAGCTTTGTTAGCTAATTGTAAGCTATATGGGCTACTCCACTAATTGCTAATTGGTTTTGAGTTGGGACCCCATGTATTCTTAACAGTCCGCTTTCATGACATGCCAAAACTGCTTGATCAATCGAAAACGGAAACCATACGGCCCGAGACTTTTCGAACTATCACAATTCCAGCCGTCCTAACGTCATCAAACTATGCTGTCAAGAGATTTTTATCTTATTCGTCCACTTGCTCGAAACTTAGTTGTTGAAGCCGAGGTCGCTCCCACTCTTGTTGGCTAAACTGGTTTGCAAAGTACCTATGTACCCCACTCTTCACCTTCTCTACTGATTCTACCTACTGACCCACAATTTCAAGACCCTGGATTTCATTCATTTTCCTTCTACGATTAATGTATTTATGGAAAAATCTAGAATTTACATCTCCCTCTAATAACCACTTTAGTCTAGCTTTCTGGAAAAGTAGCATGCCCTACATCCTGATTTGATCTTGAAGTAATACCACATTTGAACGGTGACTAGTAACCTCCCCACCTCTACCTTGTTCAAACATTTGAACTTATTCTTCATCATCTTCGATTTTTCCTTTAATACAAACCACCCCAGCCCTGCATTTGACAACTCTTCCATTCTTTTTCAAAGAATTCTTTAAAATCTGCATGATATAACCTCGAGTCTAGGACCCTAAAAGATTAGGGCCCAATCAGCAACCTATGATTTGAGCATGACTGCACAGTGATTGGATAAAGTACGATGCATACTCATTGTGATACTTGAGGACACTCTTGCAGCCACTTAGGTGAGAGGAGGAATCTGTTGACTAACGCATGAGCCATTTGATATGTACCACGTATACTTTCTCCCTATCAAAGGTAAACCAATAAGTCCTGTCTGCTTAATAAAAGCAAATTCGTTGATTTCTCGATCATTGAAGTTCAAAATTTCTACCCCTTCTCTCCGATAGCCACCTTATCGCATTAAAATCACCACAAATGCACCAGCTCTGCTTTTTAATACACCAGCTCTGCTTTTTAATATCTGTCAATCGGTTACCTAGATTTTCCCAAAGTTTCCTCTTCGATGCAAGCTCACCCGGTGAGTATACATTCACTAAGAAACACTTAGTTCTACACCCTATAGTTCCTCCACAACAACAAGCCCATCCTCTCCTCAACAACTTTCAAGGGAAAACGTAGCTGCTATCCAGATGCATAATATACCCCATGCTGACCCTATTGCTCCTTTGTGTACCCAATCAAAGTCCTCATTTCCCCAGATTGATTTTCATACATCCATTGTGATCATCTCAATTTTAGTCTCTTGAATACATAAAATTCAATTCGTTCTTACACCACCAAAGCTCTAATATCTCTTCTTTTTACCCTATCCCTAACCCTCTGACATTGAAGCTCATTATCTTCATAAAATCATGTCGGCGTCCCCATCATCTTCATTTGCCTTTTCTGATGTACAATTGCTTCTAGATCTCTTTTCTTCATATTTACCAATCTATTGATGATTTCTTTCTCATTACCATTGTCCACAATCCCAATTCTTTTTCCGGTCTTCCATAATTCTGAAGCCTCACATGATAAATCCGAACGCCTCCATCAGTTATACACATTAAGGTACCGTTTGAAATGATGGATGGGATAAGTAATGCAAAGATTAAAAAGTTAAGAAATGATTGTGAAAATAATGTGTGATAAGTTATATGTTGTTTGATTCGAGAATAAGATGGTTGATAATGATTATTGTTTGGTATAATGACTAAAATACCCTCATAATATATATATATATATATATATTATATATATATATATATATATTTATGTTATATTAAAATAATTATTATTATATATATAATCTATAATATATTATTATTTTATATGTACTATATACGTGTATATATATATTATGATTATTATTATTATTATTATGGTTATATCTATTATATTAATATTATATTATATATATATGTATATTATGATTATTATTATATATATATATATATAAACTATTATTATATATATTAGTATATTATATTAATATATATATATATATAATAATAATAATAATAGAATGAAATAAATAATATAAATATAATAATAAAGTTGTAGGAAATAAGTTGTATTTTTTGACGGAAAGTTGAAATTTTGAGATAGTAAAAAAAGGTGGGAGTATTTATGTCATTTTGTTACAAAGTGAGATTAGAATGAGATAAATATGGTGTGATAATTTTTTTTTAATACATCAAGCCAAACATGGGATAAAAAAATTACCCCAAGATTACTAAACCCATCCATCAATTCAAACACACCCTAATAATACTAGAAATACACCTGGGTTTAAAATTGGTATGAATTGATACCTCACTGTGTATCATTGCTACATCCATGCCTCGGGCTCCACCCTTACCGTCTTTGATCCCCGGCTAGCTTTCTCATCATCAATCAATGCAGCAAAAGTCTCCACTGACCTTGCTCAACCTTTTTTTTCGCTTTTTGGATCCTTTTGTTGATTTGCTTCTTGTAGTTTTGATTCACAACTCTTGTTCGCCTTGCCTCAAGGATCGAATTCGATACATTGTTAAGATCGATAGATTGATTGTCCTCCACAATGTATGGCTTAGAAGCCGTCTTCCCTTACTGACTCTGATGACAGATGGTTTATACTTCGATCCTTATCCTCTAGCTGGCTACCCCTTAGATCCTATCACTTCCACACTTATCCCTCGGCTCTCCTAAACCACTAAGATCAACACACCGTCATACCTTTCTCTAATAGATGTATCCTTATCGAAGTTGATACTAAGAATCTACCAACTTCCAAGTTTTCTCTGTTGATTGTTTCCTTACTGCAACCAAGCTCCCTAATGTGATAGCTATTAGGTTAAAGAATCTCACATCCCAGCCTAAACACTGGATCCACGCTTCTCGAGCTTTCTCTTCCACCGAATCGTTCCAGGAGCTGATCTCCTTGAATTATATACCTAGCCATTCTTTCTCCTCCTTCAATAGGTTCTCTACTTCTGCTCTGTTATCACTGAATATCAGTACCTGAGATCCTCCCATCTTTGCTCCTACTATTCCATTCAAGGTAAAATCCTCATGTGCTTGGAGCATGTACTCTATAGATTGATTAGTTTAGTTATGACGCATCCCTTGATTCATTTTTCTCCTCAGGTTTCGTTTTAAAAGAAAAGCCCGTCCAGTTATCAAATTGAGGATTCAGGTTTTCAGCTCCCATTGTGCATTTATCTCCGCCAGTAGCTTCAGCATAAGACTTACCATTTGCTTTGCCCGAAGGCCTCTGATCAGTTAACAATTGATTATCACTAGTTTTGGCTTTCCCAGATAGCCTACTAAACCTAGCCACGTTAGCTCTATGTTTGAACAAGCCAATCCATATCTGATTCAGTTGATATTCCACTTTGTTCACGTCAGTAATCGCGCTAAACCTCACAAATCCAAATCTCTTACCTCTGCCAGCACGCTTTTGTGGGAGAAACACTTCACGTACCTTTCCGATATTTTGGAACGAGCACGTCATTTCTGCTGGGAGCCAGTCCTCCGGAAATTGGTGAAGAAATAAAGGATTCTGACTTCTGCGATTCTATTTACGTAGACTGGTATCCTAGGTCACAAGTTCTGCCTGAAATCTCTTGGTTCGCGGACGAACAGGGCGTAGGAATGTTGTCCGCTCAAGCGGGCTGAACGGGTTCCAACGAAGGGCTCTCTCACGCTCAGAAAAGAAGGGTGAAAAGAAGGGTTTGGGGCAGGATAAGGCTGCCTAGCCGGAAAGTTTTCATGACCTGGTTGTTGGGAAGACGGGGAACGGATTTTAGTGCCTCGCCTCTCTTTCTCTCTCTACAGTTTTTGTTTTTTATATTTTCCCCAAATGTTAGTTGCCTGTATTCTCTGAAGCAGATTATCTTAGTGAATGAATTAACTTAGCAGCAATTAGGAGTTGCTGGTTTAAAATATCATAATGTATCCACGTAAATGAGTTCTTAATTGATAGGTAAAACCAATTGCTAGTTGATGCAAAAGAAGTAAAACTAGAGTTCAACAAGAATAAAACATGTAGATTGAAAAAAAAAATTAGATTATAGCTCATTCAAACGGACTACAACCTTGTGGGTGTTTTTTTTCCCCCGCATACGCTCATCAATGACGAAAGCGACCTGTAATAAAATGATAAAATAAACCTTGAGTAAGACGGCATAAAACATTGAATAGTTATTACAGGTTCCATAGAACTAGTTAATAGAACAGCAGAAAGGAGGTGATTTGAACACATGCCCAGTGTGAGCGTTATGGTCTAATTGTAAATGGTTTATCATTGGCTCAACCTTTTTCCTTTGAAAGAAAATTGCAGCTTAGTTTCTCAATAATACAGATAGAACGATATCAATCTCACATCTGCATCATAGTACCAGATATACTTCACGCTAAATGTAGAACAACTGAGAAACATATCAACCTCATAGAAAGGGTAAACTTGGCCACCAGAAATAAAATTGAATTTCGAACTTAAGGATGCAAAAAAACTTTTTAAGACAAACATGGAAGTTGGATGCAAGAGTTGGAAGGATAGAAGTCATGGTTCACCTTGTTGAGTAATCTCTTGGGCTCGTGAAATGCAGGTTTCTTGGCCCACTGATGGAACAGACGTGAAACAACAGCCCTGTTCTCTGTATTGAACCTATATGAATAAAAAAATAAATAAATATTCAGTGTAAAGATACTTTTAATCAATGGCATTCCACCACTGGTACGTGTTGAAAGAAAACCTTTTCAAGAAGTTGCTGCTATAGTAGCTTTCAGTTGCTTCACTAGAACTGTTTGATGCTTCATGGAGCGGATCAACGAAAGAAACATGCTGCATTGTATTGGTTTCAGTAGATTCTTTTCTCGGACTAACAGGAATCTGGAACGCTTCTGTTTGCTCAATTTTCTGGTAATTTGCCTTTGTACTCACTGAATTCAGATCTTCCTATAAACAAAAACAACAGACTGAATCTCAAGAATATAAATGAAGATCAAGCAATGACTTAACTAGTACAACACCTCTCTACTGAAGTATATGGGGTATAATCTTGAGCAGACGACAGTGACAAGTGTATATAGTTTTTTTTACTCTAAATTCCATAAGTTGATTAAACGTTGAGCATGCAAAGTGCCAATGATCACATTAAAAGGCAACATATGTAGCCTTTCATCCATAGAGGAAACAAATTATTAATTACAAAACCGAAGAAATTTCTGTTATAAGTTGTGATGCAACAAGTGTCAAGTTTCTGATTAATCATCTCTTTGGATAAAGATTTTGTGATGCAACAAGTGTTAAGTTTCTGATTAATTGGAAGGTAAGCAAATGTCGTGTAGACAGTGGGATGTACACATGGTAATAAGAAAATAATGGCAACTCACACAAGAAAAATACTGACACGTGCCATGTATCAACTGGAATTAGATACTACTGATACTATGTTGGAAGTTCAACAACACTCCAGATTTAATTAAAGGCTGGGAGGATGAGGTTTTGGAAGAATTTTTTGAATTTGAGGATTTAGTATACAGTCAAAACATGTGTTTTAGTGCAATTCAAGTATTGTTGTGATAAGTGCCATTTTTGCACTTATATTTCTATGTTCTTCTGGTTGTTTTATGTTAATTTCTGAAGGATATTATGTTTTTTGGTGTTGTTTTTGAATATTTCAGAAATCTAGGCCGAAGTGCAAGGAATTGATGAAAATGAGCTTAAAGGAGGAAAAATGACTTGAACAAGCTATCATGCCGAAGACTGGAACGAAATATGAGTTTGGAAGAAAAGTGAGCTACCTATCGATCCTGACAAAAGCATCGACTGATCGGTGTGTGGCGAAGTAGAAGAAAAAGATTTAAAAGTTTTAACGATTGTTCGATAAAAATTTTAACGACCGGTCGTTAAGGTGCGAAAGTTGAAAATAAAGCTGAGGACTTAACGATCGATCAATCGGTAAAGATCGGTAGGTCTTTACTAATCGATTGATCGACGTAGAAGTTTGAAAAATCTTTCCTTCTAGAGTTTGATTCCTATAAGAAACCTAACTCTTCCTTCCTCCACTATATAAGGCACTTGAAGGACGAACAAAGAGAATTTTTGGCACCACTTTTAACCTAGGATACAAGCCTCCACACCATTATCCATAACCCAACACCACCACCCTTCACCATCTTTCACACTAGGAATTGGAACAACTTCAACAAATGAATTAAATAGGCGATTGAGAAAGAAGCAAGAGAAGAAGTGAGGATCTACAAACGGAGTAGGCGGAGTTTATCTTTGCCTTTTAAACTTTAGTTGTCTTATTTTGATTTATTCATGTTTTGGATTGTTGCAAGACATGTTTAAACATTGTTCTTTCAACTTAATTATGAACTAAGTTTGTTTATCAAGATTAGGAGATATTTTGTTTTCAATATATGACTTGATTATTAAATATTAATTGAATTGTTATATTCTATGTGCATAATTTACTGTTCTTCATGCTTTCAAAGGAATAGCTACCTTTGAATGATTCTACACATAGTAATTGAGATTGACAGAAGTATGATATGCATAGTAAATTAAGCCGTGAGTTTCAGATTGAGATCGACAGATGAAATCAAATACACGTACGATAGCCATAGATATTTAGAATCGAAAGCTAAGAGTTTTCATAGTGTTTCATGTAACATTGGTTTGTTAAGTAAACGCACGACAATTACTTACTGAAAATGATGTTAGGTTTAATATAGCTCGACATAGTATATTGAATAAATTCGAAAATACTCGTCACCTTAGAGATATATGGATGATCAATCAATAGTAATAAAAGAATCATAAGGGATTAAATTGGTGAACCGACGTCTTGATATTATTCTCAAGTGGAATTTTCTCGTTAACTTTGATTTGCTTGGTTGGATTAGTAGTAGTTAAATTAGTTATTAGTTAATTCATTACCGTAGGTTAAATATTGTGATGCCTAGAAATAATCTTTGTATGTGATTTGGTTGATTTTGTAATTATGAGTTAATAACAGTATTTTATGGACTCGGGTTCGGGTTGAACCGAATATGATAGAATACATGGATTTATTGTTTTACATGATTTAGTATTAATTATATAATGAAGATATCAGATTTCAATCTCATAGAACACATTTTTAGACCTAGTAATCTCTACAAAATATCTCTCCAAGCCCGTGCCTTCTCTTGCATCTTTTCTTGGATTTAAGCTTGGAATCAAGTTAAATTTGGTTGGGAGATTGGAATTGAAGCTACTTGGTAAGGATTTTGTACTATGTGAACTTGTAGATGAGTATATGAATTATTATTGGTAGGAGGTGAAGCAAGTTTTACATTTTGCTTGGGTCGATATGAATTGAATTAGAATAATAAACTTGTTTATTGAGAAAGAAGTGCATATGATGATGTAGTGATGCTTTTATGCAATTTGTGGGATGTGATTTGTAGCATAGATATTGAAACTTGAAGATACGCATGAAAATCGCCCTGTTCTAAAATTTATGTCGCCTCGAGATCGATCGCGAGCTAGGGGCCGACTGATTGCGTAAGGCAAAAAACGTATAGCGGTTTAAGGCTTGAGCGATCGATCGCGTGCTAGGCAATCGATCGTGTGAGGAGAGGCGACCGATCGCGGACTAGGCAGAAAGTTTACCCAATTTTATGGCATGACCCTGTTGAAAAGGACAACAGGCAAGTGTGGACGTACAAGTATTGATGATTTATATGATGTACATATGTGGTGATTGTACGTATATCATTGATGATTGGATGCTATTGAGGCATGAGATAAGGCTGCTATGACGAGTGGACGGAAAATAGAATATGTGCTGATAATATGAAGATATGAAGGCTGAGCCACTGACATATTGAGCGGGAAGGCAATATCATATATATCCCGTTATAACAGGATGATGAATGAGCCATGTCATGACATATTAGTATATTGTGATTTGATGTATGTACAGGAACAACCAATGCGGAGTATTTCAATGCATGAAATACAGGAAGTATTTTTCAATACAACATTTATGCACTTTTATTTGATGCCGGGTTATAGTTATGATCTATATACTCATGATGTGTGGTTGTTCTGTAGAAACTCTTAGGCATGGGAGGCCGGGATTGTGAGTCTACCTTTTGCTGCTAAGAGATAGACTGATCAAGATTAAAGGATGCTAAAAGATTTTGATGTCTAAATGATGTAAATGATGCTATGTACATTATTTAATAATAATGTAATAAGTAAATGTGGAAAATTTTGACCAGTATCAAAGTTATCTTAATCTTGTTAACCGAGAAACGTTAACTTCTTAATTATCTAAGTCATTTGAGGATTAAGTTGATGAAGCCCACATTTAGTAGTATCAGAGCAGTGGTTTAGATAACAGGGTTGAACAAAGGGTAAAATATGTGAACTAGTGAGATTAATGTTCTCTTAGGAGCATGTTTATGCATTTGACGCAGTATAATGTGTTATACTAACATTCTTTTATTACTTGAGTATTGTTGTTAACCCTTGAATTACCAATGAATCCCCAAGAAGAAGTAGGGGATATTGTGAGTATGAATGCCAGTATTGGTAAGGCTCCTTTACCACCACCACCAGAAGGTCAATGGCCAGTGGAACAGGTATTACTACCAGAGGAATTAACATTGACTTAGTTTTTAGGCCTTCAAACGCCTCGATTTGAAGGAACTGAATCTGGTGAGCAAGCTGAGGCATGGTTGGAGTGTATTGAACAGATATTTGTATCAGTTCCATGTGCGAAATGAGCTTGGTTGAGATTGGCTAAATTTCAGTTGGCCAAGAAATCATCAATGTGGTGGAGAGCAACAGTACTGGAATTGAGAGCTCAGGGACAAATTGTTTGTTGGAATGTATTCCTAAGCCGATTCCTGAAACAGTGTAATATGAAAGTGGCTGATTATGTTTTGTCGTACTCATCTTTGCTGAGGTATGCGCCACATATTGCTGCAAATACTAATGCAAAAATCAGACATTTCTTGAGAGGACTGAGGCCCGAGTTATTAGGTTTATTTCTAATAACCCTATGTCATTTGAAGATGCACTGACCCGAGCTAGAGTTAGCTAGTACTTACAGAGAGGTAGGACAATTCCATAAACCTACTCCATACGGTATGAAACCCAGAGGAGAGCAATTTAAACCATGAGGAGGTGCATCATCCATAAGGTTAAGTAGCAAAAAGTTTGATTACCGTAAAGGTGGTGATGAATTTAGTAAAGGACAGTCTCAAGTGAGCAGTACTGAGAACTCAAATGTTACAATCGTGGAGTACCGCATTTTAGAAGAGATTGTCGGAATAAAGATGGTCCGATTTGCTTTGGGTGTGGTATGATAGGCCACATCGTGAGGAATTGTCCTCAGGCATGGTACAGCAGAGGCGGCAATTCATGCCTCGTACAGTTGGGGGACAAATGGCAAGGCCGCCCCAAGTTCAACTGTATGCATTAAACAAGGAGCAAGCAGAGACAGCTCCTGAAGAAGTGATAGTAGGTAAGTGTAATTTATTTATTTACCCTGCTTTGATTTTAACTAATACTGGTGCCTCTCATTCATTTATTGCAAAGAGTTTTGTTGAGAAGTATCATATGTGCTCGTCCCAACTGTTGATGTCTCTTCATGTCTCAACACCCAAGGGAAAGAATGTTATTGATGTTTATGTTGTGTATGATTATCCTATCCATTTTGAAGAAAATATGTTACGAACAGATTTGATTGTATTAGACATGGATGATTTTGATTGTATCATCGGTTTTGATGTGTTGAGCAGATAGCAGACTATTGTTGACTGTTGTCATAAAACGGTTCGTTTTCGATCTGAACAGGGAAGCCAGTGGATCTTTTATGGGTGTGATATCCGGAAATTAATGGTGTTAATCCCGGAGTGATTATAACCCCTATTGATTTAATTGGGGTAATTATGAGAAAATCACGGTGTTGAGACTCCCGATGATGTTAATCCGGTATCGAGGTTATTGGATCCAAAGGTTGAGATTTTATTCACATTGAGGCGTTAAACCTTGGAATTGTGTTGGTAGTAGGATTTGGAGTCTGGGGAACTTGGGATTGAGGTCTGTGATAGAATTGAGTGAGTGGGAGATATTTATTGAACACGTATAATTATTTTAGAGTTTTGGTACGAGTATTTGAAACTCGGGATTTTGGAGTCTTGGTACTTGACTTGTGTTCAACAATTATCCACTCTCTACTTCACGCCTCACTCTTCCTCCCCCCAACTCACCCCCTTTTCTTCTCTTTACTCCCATGGAGAAAAATTGAGCAAGGCTCGATTTTCGAGCGATATATCTCGAAGATGTTTAGGTAAACTCCTTCACCTCTTGATTATCTTCGTTTTGATTATGGTTTTGTGAAGTTTGGTTAGGTTTGGGGTTGGGTTTGAGTTTTGGGGGATTTTGAAGAATTGTTAAGTTAATAAAATTAGTGTTTTTATGCGTTTTAATGGAGTTTTTGAGGAGTATGGGGTGTGGGATGTGTTGGATTTGAGTTTGGGTGTGAAAAACACCATTGAAGCAAAAACTTTTCGGAAAAACGTAGGTCGCGATCGATCGCCGCGTTGGCGCCGATCGACTCGCGACACATTGCTGAAAATTGGTGACGATGAACAGTGCTCGCGATCGATCGCGAGCAAGTTGGCGGTCGATCGCGAGGGGGCAGTGGATTTTGACGATCGATCGGCGTTGAGCAACGATCGGTTGCGGAAGAAGGATTTTTGGCAGAAAGTTCTCGCGGCCCCTGTTTTGTTGTTTTTGAAAATTTGTCGACATGTCGGGATTTTGGCATGTAATATGTATGATAGATTTTCTTGATGATGTCTACATTTGAATATATATTACGCATTAAAATGTATTGGCATGAGTTGAACTTTAGTGAGATATACTACTCGATCGAGTTAATCGTTAACTCAATGAGCATGGAAGTATACAGAATTCAGTAGTTGTGTTTAATCATCGTGATAGGATGATGTATTTGGAGGTTGAGTACGTACTTAGCATGTGATTATGTACACACATAATTGATTGCGAATTATTAACTGTGTATAACGAATAATTCACTGGATCTCGGGGACAAAGGCAATGTTTGGCTCTTAATATTGGATTATAAGGTACGTATAACGTACGAGCATAGTTAGATATATTATTGTCATATTAATGAATAATATATTATTGCTGCGATAAATGGTATGTTTTATGAATTGTGGAGATGTCGTTGTTGAGCGAGCAACGAGTATTATGCTGTCGTTATTCACCGAGCATTGGTTATGATGCCGCCGTTGTTGAGCGTGCGAGAGGTTAGAATGCCGCCGCTGTTGAGCGAGCGATATGATACGATGTGATGAGATTGTGAAATCATTAATTGAGATATAGTAGATTTCTGTAAATCATTATCATAATTTTTAGATATAATTGATTATGGAATTGACGGTTTGAGCATGAGTATAGTTAATCAATGTAATGATTAACTGATTTTGGAGTTTGATGGTTTTGGTGATTGGGAGAACAGGAACATCATGGGAGATCCCATATGGTAATGGTACACACATGGAGTACTTTCTGACTTTACAGCCTTATATATTCTGTAAATTATGAATTGTGAGATTTATGATATTGAGATTGTACTATTGGTAAGCTCACCTCATGTGGGGATTGTTTCTGTTGAAACAGATAGAACAAGTACAACATTGGCTCTGGAGATGAGTTCGAGCTAGTGATTGGAAATGCTCCCAGGACCGAGGTACCAATGTTGGTATTGTTAATAAGACTGGTACATGTAGATACATATTCAATTATTAAGAGCTCGCGTGTGAGAATTTTGAATAAGTGTATATGGCATGTATAAAATGGAAACTTCACTTTTCATTTACGTATTGTTTGCAATTATTGAGAATATAATTGCATGATGAATTGAGAATATGATTGGTGCATTGTGAAGTGTATACTTATGTTAGTTTAACTGGGTTGGGAATTTGACATTAAGAGAACTTATGTCGAAAAATTTTATTGATAGCATACCATTGTTGTTACAACATGTATGAGAATTCCCTAACGATATGAAAGTACACACTAATATATGTGATAATGCACTAATAGCGGGTTAAGGACGTGGGGTCCTTAAAATTGGCATGGATCTCGTCCAAAGATTCCATTAATATCTGCCACTAATGTCACGTTTGCTGGAAAGTGGACATACATGACATATTATATATGACGTTGATGTAACAGAAAAGAAAGCAGAGGTAAGAGTAGAAGATATTCCGGTAGTTGCAGAATTTGTGGATGTATTCCTTGAATTAAATCCGGGTTTTCCTCGGAGTGGTCAAGTTGAGTTTGAGATTGAGTTGCTACCAGGTATTTCTCCTATTTCCCGAGCACAGTATAGAATGACACCAACAGAACTGAAAGAGTTAAAGATTCAGTTGCAAGATTTACTTGACAAGGGATACATACGTCCTAGTGTATCGCTTTGGGGTGCTCCAGTTCTGTTTGTGAAAAAAAATGATGGATCAATGCGGTTGTGCATCGACTATAGACCATTGAACAAGGTAACGATTAAGAATAAATATCCCCTCCCACGTATTGATAATTTGTTTTGAGCAGTTACAGGAATCTAGGATCTATTCGAAGATAAAATCTGAGGTCGGGATATCATCATATACGAGTTAGGGAGGAAGATATACAGAAGACAATATTTAGAACTCGATATGGGCATATGAGTTCTTAGTGATGCCATTTGGAATGACCAATGCACCAGTTGTCTTCATGAGCTTGATGAATCGGGTATTTCATGCTTACCTTGATCAATTTGTGATTGTTTTCATTCATGATATTTTGATCTATTCCAAAAGTGAGGGAGAATATGGTCAACATTTGCGAACGGTATTACTCTGCTCTTCGAGATAATCAATTGTACGCCAGATTCAGTAAAGAGGGGATATCAATAGATCCAAGGAAAGTGGAGGCAGTATTGAATTGGTCTGGACTTACTTCTGTGCCCGAGATCCGTAGTTTTCTGGGTTTAGCAGGGTATTATCGACCCTTTGTTGAGGGATTTTCGAAGATTGCTAAACCATTGGCACAATAAACACAGAGAGGAGTACCTTTTGCGTGGTCTGAAGCTTATGAACGAAGTTTTCAGGAATTGAAACATCGATTGACGTCTGCTCCGTTGTTAACAATTCCATCAGAACGAGGAAGGTTTGCCTTATATATTGATACTTCATTACAAGGACTGGGTTGTGTATTGATGCAGGATAAACATGTTATAGCCTATGAGGTGAAACCACATGAGATGAGATACCTAGTGCATAATCTCGAGTTGGCTGCCATAATCTTTGCATTAAGATTTGGCAAAATTATTTATATGATACATCTTTTACCATATATACTAACCACAAGAGTTTGAAGTTTTTGTTCACTCAAGCTGAACTGCATATGAGGCAGAGGAGGCGGATGGATCTTTTGAAAGATTATGATTGTGAGATTGAATACCATCCAGGCCGAGCTGATTTGACAGTTGATGCTTTGAGTCGCAAAGTTAGATGTACTGCTGATGATGTGATTCAGTTATCAGCATTGATGGTTTCTTGTTGCCATTTGGGATACGATTTTGATGCATCTGCATCACCGATCAGCGTATCGACTTTGTTGATTGAACCAGATATATTTGAAAATATCAGAAAAGCACAAGGGATGGATGATGTGATCCAAAAATGGAAGACATTGATAGGTGAATAAACATCTAACTTCAGAATAGCTCCTAATGGTAGTCTTAGCTTGGGTGACCGTTGGGTAGTTCCCGCTACTTCTAAACAACGAATAACTGTTACGACATGCTCATTGTAGTCAGTGCAGTATACATCCGGGAGGAAAGAAGATGTTTAAAGATTTGTATACACAGTTTTGGTGGAAACGATGAAACGAGATGTGATCGAATTTGTGAATAAATGCTTGATCTGTCAACAAGTGAAAGCGGAAAGACAAAGACCATGAAGTGAATTGAAAAGATTAGAAATTCCAACATGAAAATGGGAACACATATCTATGGATTTTGTTACCCATTTACCAAGAACTCCTTCTGGATTCAATGCTATTTGTGTAGTAATTGACAGATTAACCAAGGTGGCTCATTTCATACCCTACAATATGAAATTTACGTACTTGAGGATGGCTCAGTTTTATATTCGAGATGGTGCACGATTGCATGGCATTCCAATTTCCATTATTTCTGACCGAGATCCGAGGTTCACTTCTCAATTTTGGGAAGGTTTACAGTCGGCCATAGGAACTGAAGTGAGATTGAGCACATAATATCATCCTCATACAGATGGTCAAACAGAGCGTACTATACAGACGCTTGCGGATATGTTAGGAGCTTGCAACTTGGAGTTTGATCAATCATGCCGGGATTTATTGCCATTAGTGGAATTATCGTACAATAATAGTTATCAGGCAAGCAAACAAATGGAACCTTTTGAGACTCTATATGGGAGACGATGTAGGTCACCCTCGTGTTGGGATGATCTTGATAAACCATTGTAAGCAATCCATATATGATACGAGAAATGGAAGAGAATGTGAAATTGATTAGACAAAGATTATAGGTCGCACAGGATAGACAAGATGCTTACACAAATAAGCGACGACGACCTTTAGAATTTCAGGTTGGTGACAAAGTGTTTCTGAAAATGTCGTCTTTTAAGGGTGTTGTCCGGTTTGGTAAGCGAGGGAAGTTGTCACCCGGATATGCTGGTCCGTATGAGATATTACAGTGTGTTGGTATGTTGGCATACCGTTTAGCATTGCCACCATCATTGACGGATATCCATCATGTATTTCATGTCTCCATGTTGAGGACCTATGAGCCAGATCTATCTCATATCCTACAGCCTTCAGAAATACAGTTAGATGCGGATGTATCTTATGTGTAACGTCCCATTAGAATCTTAATCGATCAGAACATAAGCTTCGTAGTAAAGTCATACCAATGGTAAAGGTTCAGTGGAACAAGCGGGGTGTCTAGGAGGCGACATTAGAGATGAAGCAAGATATGATATGGCAGTACCCTGAGTTGTTTTCTAGTACGTTTACTTTATAATATTGTTGCAATGTTGGTAAGTATTTGGTTAAAATTTCGAGGACGAAATTCATTTAGTAGGGGAGAATTGTGATGCCTAGAACTAATCCATGTATGTGATTTGGTTGATTTTGTAATTATGAGTTAATTACGGTATTTTATGGACTCTGGTTCGGGTTGAAACGAGTATGATAGAATACACGGATTTATTGTTTTACATGATTTAGTATTAAATATATAATGAAGATATCAGATTTCAATCTCATAGAACACATTTTTACACCTAGTAATCTCTACAAAATATCTCTCCAAGCCCTTGCCTTCTCTTGCATCTTTTCTTGGATTTAAGCTTGGAATCAAGTTAAATCTGGTTGTGAGATTGGAATTAAAGCTACTTGGTAAGGATTTTGTACTATGTGAACTTGTAGATGAGTATTATTGGGAGGAGGTGAAGCAAATTTTACATTTTGCTTAGGTTGATATGAATTGAATTAGAAGAATAAACTTGTTTATTGAGAAAAGAAGTGCATATGATGTAGTGATGATTTTATGCAATTTGTGCGATGTGATTTGTAGTATAGATGTTGAAACTTGAAGATATGATTTGAAATCGCCCTGTTCTGAAATTTATGCCTCGCGATCGATCGCGAGCCAGAGCCGACCGATCACATGAGGCAAGAAAAAGTAAGGCGGTTTAAGGCTTGAGCGATCAATCGCTTGATCGCGACAGATCGGTTGCGTGCTAGGCAATCGATCGCGTGAGGAGAAGCGACTGCTCGCGGACTAGGCATAAAGTTCACTCAATTTTATGGTGCGTCATCGATCGCGTGTTGGCGATCGATCGATCGCGAGGGTCATTATGTTGAAAAATTATAATTTCTTGGAATTTTTATGATGAAATTTACTATTAACATTGTGTAGAAAATAAATAATTTGAGAGTTGAAAATACTCTTTATTAATTGAACTTCTCGTTAACGTCTTCCTTGTGTTTCTCATACGAGTGTATACATGCATACGCACCAGCACCAAGCTACGAAAACCTCCGTTTGAAGACCCAGTTGATAGATCATCCATGAGGCCCTGTCAACTGAGCATCACAAACCCTGACTGATGTTGAATCCAACGAAATGTTTATGTGGACTCGACATGAAAAGATTGATCGGACATCAAACTCCTCATACCGGACAGGGCTCATTAGCTCAGATAGGTAGAGCCTGACTCTATTCCTTCAGCTGCCTCAGGAATAGTCGGCTCGGAATTAACTCAATTAACTCATAGCTGCTTAGCTCAGTGAAGGTCTAGCCCTTGCATTCCCTCCGGTCATTGCGGGTAAAAGAGTTACAATGGCTATCTATTTATAAGTGAATATAAATATTAATAGAAGGAAACTAACTGGTTTATCTCAATCAAAATCAAATCAAACTAAATCTCTAGATAATATTATCCTACCAAACTTATAATATTATCCTACCAAGTTTAATTACAAAGATTTAAATACTAAATCTTTATATTATTGTTCAGCACTACCCTGCAAGTTGATGCATGTATATCAATCATGCTACGTCTCCTCCTCTTTTGGGAGTCTGTGTCTACTAGTCTGCATCTACTCCTCCTTTGGGAGTCAGCAGAGCCTGCGCTAGTCTGCGCCTCCTATTTTGGGAGTCTTTGTCTTCTAGTCTGCGTCTCTTCCTCTTTTGGGAGCCTGCGTCTGCTAGTCCGTGTCTCCTCTTATTTTGGGAGTCTTCGTCTCCTCCTCTTGATTTGTAGAGTTGTAGAATCAAGCACGATAGTGGATAGCGGTGGGCGCATGGGACGAAGCATTAGAGGAGTCCGATGAACCCCATAAAAATCCATTTTACCATCAAAAGGTTGTGGTTTGCGCTGAATTTTGCAAATTGAGTGTTGCTATGAAAAGGGAAATAATCAAACAAACGCGAGGTTACTGTAGCAAATGGCGAAGTTACTGTAGCAAACAGTCGCGAAGTTTCTGTAGCAAACAATCGAGAATTTATTCTAGACAGAGAAGGGTATGACTTTGAACCCAATATACGATCGGGCAATTGGAATCTGGATGGCTGGATTCTTTAGGGGTTGAAACAATGAAACGATAAAGGCTTGATTGCAAAGAATTATTTTGACTCTCAGCTACTGTTGTAGGCCTAGCCGCTGGCGGTTAGTGTTGAAATAGCAACAACTCGCCGGTGGCTAGGGTTTGATAAACTTTAACCCTAGTTTTTCAACTTGGCTCTGATACCATGTAAAAAATAAATAATTTAAAAGTTGAAAATACTCTTCTTAATTGAATAATTAAAAGAGTTATAATGACTATTTATTTAAAGGTGAATATATATATTAATAGAAGGAAACTACCTGGTTTATCTCTATCTAAATCAAATCAAACTAAATCTCTAGATAATATTATCCTACCAAACTTATAATATTATCCTACCAAGTTTAAACACAAATATTTAAATACTAAATCTTTATCTAATTATTCAACACATTGAATTATTGAATTTCATGTAGCACCATCTGAGGGGACAGGTCAGAGAGGAGGTAAATCAGTAACTCCTGATCTTTAACATTTTGAAAAGGACAACAGGAACGTGTGGTCGTACGAGTATTGATGACTTATATGATGTATGTATGTGGTGATTGTATGTATATCGTTGATGAGTGGATGCTATTGAGGCATGAGATAAGGTTATTATAACGAGTGGACGGAAAGGATGATGAATGAGATATGTCATGACATATTAGTATATTTTGATGTGATGTATGTACAAGAACAACCAATGAAGAGTATTTCAATGCATGAAATACAGGATATATTTTTCAATATAGTATTTATGCATTTTTATTTGATGTCGGGTTATAGATGATGTGTGGTTCTGTAGGAACTCTTAGGCATGGGAGGCCGGGACTGTGAGTCTACCTTTTGCTGCTAAGAGATAGACTGGTCAAGATTAAATAATACTAAAAGATTTTGATGTCTAAATGATGTAAATTATGACATGCACATTATTTAGTGGAAATAATGTAATAAGTAGATGTGGAAAATTTTGATCAGTATCAAAGTTATCTTAATCATGTTAACCGAGAAACGTTAACTTCTTAATTATCTAAGTCATTTCAGGATTAAGATGACGAGGCCCAGTTGAAAGTATCTTATTTGGTACTTACAGTTAGTCCTTGGTTCGATAACCCTGTTCTTATCACTATATTAAAACTTTAAAATGTGCACTTACGGTTATATCGTGGTAATCGAATTTCTTTGTTAAATATCGAACGATAAGGTTTTTAGCGTCGTTGCAGGAGACTAATTTAAGTAATATCATACGAGATTTGTTAGCTGTAATTTAACAATTTTTTTTTTTTGTATACAGTTTGTTTTATGTTCAAAAATTTGATTTTTCTTTATTTCTTTTTCTTGCGAGGTACTTTGAATGTTTCATCAACAGGTCTTCACAAGTTTTTCCCGACAACATTAAGAGCCATTCGCCTGATCAAAACGAAAAACAAAAAACATTCAAAGCAATTCTATGCAGTTTGGGAGAGATTAAACAACTTAGCGGACAAGTTCCGGTATCATGACTTTTCGAACTATACTCTCCTTCAATTTTTCTACAATGAATTGGATGCAGAAACACAAGGATGGGTATTCAATGGAGCTTTGGCAGCTGGTAGTCCCCTATTTGATAGAGATAAAGACCGTGTGTTGCACTTGTTCAATGATATGGCGAACTTCGACTACCATTGGCATTGTGATCCTTCATTGCAGGGTTGGAGCCACCAATACCCGCCAAAACCTCAATACCCTCATCTTAAACACAAACCATTCGAGCATCAAGGAGAGGAAATGGGTAGTTCTGATGAAGTCACGACTCAGTTGGAAGATACTATGCGCCGATTCATGGCATCATCTAAGACAATTATGGAGAGGCAGATTCAAGGGAATGTGAGTGCCTTCAAGTGATTGAGCATACTTTAGAATAGTTATCCGAGGAGTTCATATGGAAAGATGAGCCGAGTGTGATGTTAGAGGATGTACAAACTTTCGAAAAGATTGATGTGAGCCCATCGATGGTGATTTATTGAATGACATATGTGGATCCATTCTTCCCATCGATACCAGCTTCACCTTACTATGTCCTCCACGATACAAAGCCAAACTTCAAATCCTTATCCCATGCCTATCAATTCAAGACGAGTGTTGTCGGAGCAACGAGCTTAAATGGTCATCATCTTGCCAAGTTGAGGGCAGTCATGATCAAGACTCATATGTAATGTCATATGATACTTATTATTGGCGGAAGCTGCTCTTTGATGGTTGCTTCTAATGGTTAAGCCGAAAACTAGAAATCAAGAGCTTCTTGGGAGTCAACCCAAGTCATATCCTTTATTATTTAGTTTATTTTAATTTTCAGTTTTTGCATCTCTCGAGTCGACTATTTTACTTCTTGAATTCTTCTCTTGCGAGGTACTCAGTTGGATCAATGAATCTCTACAGCCACAGATGATTTTGAGAGCCAAATATTCCTCAGGCCTCATGCAAGCGTATTGATCAGGAGACTTTACTGTTTTCCAATTGATTCTTTTTAAACATTGAGGACAATGTTTTATTTAAATTTGAGGAAGTAGCTTCCA
This sequence comes from Haberlea rhodopensis, assembly GCA_907163345.1. Taxonomy (NCBI): domain Eukaryota; kingdom Viridiplantae; phylum Streptophyta; class Magnoliopsida; order Lamiales; family Gesneriaceae; genus Haberlea; species Haberlea rhodopensis. Next base: position 4,055,133 of record CAJQUN010000055.1, read on the forward strand.
TGTTTTGTTGTTTAATCTGTATGTCATGTGCTAACATTGACACTTGTCTCTTTCTTATTGACACTTGTCTCTTTCTTGAGCACCAACAAAAGCTTTTTATCAGTTCTAACTTGAGAAGTGAATGAATTATAGTAGTGGATGTTATTAAATGAGGATTTTGATCTCACTATGCATATGAACTTGAATTTTGATGATTGTTAGAGTTTTCAGTGAATAGTTAGCATGTCAAGAATGAGGAATATTTTGATCACATGTTTGAGTCTTTCAAGCTTACCTTGTATACATTAATCTTTAGTGTCCCACGTAGAGCCCAATTGAAAAAAAATGGTACATACACCTAGACCCCATTCGACATTATTGTATAAACTCATTATACCTATCCTTATGAGCCTATATTAATGTATTTATATCCTCACCTTAAATAAGCATAATGAATCTCATTTTATCCATATGCATTGTTATATCTCGTTGAGCTTATTAAAAAAATGATGAATAAAGGGGGGAAAAAGAAAGTGAAAAAAAGAAAAAGAATCCTTGTGAATAAAAAGAAATATAGACCCATAGTGGCCAAGGCAAAAAAAAAGAAGAGAAGCTCAATTTGTGCTGAACATGAAATTTTATATGATTGTACTTTCTTCTTTGTGATATCACCGTCTTTTTTTTTGTATCCGACACCAAATGCTTAACATTAAAGTTTAAAAGACATTTTGATCTATGTTTTGTAAGTATCTACATTAGTAGAGAAGTGTTTGAAAAGTAGGCATATGGGGTACTCAACGATAATCTTGACTGTCATTGAATTGCACTATTTGATCTATGAAATATGCAAGATGTTTGGGATTGACAATAGCAAATACACGTTCCGATTTTGAGATGTGTTACTTGACTTAAGAGAAAACATGTCTTGTTCAACTTTTTGATTGACTCTTGTTTAGGTGTAAGCATAGTTATTAATAGCGCAATTAGCGCGCGCTAAGGCGCAGAGCGACGTGAGGCGCAGGTTGTGCGCCTCGCAGCGCCCTGCGCCACGGGGTTTCCTAAAGCGTGCGCTATGGTGGGCTTTTGGAGCTTTCGCGATAAGCCATGGCGTGCGCTATAGCGCGCTTTGGCTAGGGTTGAATTTTGGGTCATCAAAATGTGGGCTTTTAACTTAAATCTGTCCTCCAGCCTCCGCCGTGCCGCCGCTGCCCAACCGCAGCCGCAGCTGCCGCCGCCGCCGCCAAGAAGTTCTGCAAGGTAGAGTTAAATATTGAAAAACATAATCTACACAATTTTTGCATCTGCTGTGTATTGAGTTATTGAATTTGATTGAATGTTATTAGTTATTACTGTTTGTAGTGTAGGTAAGGTACTGATTGTTGATATTTAGATATGTTATTTTTAGTGTAAAAGTCTATGTAGTGGAGGTATGATTGTTGGTATTTAAAAGTCTTTAAATATGATTATTTTTAGTGTAAAAGTCTCTCAATGGTGATCATACAGATGAAGAAGACACTGACCTTGAAGATGAAGATATGAGTGATTAGTAGATTAGTTTTTTTATTTTGAAACTTTGGCTAGTTTAATATTTTATTTGATTTTGTTGTCATTTGATACTTACTTTATTAGTAAACTTTGTTATCTTTAAGTTTGTTTGTTTATAACTGTTAAATTTTATGGATATTTTTTATATATTAAAAATATATAAGTTATTGCGTTTTACTTTAGTAAGCGCGCGCTTCGCGTCGCGCTTTGCGCTAGAGCCCCAGGACCACTTTGCGCTTTAGTGCGCTATGCGCATTTAATAACTATGGGTGTAAGTGAGACTTCTGAGCTTAATCTTGGTTGCGAAGCTAATTCGTTTCAAGTATCAAGAATGAACTCGACTGCGTTAATTTTAATTTTGCTCGATGACGATCAAGTGATAGGTTTAGGGGGGTTGATAAATGTATTCCTTCTAGAGTTTCTTCCTTCCTCCACTATATAAGGCACTTGATGGACGACCAAAAGAGATTTTTTGACACCACTTTTAACCGGGGATACAAGCCCCCACACCATCATCCATCGCCCAACACCACCACCCATCACCATCTTTCATCCTAGGAAGCGGAACAACTAATTAAAGAGGCGATTGAAAAAGAAGCAAAAGAAGATAAAAGGATCTACAAACGGAGTCAGACGCCAGTAGTTTTATCTTTGTCTTTAAACATTTAGGTGTTATTTTGATTTATTCATGTTTGAAGTGTTGCAAGACATGTTTATAAATTGTTCTTTCAATTTAATTATGAACTAAGTTTGTTTATCAAGATTAGGGAATCTTTTGTTTTGAACTTATGAATTGATTATTAAATATTGATTGAATTCTTATATTCTATTTGCATAATTCATTGTTCTTCATGTTATCAAAGGAGTAGCTACCTTTGAATGATTCTATACATCGGAATTGAGATCGACAAATGAAATCAAATACACGTGTGATAGCCATAGATATGTAGAATCGAAAGCTAAGAGTTTTCATAGAGTTTCATGCAACATTGTTTGTTAAATAAGTGCACGAAAGTGACTTACTGAAAATGATGTTAGGTTTAATTTAACTCGATAGAGAATATTGAATAAATTCAAAAATATTCATCATCTTAGAGATATATGGATGATCAATCAACATTAATAAAAGAATAATAGGGGATTACATTGGTGAACTAATCTTTTCAAGTGGACTTCTCTCGTTATCTTTGATTTGTCTGGTTGGATTTGTAGTAGTTTAATTTAGTTATTAGTTGAATTATTAATTCATTATCGTAGGTTAAATAAGTTTAAAGCATTTTATTTGGTACTTACAGTTAGTCTTTGGTTCGACAACCATGTTCTTATCACTATATTAAAACTTAACACCGTGCACTTGTAGTTATATCATGCTAATCGAATTTCTTTGTTAAATATCGAGCGATCATTGTTGCCGCCAACTCATATATATAGGAATAATTGTGAATTTGCAAATGTTTTGATTGTAGATATGTTTCACGTGTACAAAGTCTAACTAAGATGGAAAATGTATGACCACTTGAGAAATAAACACTCAATCACAAGGTATGTTCACTTTTAAATTTGAATTTGAAGTACACAAAATGGAGGAGCTGGTATATGATTCCCTATGTTTCTACATAAGTTCTAAAAATATGTGGAATAAAATTCTTTTATTCTCATACCCATACAATGGTTTGTATAGTACAAATATAGTCATAGTCGAACAGAAAAAGTTCAGTTGATTTTATTCTAATTGTTAGAAATCTGGGACTATCTACAAGGAAATAATATCTTCATTTTCTCACAGTTCTCAAGACTGCAATTTGCATAACTGAGTGATGGCGTTGAGGAAATTCGTTTCTTTGTTTGTCCCCAATGATTTGAACAATTTGTAGTAGGTTTTGTCAAGAATTACAAATGAGCCAGGAGTTATGTAAAACAGAAATGTGCTCTTCATCAATTTTCCAGCAAATTCTTCATAACAGAATCATGTGATAATGAAAAAATATGTCACCTCGGCATCCAGTAGATGATGTGGTATTTCTCTAAGGAAACGGGACGGTTGAACAACCTGAAAAAGAAGTGTGGCAAATGTCACGCTCCGGAACTTTTATCCCGTGACACAAAGCTTAAAAGCAATAGAAAATGAAGAAATCAAAAGCGGTTTGTAGATTTACCTGCCAATTGGAATCCATAATCACATAGAGAATAAATAGTTTTATACGTGCACGAGTCATTGCAACATAGAACAAGCGCCTCTCCTCCTAAAAGTGGCAAAACAAGTCAGATAGCTAAATGACTTGAGAATAAGCTAAATGACTTGAGAATAAGTTTGCATAGACGTCTTTCATACAAACATAAGGTTACCTCAATAGAGGCACCATTTTCATTTAGAATACCATTGTATTCATGCAATAACGGAATCTCCATTTCATTTGCCTGAATAGTTTATCCAAGGGTCAGGTCCATGCTTGATAACTAGAAAAAACACCACCTTCCAAGATAAAAGTATTAATTGCATCGAGTAAATATAGTTATGACAAATACTAATATAGTTATGACAAATACTATGATGATTGAAACCACGAACGATTTGTCAGTAAAGCCAAGATTGTAGCTGCGACCTTCACAATGAAAACTGTGTCCCACTCTAAGCCTTTTGACTGCCAGATAGATAGAAAGAAACAAAAGAACAAAAAAGTCAAGGAGTACTGCCAGATAGATAGAAAGAAACAAAAGAACAAAAAAGTCAAGGAGTGGGCACTCGCAGAAGCAACAAGTTCCAAGAATGAAGACTAAAAGTGGCGAACCTGATGGATAGTCGTAAGGGTGACAGAGTCTTTATTGTTGCACTTTCTCGATTGAAAAGTTGCTCTTTCGCGTACAGAAATATGATCAATAAAAGCTTTTAGTGTACTCACACAACCTTTCCCCTCAGCTATACCATCATTGCCACCTTCTGCAACATTATATATTGTTGTTAAAAACGCAGACACATCATCTAACAGATACTGCAACACCTGCACAGTGGGACGGTGCAATTAGTATGACACCCAGAAAACTGTACTTGCAAAGTTCCCATACTCGAGAAGGAAGATGATATGTTGAGTATTGTGGCAATACTATCAAGCCTTATAAATACTTTCTGCCATTTGCACCATGAATATTAAGATGAAACAGAAGAAAGAAAACCACATTTACCAATCGAAGATCATTATCCTCATTTAGCAACTTGCTTCCATCAACATTAAGAACTGCTCGTTGTTCCAGAAGGTATTTCTACAGAAGCAAACATTTTCTTGTGTCAATATGATAAATAGAAATAGGGGTGAAGGAGGGACTGCAAACAGTAAGCAGAACTCTGACAAAAACAACTTTTTTCCCGGAAAAGCTGCCAAGATGGCTGGGTCTTGCGGACAGCTAAAGTTGGGTTTGCAAAGTGAATGTGATATTCATCCAAGTTTTATCAAACACATCCATAATGTAAAACCAATTTTCAGCAGATGAAAAGACATATCTTAGAAGTGTAACCATAGAATACAGTCCCAATTATTTAACCACAATCCTAGCTTCAGCAGCAAAAATTAATCAAATCCAGAACATTCAAATTTCCACTTATGTGATAAATGCAATCATCCAATTAATATCACTGATTGTTATGATTTGATGCTAATACAACAAGATATCGATGAAACGATAGCTAGTGCCATAGCTGCTTCGGCCAAGGGCTGAAATACAACTCAGTTACAAAACGTGCAACATAAATTTACATATTGATTAGGGAAAATGAAGTTCATTGTGCAAAAACATGAAATTCTAGTATATCTTTCAGATGTTCTAGAAATATTAGCCAATGGTTTTTGTAAGTTTGAAGAAATGAATTATTTGAGAGACTCAATCTAGTCTTCTTTTTATTGATTGTTCCAATCTTTTTAATAAATACAAACATATGTCTTCTATTTATAGAAGACTCATAATCTTAAAATCTAGGAAGATAAATCTAATTAAATAAAAAGATAAACTAGTATACTATTTTAGATATACTAAAACTCATAGCAAACTTATCAACACTCCTATGAATATAAAAAAATATTTATCTAGAGTTCTTGATAAGTAAAACTCTATCATTCAACACTCCCCTTCAAGCTGAGTCATATATGTTTATCATGCTCAGCTTGGAACTCAGGTCTTCAAATTTAGGATAGTGAAGAGCCTTTGGCAAGATGTTATCAACTTTTGTTTGAGACTTTCTTCTCTTTCTCATTCTCAGAGTCATGCTTTTTTTCTTGGAGTCTGCGTCTGCTCCTCTTTTGTGAGTCTGCGTCTGCTCCTTTTTTCTTGGAGTCTGCGTCTGCTCCTCTTTTTGCGAGTCTGCGTCTGCTAGTCTACGTCTCCTCCTCTTTTTGGAGTTTGTGTCTGCTAGTCTACGTCTCCTCCTCTTTTTGGAGTTTGCGTCTGTTCATCTTTTGAGAGACTGAGTCTTTAACAATAGAGTTGATATTATCTACTCCCCCTCAAGCTTGGCTATAGATGTTTATGAGACCAAGCTTGCTGATGAGATGTAGGCACATGAGAATCCTCACGGATCGGTGAGGTAGCGCTTTCAAAAGCGGTTTGAGGCAGCAACTCCTAAGGTTTGAGGCTGGAGATGTTGAATGATAATCAATGGACTGGAAAGGCTTTTGTGAAAGGAAGAAGGCACTCAATAGCAAGTTTAAGATGGTTGCCAAAAATAGACATGGACCCTGGATAACATGTGCAATAGCATGTAGTGAGCAGCCACCCTGTCATTTTCAAGAACGGTTGTTAAATGTCCCAGAAGAGCTTCCCCTAGTTCTTTTGCTATATTAGGCATCCACTCTAATGGAGGACCAGAAGCAAAATCATTTACTGTAAGCTTCTGGTGTACGATACAGTGGATCCGAGGCACCTTGGAAGGAGGCAGATGAACCAGTTCATCGTCAGAAAAAATTTGTGTGAATTCATCATTATCAACTCTGTCTACAGGAAGTTCAGCATCAAAAGTCAAGATTCCGACAAACTCAAAAACATCATTCAACTTTAACTCAGACTCAGCAGTGTCATATATCTTTATTAGACAGGGAAAAGAATGTCTTTCAGTATCAGGGACCGAACTCAAATTACAGAAGGTTCCCCCAGTTTCAGTATGTGGCATGGTTAAAGCATCCAAACAAATTCCATCCTCTCGCATCTTTTTACAAGTTGGAGAATCCTCGGTGGCATTAAATTCCATCATATCAACATCACCCATAATTGCTTCATCCTCCCTTAGCCGCTTATCTCTCTGTCGAGATATTAAATTGGTATGAGAATTTATAACAGCCTCTTGTGAAGATTCAGCCCAAAAGTTTTGCCCCGGAACGGGAATGCAATAAAGCAGATGACGCTCCCAAATTTGCATATCAAGTGAGGTATGCATAGGGGAATGTGAAGTATCTGTAAATTTGTTTGTTCTCCATGTATCACCATCCTTGTACGCTCCAACATAAAATTCATTGCCCAACATGTCTTGTATCATTCCCCAAAAGCGCACAAGAGTATTGGGTTGTGCCCATTTTAAGGTAGAAGGATTAAGCATGGGCACCTGTGATAGGCAATTATCATCGAAGAGAAATTGGCGGAATAATTCAGTGGCTCCACAGTCCTTGCCTTGAAGCACCGCCGGATCATATCCGGACGTCACCGCCTTCTCAAACGTCAAGCACGGCCCCAGAGGGTTCGCAAGGCAATCGTACGGCAGCCCGACCATAGCAATTTCTTTTTCCTTTCTTGCTTAGTATTCAGTTGTCATACAACGCACAATTTGGAGGGTTTTGTACAGTAGAGGCGTGGGTCGCTATGAGGGTACTGTGCGCGGAAGCTTATGTAGATCTGGATCAAAATCAGAGTGCAACATAGGTAACGGTCACGCAGAGAAGGCTGGTCAAGATTTGGGTTCGCCGGTTACACGACGACTACTGTGTGCGAAATTCTTTTTATTGATTGTTCCAATCTTTTTAATAAATACAAACAGATGTCTTCTATTTAGAAGACTCATAATCTTAAAATCTAGGAAGATAAATCTAATTAAATAAAAAGATAAACTAGTATACTATTTTAGATAAACTAAAACTCATAGCAAACTTATCAACACTCTTATGAATATAAAAATATTTATCTAGAGTTCTTGATAAGTAAAACTCTATCATTCAACAGTTTTTTTCCTTTTACACCTCAAATATCATAAAATAGTGGCAATTAATGGGACAGTTGTCATTTAATGATTGAAATGACAGTAATCTTTAATATTGAGAAATAGCTGATGAGCCGCTCTAGTCTACAAAAAACAGTCAAAACTGTGGGTATGTATCATATTAAGAAAAATAAAATCATGAACCAGCAATAAGGAAAGCCAATTGTTGTTAGGTCTCTGAACAAAGACATAAAGAACCTGAGGTATCATGTTGGCCACCGAAGTGATAACAGCAGAAATTGATTGTTCCTGGAAGAATGAAATTGGTAAATGAAGTTGGTTAAAATTTTCACTGAAAGAAAGAGAAATATTCCGGTGCCATACGAAGATTCAAAATATGGAAAAACAAACATGGTTTGTCATAAAAATGTTAGATATAGCATAGGCCTTGGCAAGAAAAGGTGCACCACTAGTTTCTTGCTAAAGAAAGAAATCAACTTCACTTATCAGTATTTATTGCAGTGAAAGAAAAATACATCTTAATAATAAAGGATCATAAGATTGTGCTAATGGCCCAGGTATCTTCTAAAAGACACAGACAATGTAAAAACACAAAAGTCACTTTGCCAGGTTGACTTACCCTATAGACAAGATTTGATATCATGTCTAGAGTGAGTAAAACCTTCCGCCCTTGAGTCAGTTCGCCCCTATAATCAATTAAATTGAAGAAAAGATAGTTCTATCACACCCAAACCTCAATAATTACAGAAATTGTTTACACTTGAGATACCAGTAGAGAGAAAAAAATTTGATAACGGAAAGGCATTTCATGCTTCTAAACGGACAAGTCTGCCTGAGAAATTACAAGGGTTTTGGTTTTAAAAGTTTTTCGATTATTCACTTATCTCACATTTTAATAAGCTGGATTATCTGCATATTCAAGTTTAACATATTATAGTAGTTGGGGTATTAGAAAAAAAGTATCACAAACAATCCAATATAACTGATTTTGGTATTTTAATATATAGATAGAGCTTCCATAATAAAAAAAGCAATGGAGTATCACAAACAATCCAATATAACTGATTTTGGTATTTTAATATATAGATAGAGCTTCCATAATAAAAAAAGCAATGGCATATCCAGTTTTCTGTGACCAATATGGAGATATTATTCAAATATATAAAACTTTGATATGGAGGATTTTGAGAGATCGCGTTCCAACAAAAGTTAACCTGAGGAAAAGGAACATTTTAACAGGTGATCCGCTCAATCTCTGTGTTTTTTGCAATTCTGCCGATGAATCAACAATGCATTTGTTTTTCGGTTGTGGGGAATCTTATATGATATGGATGCAATGTTACAAATGGCTCGGTTTCTCAGTGGTGCTTCATCAGGAAACTCAAACTCACATGAATCATCATATTGGATTATGGAATCAGAACAGGGGACTTAAAGAATGGATGACAATTTGGCAGACGGTTATATGGACAATATGGCTGGCAAGAAACAAAATAGTTTTCAGATCTACTGAGGAGGGGAGTGATGATAGTTTGGAATTAATCCGATTTCGGAGTTGGTTTTGGATTAAAAATCTTAGACATTTCTCTTATTCACTGACTGATTGGATTAGGGAGCCGATGTTTTGTTTGATGAATTAGATTTTTAAATAGTTTGATGGGTGTAATACTTTTTATTTGTTTTTTTTCTTAACTTTTGTTGTAAATTTCGGAGTACTCCTAGTACTCTTTTTAATAAAGTTATTTGTCTGATCAAAAAAAAATTTAAAGGGAATATTGCCAAGAAATAGCTGAGATTAGGGATGAATTTGTGCCATCCATTAATATCACCATGAGCAAAAAATTTAATTTCTTACATTCATGACAGTTACATGAGCTTCCTTTTATCTCATTTTTTTCACTTTCTTTGTTGCTTCATTAGAAAAGATTCAAGTATTCGATCTTGTGGAAAGTATCAAACTAATCAACAAAGGCTAATAATGGGTGGAAAATATCAAACTAATAAACAAAGGTGCTAATAATTGGCAAAGTTAGTCCAAGTATGGATGTCAGCAAAGTATATAATCTAACAATAAACTAATGTTTTTTCGATAAATCCAAGCTTTGAACAATCGAATGTTTGGATGGTCAGGCTTGATTGGCCATTACAGCTCTAATAATGATCAAGACTCGTAGAACAAACCTCTTAAAGGTTCCAGATATCTTTGCATTAAATATGTCGCGTGATGCTGAAATAAAGCTGCATTTTCTTACAGTTGAAACCTTGTCGATGTGCTCAATTACCTGAAAAAATTATCAGTAAAGACCTGAAAATGCAGTAGATAACTCATATATAAGGCCATGAAACTCCTGTTATTAAATTTGCAAGTAAAAACATTCAAAAATACATTTTGATGTCAATTATTATGATAATTGAGTAATGTATCCAACTTTCGAGATTGGGATCGCAAAATCAAGTTCTGGAAAAATTAGATCTCGACTAGTATGAGGGAATAGGTTGGTATAAGCATTCCTAACTCATCCCGTAAATCTATGAATTATGTTTGGTATGTCATGGGAATAAAATGCACATTCCCATGCCAATGAGAATAGTCATTCCCCTCATATTGGTTGGCTTTACACATACCCACTCTCTTATTATATTTTTACAAATTTGTCCTCTTTTTGTATTTAGTTTTACCAATCTTAAACCTTAATCTATCGTTTTTAGTAATAATAATATAATGATAATAATTTAATAATCATGATAATAAAGTAATAAAATACAACGGATAAATACATGATAATATAATGATAACAATCTAATAATCATAATAAAAATGATAAAATAACAAATAATAAAAATTTAATAATCATGATAATAATTATAATAACGGCGAAAGCACCTTCTTTTTTTCCTCTTTCTCAAATGGCAGCAAAGCCTTGAATACTTGACGAAACGGGCCATCATCACAACCAGGCAAAGTGGTATTCAGCATGGCGATAATGGCTCGAACAACCTGTTAAAGGACAAAACTTGCTCAATCAAAAGGCGTGTGGGTATAAGAATAGAACACCATAAAGGTACGTTCATATGCACAAAATAATGAGGATGGAGATGATTACTAAGCAATCCACCTCAGATGGAAACAATAAAGAAGATTGACTCGTAAAGTCCAACTTCCGACACATAAGTTTCCAAGAGTGAAACTTTTGACTCTGATAATGAGAATTCCAATCACGAACAATGTTTCCAAAGCTCTAACGCTTTCACTAAAAAGAACAATAGAATTAATCTTAAATCACTTCAGATTTCCTCACCCTCTGCACACAGGTTAAGGTAGTTACACTTGCCATGCATTTATACATATAATTCCATCCAACACAAACAAGATTCACGACATATACTGAAACTTCAACAATCAATCCAACCTCGAGTACCGTCATCAAACAATTAGACATCAGTGTTTTCTTTTCCTTCTTGTTAAGATTTTCTTGAGGCCACAAAGTAAATCGATAACAGCATTTGTTTCTCTCAAGATTGAACTAAGAAATGAACAAAAAGACGAGCTCCTTCTCAAAATATAACCCTAAAAGTATATTTATGCATTGTAGGTAACAAACAACATATTATGAACATGTAAAGGGTCTAGATTGTGAGGTGGCTTATAGATAAATATTCCAAGAAAGTAAGTGCACATAACAAATCAAAGGTTGATGCTGACTTCACATAAAAAAATTAAAAGCACAAGATTGTCACATATGCCACTTTCTGAACAGAACTCATTAACTCCTTAGAAAGAAAACAAAATGTTTTAACGACATGAGATATATGGAAAATAAACAATATAATTTCTCTAAGCCAGCTTTAATAGAAGTCTTGGGATATTGTCTCAGTGACTTGACTTGCATTTTATTATGCTGTTATTTGTGCACGTTTTTAGTGGTTGCCTAGTTTTTAGTGGTTGCCTAGTTGCTGAAGGTACCAAGAAACACAAATGTTCAAGTGGAAAGAAGTTAAATATCTTCCTTTTTAGAGCTTTGGACAAATTCTTCTTTTTTTCTTCACCACCTAGTAAAATCTATCTCACAAAACTAATTCACATTTCAAGAAACAATTTGATGCAGGCAGGGAGGGGTTTTCTCAAGACCAAACATCTCAAAGTTGCACAAGAGAAAGAAAGAGAGAGATGTCATTCAATGTTGCTAAAAGAAGAATAAGTGTTCACTCATAGCTTTTAAACATATTCATGACTAGCGGGGAAATGACTCCATTTTGAATGATACATGTCACAAATTCCATAAAAATCCAACTCTTCACTTTCTGTTTCATAAACAGAAAGTGCAGTTCTAGAATCTAGGAAACTATGATAATTAATATACCTCGGGGATAAACTCTACTTGACATTAAAGAACCATAAAGTACTTTTGGAATATAGGAATTCAAACTCAAACATTTGCTACCTTTTTGCGATAGAATGCCACACCATGTGTGTTAAATGGAACTTTTCTACTGCGGAATGCAGTTTGGAATATTCTACCTGTTACCTGTTTACAAGGAACGGCCACATTAAGTGAAAACTTGGCAAACAAAGTTTATCTAATGACTGAATGCAACTGCACTTGGAGTAAAACATAACAAGAATTAACTTAACCTGCCTCCTGTAGAGAACAGCAATATTGCCATAGGAGCACTTAGCAGATGAAGGGTCTGATGTGATTTCCAATACTTTATCAATCACAAAAGCACACTGTGCATCTTCATTGCCACACTCCTTTATAGTTATCTGGTCCAAAAAATTTAAAATTTAAATTAGTTAAAATACAGGAGAAAACACAGCCTTTCCATGGACGTGTACCTTTGATCCAAAAGCGTTATCCGTAATAACATCCTTTGAATTGCACCTTTCTAAATTATTTCGTATGAGAATCGAGGCAGCTTCAACAATGCAGCTAGTGGACCTATAATTTTTATTTAGTCTGACCTAAAGAAATGAGGAGAAGAGACATTGTTAACATACCTCCAATTTCTAACACTTGTAACATTTGAAGCATAGGCTGTGTATTAGAAACAAAAAAAGAAAAGAATAACACAGGGCTAACCTCTTTGTACATCGGAAAATCTTTTCTAAACGCATCAAATCCAGAAACATCAGCCCCGTTAAAACTAAAAATTGACTGAAGGATGATAGGTAAAAGAATAAAAAAGCGGGTAAATTATTAGAAAATACTCCAAAGGTAAATCAAGAGCAAAATTACCAAGCTTCAAACTAAATAGTATCAAGGATGACATGAACCTGATCTTCATCACCAACAATGGTTATACGGTTATGAGATGCAAGGATCCGCAGCAAGCTATATTGCATGACACTAGTGTCCTGGAACTCATCAATCACAATTGCTTTCCATGATTCTTGATACTCCTTAAGCACTGCATCAAGCACACAAAATAATTAAAAGGGTCATTACCTGACAAAATTTATTGAAATCCCCAATTTAATTAGTGCAGCAGATGATATGAACCTGCTGGAAAATCTGTCAGTATCTTCAGAGAATAATGGATGAAGTCATGATAGTCCAAAGCATTGCAAGATTTCAATATGTAATTATAGTTCTGCAGAATTGCAGCCTGAAGCAGATTTTTAAATTTGAATGCTAAGGGTTAAATCCAAACGTGTGATAGGAAAGAGATTAAAAAAATACATAACAGCTTACTCCTGTCTCATCTCCCACTCTACCAAGATCTTCAGGTGACCTTCCAGAAGCTTTAGCCTGAAATGCAGTATTCCCATTAACACAAGCAATACAACAACGAGATACACAAAAACACAAACATGTGAAACACATAAATTTAGTTGAATGGTTAACTCTATTTTATTTCGTATTTTTCAGCATCATGTATATCCATGATCAACTTTACCTTTTCCATGGAAGTAATCAAAACCAAGACAATTCTCTTTGACAGAACATAATAAATCTAGCTCACGGACTAAAGAACATTACTGTCATTTAATGTTCATTTTTGTTCCACTACTGGGCTCTATCAAGTTCCGCGCATTCTGAACGCGTTACTCCTCTTGCTTTCAAGCTATTAATTGTAGAACTCGTTATGAAGTTTAAAGCCCTCCATAAATGTATGCGGTATAAATACGTCATGAATTACCTGACTAACAAGCTTTAGCCATTTCTTTGACTTGTCTTTGAAATGTTTAGGAGAATTAATCTCAGATGATGCAGTAATCTTGCAAAGCTCATTATTGGCCATTCTTTTTCCATCCTCCAATAGACGGACAGCCTCAATGATAGCTTTTCTTTGTTGGCTATGCCCATAAATTAAAAATTCGGTTGTGCGGCCTACCCTATAGAGCTAAAATGTTGGTATCAACTTAAGAATGATTAATACAAAAGGTCATTTCATAAGAGAAGATCAAAAATACCATGATAATTGAGAGAGAACCAAACTAACTATTTCTTGAAACACTATATAGCAAGTCCAATGCACAAATTTAACTAGATATATTGTTATATTAGTTATCCTTTTTACATTCCATCAGGTGGCATTCAAAAGATTGTTTTAGCAATATTTTCAGAATAAGCGTGAAGTAAATGTTGTTCAAGAAACTTATACTAGCACAACTCATGAGCTATTAATGGTACTAAAAAGAACTACAATAGGGGACTAAATATTAACGAATCAAGTCTATTATGAAACTCAACATGGTGATATTGGTGTAAATGTATGTATAATGTTTAAAACATTAGTTATGCATTTATGAAATTTACTAAACTAAAAATAAGGGATTTTTTATTTAAATAATAAAAAAATAATTATTTTTACCAAAATATCAAATAAAAGAAATTAAAATTTTATACTAGCACAACTCATGAGCTATTAATGGGGTTTCAAATATAATTTTTTTGCATTATTTCAATAAAAAAACCTAATACTATTGATAAAAAGAATAATAATAAATTATATGAAATAAATCAATAGTAATAATGTTAAAAATTTTAAAATTAATGATATTACTGAAATTGGGGATGAACAAAATTTCGGTTAAACCAAATGATAGGCCGGAAATTCATTTTTGTTGAAGATCTTAAGGATTTGTTAGGAGATATTATTATGTAGACTTTCCTTATTGTGTATTATTAGAATAGGAAATTATCTATACCCAATTAGTGAATTAATTAACTTATATCTTAAGGATGTAAATTGGAATATGTGAAGTTCTCCTTGAGTAAATAAGAAGAAATATTCTCTGAATTATTATTGTTTCTTCAATATTCTGTTCGAATTAGTGTTGTTTCATGGTATCAGAGCCACCGATCTAGGTGGACTCTATTTCTTGCTTCGTTCCATACCCTTTCAATTGAACAACCATGACCTCTGAAAATTCCCCCACCATAGGTAATCAGGCGACGCAACGTAGCCCTATACCACCATCTCCTCCTTCATTTGACAGTCATTCGCTACAAATTACCCAACATAAGCTGAATGGACTGAACTTTGGAGAATGGTTTCAATCTGTCATTCTCATAGTCAAAGGGAGAGGAAAGATTGGATATCTAATAGGCGCAATCAAAGCACCGTCCACGACTGACCCAACTTTTGGGGTTTGGGAAGCTAAGAATTCTATTGTCATGGCATAAATTCTATGGAGTCCTCCAATGGCCTCACCTATCTCTTCTACAAAACAACAAAAGAAATTTGGGATGCAGTACAAGAAATTTATTCGGACCTTGACAATACATCTCAATGTTTTGAGATCCGATCCAAAATCAGAAACACGAGACAAGGCAGTCTTACAGTGATTGATGGAATTATGGCAAGAATTCGATTTGTTTTACAATATGGGATAGGCATGCCCATCTGATGCAGAAAAATACACAAAAATGCTTCAAAAGGAAAGAGCCTTCGATTAATTACAAGGTTTAAACCCAGATCTGGATGAAGTTCGTGGACGATTGTTGGGCGCTAAACCATTCCCTACACTCCATGAATCATTTGCTGAAGTACGAAGAGAGAAAAACATGAGGTGTGTCATGTTTAATTACACGCGACAGGATGGTTCTTCCTTGGATACCCGGGGATCAGCCCTAATTGCGCACAAACCAGAAGTTCCACGTGACACCCGTCATCCAACGCAAGCCAATATACAAGACGTGGGTCATGGCTATCAATCCAATACTCGAATTGTGTGCAACTTCTATAAAAAGCCGAACCATACCCGAGAAAATTGTTGGGAAATTCACGGAAAACCCGTTGATTGGAAGTCCCGTAAACAGCGGCGCCAACCTAGATCAGCAAATCTTGTTGAATCTTCATCTAACCATGCTTCTGACTTTTCCAGTGAGGATTGACTTCCATGGGTTGTGAAAATCACAGCTCCAAACCACCTACAATAGCAATGGCAAAAACAGGTATAATCCACTAGAATATTTTGTCAGAAATCCAACACATGGATTGTTGGATCGTTGACACAGATGCATCGGACCATATGACTGGATCTATCGATGTCTTTGATAATTATAGCAAATACAACAACAGAATTGATGTTTGGGTTGCAGATGGGACAATTTCACCTGCTGAAACGGTCCCAATATGACACTGAAATCAGTATTGTTTGTGCCAAAATTATCTCGTAATCACCTGTCAGTGAGTAAGCTAACCAAGGATATGAATTGTGTTGTAATAATTTATCCTTCTCATTGTTAATTTCAGGACAATTCTTCGGGTAAGATGATTGGAGTTGCTGAGAAGAAAGATGGTACAAAGTACTCAAACCTCACCAAGCCTCACAATTCCATATCTCTGTCAGTCGTTTCTCATTCTAATGTCATGTTATGGCATCATCGTCTAAGACATCCTAGTTTTTCATATATAAAAGTTTTGTATCCTCACCTTTTCATAAATAAAAAGGATTCAATTTTTCAACGTGAGTAATGTGTGCTTGCGAAACAACCCAGGGGTGAATTATCCCGCACATATGTATAAACCATCTAACCATTCCAGTAAATTCACAGCGATATAGCCCAGCAAGAACATCTAATCTCACCAAAACTCAATGGTTTGTCACCTTTAATGATGATCACACAAGGGTCTGTCGGGTATATCTAATGAAGGATAAGTCTGAAACCTTTTACTGGTTTAATCAATTCCATAAATTTGTCTTGAGTATTCCAATCAAATATCAATATACTTCGAACAGATAATGGAAGGGAATACCTCTCGAGTGAGTTTAGCCAGTATCTAAGAGAAAATGGAGTCCACCATCAAACCTCTTGTGTTGATACACCAAAACAAAATGGAGTGGCTGAGAGAAAAAATCGTCATCTATTAGAGGTTGCTAGATCCCTAATGTTCACAAGTTCCCTTCCTAGTTTCTTATGGGGGGGAAGCAGTTCTCACCTCTACATATTTGATCAATTGTGTACCCTCCAAAACACTTAAATTCAAAGCACCCCTAAGCACCCTAGCTGTTGTCTTTCCAAGCCTCAATCTCTTCAGGTCTCTTATCACCAAAAATCTTTGGGTGTACAGTACTTGTCCACAACAAACAACCAAACCGGAGCAAACTTGACCCTAAGGCATTCAAGTGTGTCTTTGTCGGATATTCACCTACCTAGAAAGGATACAAGTGCAATTCTCCTTCGCTCAAAAAAGTTCTTCGTCTCCCTAGATGTAACCTTCTTTGAAAACACCTTCCTTTACTCTCCCACCAATTCCCAGGAGAAAAAGAGTGAAGAAGTGAGTGTTTGGGATCCTACAGTGTCTCCCTATAGCCGAGGATGTGTATAATCTTGCAAAAAAGCCCCTACTCTTCCTCCTGACTCCATTCAGGACCATGAGCACAAAATGAATTGTCGGAACATGTCAAGTACTCTCACAGACCAAAGGACTCTCATCAATTCCAATCATCAAACCCGGGGTTGCAACCTCACATGAGCAATGATTTGGATCTTCCCATTGCAACAAGGAAATGGGTAAGATCTTGTACTATGCATCCTATCGCCAACTTCATAAATTGTACAAAGTTGTCCCCTAGTTTCGTTACCTTTACAGCAAGGATTGACAGTGTAAAATTGCCAAAAGGCATCCATGATGCTTTAAAGGTCCTAAACGGAGAGAAGTTGTACAGGAAGAAATGAATACATTGTATGAGAATAGAACTTGGTATATTGTGGAACTACCTAAGGAAACGATGGTGGTTGGGAGAAAATGGATGTTTACAGTAAAATTTCGAGCTGATGGAGAGGTTGACAGATACAAAGCACGGTTGATCGCGCAAGGATATACTCAAACCTATGGAATTGATTATGATGAAACATTTGCTCCGGTGGCAAAGTTCAATTCAATACGTGTTATGTGATCTCTAGCTGCGAATTTGGATCGGGAATTACACCAGCTTGACATAAAAAATGCTTTCTTGAATGGTACTCTTGATTGAGGAAGTATACATGAGATTCCACCTGGTTTTCAATTCGAGAATGAGGAAGGAAAAGTCTGCAGGCTACGGAAATCATTATATGGATTGAAACAATCTCCACGTGCGTGGTTCACCAGATTTAGCTCAACTCTCACACGACTAGGACATGTTCAAGGAAAGGCTAATCATACACTCTTCATTAAAGAAGGAAATGTGGACAAAAGGACATCCTCATTGTTTATGTGGATGATATCCTAGTGACAGGCGACGACAGTGTGGAGATCTATAGGCTCAAGAAGAATTTGAAGGAGGAATTTGAAGTCAAGGACTTGGGAACTCTCCGATATTTCCTGGGTATGGAAATTGCGAGAACTAAGGAGGGAATCTTCATCTCTCAAAGAAAGTATACTCTTGATTTGTTGCAAGACACTGGTAAAATGGGTTGTAAACCAGCAGGAACTCCTCTTGAAAGGAACTGGAAAAGCAAAATTAAGGAGGATGAACCACATACAGACATTGGTACACAACAACGTTCGGTTGGTAGGTTGATTTATCGATCCCTCACTCGGCCAGACATCACATATGTTGTAAGTGTTGTGAGTCAGTACATGCACTCTCCAATCCAACGACACTTAGAAGCAATAAATCACATTCTGAGATCCCTCAAAGGAACCCCAGGCAGAGGGCTCATGTTCAGAAAGGGTGATGATCGAAGTATAGAGGGATACGTTGATGCAGACTAGGCTGGAAGTGATGATTGTAAATCTACATCTGATTTTTGTTCAAAGCTGTAGGGAAATTTAGTTACATGGTGAAGCAAGAAGCAAGTTGTAGTAGCAAGGAGCAGTGCAGAAGCTAAATTCCGAGCTATTGCCCAAGGAATGTGTGAGCTATTTGGCTAGAAAGGCTGATGCAGGATTTGACAATTACTATTCACTCACCCATAAGGTTGTATAGTGATAATAAATCTGCTATTAGCATCGTGAGCAATCCCGTTCAGCATGATCGCATGTGAAGATAGATCAAAGCTTTAGTAGAAATGAGATGGAAGAAGAAGGCATCAAATTGTGTTATATCCCTTCTCATGATCAAGAAGCTGATATCTCACTAAGAGTCTCACAAAGCCATCCCACGAAAATCTTCTAGGCAAGCTTAGAATGCGAAATATCGATTCCTAAGCTTGAGGGGAATGTTGAAGATCTTAAGGATTTGTTAGGAGATATTATTCTGTAGACTTTCCTTATTGTGTATTATTAGAATAGGAAATTATTCTATACCCAATTGGTGAATTAATTACTTCATACAGTATATTAAGGATGTAAATTGTATAAATATGTGAAGTTTTCCTTGAGTAAATAAGAGAAATATTCTCTGAATTATTATTGCTTCAATATTCTTTTCGAATTAGTGTTGTTTCAATTTTGATTAATTCATAAATACGATTTTTCTTTTGTTAACAAAATATTAAATCAGTTTATTAGGTAGGTTTCGTTATTTTTTTATTATGGGTTAAACAAAATTTCTAAACAAAATTTAATATTTTTATATTCAATTTTTATTAGATTTTTCTAAATAAAATTCTAATTTTTAAAATGTTTTTTTCTGAAAATTAAACCTATTTTTCATACTAAACCGGAACCTGCCAAACTTTCCATCAAAAACCAAAAAGCTGAACCGAACTAAAATCAATTACTTTGGTTTGTATCCGAACTAACCAAATTGTTTTTAATAAAATGATAGTAAAAAATAAAAATATTACCAAAATAGTGATGAATTTCGGTTAAACCAAAATGACTAGCAGACTCCCTTTTAAGACATTCCACGGTAAGACATTGGATACCGATTTTCGTGCATTCCTGAACTTCTATCAGGCGGTTGGTTTAGTCCACTTATTATTTTGCATGCAATGATCCCATTTACAGGCAAATACTCGAATAGGATGGATTACAATTTGCTTTAACTTTTTATCAATTGACAAATTAACATATTTTTCAGCCAAAATGAACTTCCTAAAAATAAATTAATTCAGAATCAAATTTTCACATACAAGTTTGGTGATATACATACTTCTCAGCATGCTGGCGACAAAGTTGCAGAGAAAATGAATGAAAAGTGCTGATAGTGAGATCTTTTGCTGCTTCCTTTCCAGCAGATGCTCCAATTCTCTCTCGCAGTTCCGTGGCAGCAGCTATGGTAAATGTCATAGCCAAAATATGGGACGGACCAATACCCTGGAATTTATTAAAAAAGACACAGTGGAAAAGAACCGTGTATTGTTGAAGACAAGATGCACAAACATAAGAAGACCAGGGAAGACCTATTCAGCTGGAGAGGAAAATAGTAGGCACGATTAAGATGAGCATTGATTGAATCACTAAATGTTACCCTCGTTTAGAAGCATCAAAATGCGCCCAACCATGGTAGATGTCTGAAATGGGAACCAATAAGATTATGAACATGAAAAGTAAGCAAATATGCGACTGAAGATTGGCAAAAAGCAGACCTTCCCGCTTCCTGGTCCAGCAACAATCACCAAAGGGGTTGAAATGTCAAAGCATGCTGCTTCTCGCTGCCGATCATTCAAACACTGAATATACTTTGCATACTCTTCAGGCATATTTTTAGTATCTTCATCCTGTGATTTGACCATGCCAGATTTTGAAATTTGTCTATCTTTTAATTTCTTATCACTAACATCAAAATTTGCAATGGTGTTATCCTCCTCTTGACTCTTAGACACAAGCTCACTATCCATTTGGTTCATTAAGCCGTCAACCCTCACATATTCTCCTTCTAACTTTCGTTCACAAAGAGCATCGATTTGTTCTAAAATTGACCCATCGAAACCATTTGTCCCAGTATCATGCAACATCAAAGAGCCATTTGTATCAGGACAAACCAGTGGTTTCACAGAACTGTTATTTGAATCCCACTCACACCCATTGACATAGCCATGTTGCTTTATATCTGATCCATCTTCCAAAGAAAAACCTACTTTCTCTGCATCAAAGCCACCATCAATCAATTCAATTCCACCGCTTGATTCACTTGTTGAACATGGTCGAGCTCTACATTTAACTGGCCTACCGAGAGCTGACAGTATTTCACTCTTAACCCTGTTCTTAACATGGTCACCTTTCTCACAATTGGACAGATTGCAACCTTTTGAGGAAACAGTAGCTGATAAGTTTGACAAAATATCGGAAAGAGGAGCCCTCTTTATCTCATTAAATGTCACATGGCTTTCTCTTTCCTTCTCGTCTTGATACCTAAACCGATTAAAATGCAAAGGCTCGGGAAATACAATCCATAAAACTTATATTCCTAATAACGACAATATGCATGAAAATCTTTAAAAAATATATATAAAATGAACAATCAAAGCCTGAAGCAAGCTTATTCCCACCCGATCTTACTGAACAATATATAATTCTTTCCCCAGCCCAGGATACTAAAACATCAATTTGACTCAATAATATTGTAGAACTACAAATATCTGATTAACAGGACTTACTTCTGGCCTTTTGGGAGATTAATGGAATCGTTAACGCACTCTAAACACGCTCGTTTACGGGAGAGGAGCGCTTTCGCAGCTCTGAAGCTCTGAGAAATTCTAGACCGCTGCTCCGCTGATAAGTCACCCCCGGCAAGTAAAACTACAGCATTTTCCTTGTCGTTCATTTTTTATATCTCATCTAAAGCGGGATTCTTCGCTGATTCTGAACGAAAGTCACGAAACCCTAGAGTAGTGGAACGTCGGAATTGGAGGAAGCGATTCCTTGGTGGATAATTATATATGTAAAATTAGGATCCTCCTATGTTTTGAAAAATTATACAAACCTTACCTAATTTTTAATAAAAACTTCATATTGCCCTAGTCAACTTAGCCTCTACTTTGACTTACATTTTTAGTAGAGATATGTTTTTTGTAATTATGCTATTTTGCTATTTTTTAGGAAGTGTGATAGTAATAAAACCATCGAATTATTTATTTCAAATATAATTATGGGTAAACTCACTTAAAATTCACACATCCAAACATAACTTTAATATTACTCCATATATCAAAGATTCTTTATTCTAACTCTCTATTATGCTTCTTTTTTTTATTACAACTCTCTACCTACTTCAAAAGACAAAAAGCCATTACTTTAATTGCATAAAACTCTTTAAAGCTTATAGGATTGTTACAAAAACACCCAAAATCTCATTTTTACTAATAAACAACTCCTAATAAGGGTACGTAAATGCAGGCGTCCTAATGAACATGAGATCCTTCAGTTTCTGTCATCTTGAGAGAACCCAAGAGCATACTTTTGCAAAGGACTCACGGTTCATGATGAATTTAGCCCTAAAATTCCCTTATGAACAAATGAAAATAAATAGCAGGCACATCATGCTTCCGTATTACAATAAAATTAACAAACTGAAATATACCATTTTTGATCATAAGGGCACCGGGTAAAGTGGGTTGCAAAGCCACCAGTCGAAAACTTACTGCCTCCAGACTGTTTTATGAATGGCTCCTCACCATCCAACCTCAGCCCTCGGGCGAGGTTAGACTGCCAGTTATCCGAATCCTTGAGAAACCGCACAGCACAGCCCTAATTTGTTCTTACCTTAGGGCGTAAGGTATAATCAAGATTTAAAGAAATCTTGGAGATAGATGGGCAGCAGCCTTCGTTTTATTCTGGAAATACTTATAATATATATTACATAAAAACGTCTCCTTTTGGGAGGATGAGGACTTGTTTAGACTCTCATAAAGATGAGGCTTGACTTAAGAACACATAAACTAAAAACAGAACAATATTACAGATGTTTACTAAAAGCAAGAAAAGAAAAGAAATATTACCAAGATATGAAAGTAGAAAGATTACAAAGTTTGGAGACTACAATTTTTATTCAAAAAACTATGGAGAATTTTCGATGTCCTTAGCTTCTTGAATGCCGTGATATTTATAGATGTAAGGACCCCCCCCCCCCCCCCCCCCCTCGTGCCCTTAACCCGTTATTAGTGTATTAATCCATGCCATTAGTGCATACAATCATATTATCATGGGAAGAAGACCACATGCAAGCATAGCATCATATACCAACTATAAAATTTCTTTCATTAGAACCACATAATGTTCAACTTTCCCAACCAAGACCACTTACATAGTATGTACCCTCATAATACACTAGCATGCCCTCATTTCATTTAGCAATTCCGTATTTAATTGCATGCAGACAATAAATGAAGATAGAAAAGCCATTCCCATTTATACATTCCATATACACGTAAGAACGTGCTCACATGAGAGCACCCAATGAATAAACGTGCATCTAATGTATAAGATACTCTACCCAATACCGTTACTGGTGCTTCGATCATGGAAGCACCTCCCATCCATATCTCGATCTCCACTCCGGATCTACCGTTATGCTTATTCAACCGGCTCTGGTACCTCAATCCTGGAAGTACCTCAAATCAACAGCCCGAGCTCAACTCCAAAGCTACTGCTGCACCTGTATTACCTGCCCCAACAGAGACAGCCCCCACACGGGGTGAGCACACCAATACCACCAATCCAATAATCATAATATTGCAGTTCATAATTTACAAAGTGTAAATGCCATGAATTTAAATGATACTCCCTGGATGGTATCATCCTCATCCGGGATCCCTTGTATTGTCCATGTTATCAAAATAACCAAACCATTAAATTCTCAAAAGCCAGTTGATCATCTCATTGATCAACTAAAACCATTCATACTATACCAGTTCCATAATCAAATATGAGTAAATCATCAAATAGAGTACCACAGATATCACATGTATCTAGCCAATGATTCCATAGTTTTATTTCATAGCTCGCTCCACAATAGCGGCATTTTAAGCCACACACGCTCAACAATAGCGGCGTCATAACTGATGGTCGCTCAACGACGACAACATCCCAATTATTGCTCGCTCAAAAGCGGCACCATATAATTTTCAATGTCTATCCATTTCTTGCAATATAATGTACCATGCATTCAAAAATTAAAATTACATAAAAGGGCTATGCTCGTACGTTATACGTACCTTATAATTTCGTAGTTCGAGCTAAACCTTGACTGAGTCCCACGACCCGATGTATTATGTGCTAACACATAAATAATCCACAATCAAATATAAGCATGCAACCATGTGTCCAAGCACGTTCACAACCCCCAAACCTATCGTCAATCCATGACGATTAACCATTTTAAAAGACTACGGGTTAAGCATGCATAATACCCAAAATATTCCATTTTATAAGTTTAAATGATAGCCAAAAACTCAACCGAGAATACGTTTTATTAAACTTTGGCTCCAACCCATCCATTTTAAAAGTATAGTATTCTCATTGGAATGTAGACATTGCCCCGGAAATGGGCCACTTAAACCGATTCCAAAATCCCGACATTCCCAAAATTTTCGAAAATCAAAGGGGAACAGTGCCGCGATCGATCGGCACCAAGCCACGATCGATCGCGAGTTCCTACTGCCCGAAAATATAAAGGTCGCGATCGATCGTCATTTAGGCGCGATCGATCACCAACTCTAACTGTTGCCTCGCGATCGATCGGTGCAATATCACGATCGATCGCGAGCACTATTTATCTTCACCCAAAAATCAGATTTATGTCGCGATCGATCGGCGCGAAGCCGCAATCGATCGCGGCCTGCAACATTCCGAACAACTCGAGCTTTAATGGTGTTTTTGACACTCAAACTCAAAACCAACACCCTTAACCTCCTCAACACCTCCATTACACCAATTAAACTCAATAAAAACACTAAAAACAACTTTTTAGATTTTTAACCAAAACCCCCAATTCACAAACCCAACCCAAAACTTAACCAACAAGCACAATACCATAATCAAATCGAAGCTAAAGGTGAGGAGAAGAAGATTACCAGCTTTTCTTCAAAAAATCGGGCTCCCAAGACGAGCCTCCATCGATTTGCTTCCAAGAGAAAAGAGGGGAAGGGTTGGGGGAAAGGGTTGAGCGCGAGAGAGGAGAGAGAGAGATGAGAGATTCCGTGCAATGACGGAATATTGAGTCCACTTGGTATATATAGCACCAAGACTCCAAAATACCAATACCTCCACAAATACATCATGATTCATTAAAAATCATCTGTTTTCAATAATTATCTCTCCAACTCAAATTCCTTTACCAGCCCCAGTACAAAGTACTCCGGACCCCAAATCCCACCAAAAACCAAATTCCAAGGTTAACACCACGATGAGAATACAATCTTATCCCTTGGATCCAACGACTCCAAATACCGGATTTAAAATCCTCGAGAGTCCCAATACCGCAATTAATTCATAATTGCCATGATAAAAATCCATAAAGGATTATTACCACACCGGAATTTACACCAATAACTCCCGGGCATCACAATTATCCCCCACTAATAAAATTTCATCCCCGAAATTTGCACAGGCGTACCCACCTACAGCCAAGACCACACAATCCAAACTTATTCACAACGTCGAATCATGAGCGCCTCATGAACGACACACCAACTGCGAGGACACCGACCTCGCACCAAATCTCTGGAATGGAGTAAACCTCCCAAACCATCACAATCGTAACAGGACGTCAGCATGCCCCGATGCTAACCACCCAAAAGCAGTCAGCCACCTATAACTGCTAATCAAACGAATCATTCGCTATTCCCAAAATAGATATCGCCTCCATGATATCTCTACGATTTAACCTACGATGTTAAACATACATCGTTACCAAGGAAACCACCAGTACACTACAGTATACTTATACCAAATTCGATTTTCGCTCTCCAATTCCATCTCCATCAAAGGAGTAGTTGCACCACTTTGCAATACGGATCGGGCAACTCACCACTACCGATCAACACAAAACACATCTCCAAAGATGTCTACATCTGTGTGTTCCAAGAAATCACATCTTGGTCCCAACACATCATTGAGACTCCACAAGGTCTCAAGTTCCCAAAAAGACATTCAAGAACTCAATTGCATTCCCGCCACACGTGTCAAACACGACACCTAACAAATCCAAATCATGGTCATTCCTCGTTTACCCTAGGATTCAACAATCCTAACACAGGGATGCTATCAAATTTGTCAAAAATGACTTACCATGGCCTCAACACACGACAATCCCTCCTCAAGGGAGTCAATCAGACCTCACGATCATTCTTCAGAATACATCGTGTCATTGAGATTATCAATCTCAAGGTGCCACAATCTCTCACCGGAGATTCATTCATCAAAGCATATTAATCCGATGCTCGACGAGTACCAAGAAAATGCTGGCATTCGTATACCCACACCGGCATACATGCCTAAGCACCAATACTACCTGCATATTCAATGCAGTCGACTCGGGTATTACCAATCATACCCAAAAGTCTCAATCTCAACTGTCAATCCTCAATTATTCTAACTCAACGGAGAACGATGATTGACAAACCAAAAACCAAAGGGTGTGATTCCAACATCATTTGTTAGTTCCGGACCTTATCGATGAGATTTTAAAGATGACAAAACATATCAGACCGGATCGAGAGAAATCAGACTAACCAGATCGATCGCTCAAAACAGATCAAGCTTATGAGGCATATCAGACCGGATCGATAGAAATCAGACTGACTAGATCGAAGCTTCAGATCGATCTCAATCTTTATCAGATCAGAGCAGTCAAGGATAAATATAGAATGGCTCTTCAGTCCGAATCATTAACGGTTATTTATTGAAGCATTTAATGTCGCAATTAATGCTGACCATAGACTGAAGATTACCATAAAAGGTAAGAAGACAAAGAAGAGCTTACCTGAAAGTTGCCGAAAGTATGAACCAGAACGGCAAGTACCCTAAAGAAGAAAACTGTAGCTTACTCAGAGTTTAAGCAGAGTCAAGAGTTGCACATTAAGGGAATAATATCGTTGGTACATGCAACTATAAAAGGATGCATCAGAAAATCTCAAGAAGAGTCTCTGATCAATAGAAAAAAATGTACAAGAAAGCAAAACAACACAAGCTTACAAGCTCAGAAGCTCTCGAGCTGAAATTCTTCTTAAGCACAAATACATTATAATATTTGATCATTTAGGATCACTGTGTGCATAGACTAAAGTCTATCTTATGTATTCTGTATTGAAATATAGAAGTGAGAAACTATTGTAACTGTCAGACAGAGTGTGTCTGAACAGATCGAGTGACTAGGAGTTTCAGTCTGGTAGTGAGGTAAATCCAGCTGAATCGGGTTTGTACAACATGATTGTATAAATCAAAGTCTTCTAGTGGAATCCTTCCTTAATTGGAAGAAGGGGAGACGTAGAAGGATTACACCACCTTCGAACTTCCAGAAACATATTCTGTGTTTTATCATTCCGTACTCGTTCTGTTATTCAAGCCATCGACCCGTTCTTACTAATTTGAGAACAGACCGTTCCGCACTAAAAATATTCAGTGGTCTGTTCTGCAAAAGAGCTGATTAAGAAACATATTTCTTTCACTAATCCGAACGAAATCACAAGGGATTAATTTTTAATAGGAGTGTTCATTCACCCCCCCTCTAAACACTCCGGACCGATCCTAACAAGTGGTATCAGAGCAGGTTGTCTTAATCAGCACAAAGACACTTGAGCTGATGGCATCATTCAACAAAATTCCTATGTTCTCAAAAGAAGACTATGATGATTGGAGAATCAGAATGCAAGCTCATCTGGCAGCACAGGATGACGATATGTGGTTCGTCATCACTGATAGACCAATGAAGATTCTGAAAGTCAATACAGCAGCCTCCATTACTGGTGGTGAACCCCAAATGGTAGAGAAAGATAGATCCCTCTGGACGAATGAAGAAAGAAAGAAAGCAAACCTCGACAACGTTGCCAAAGACATCTTGTTCAAGACATTGGACAAGAACATGTTCAGTAAAATCAAAATGTGCTCTACTGCCAAAGAAATTTGGGAGAAGATAGCACAGCTATGTGAAGGGAACGACCAGACCAAGGAAAACAAGCTGACTGTTGCTCTTCAAAGATTTGAGAGCATAAAAATGAAGATTGGAGAAACTCTAAATGAGTTTGATGAAAGAGTCACTGGTATCATCAATGAACTAAATGGTCTGGGCAATGAATACTCAAACAGAGAGATCGCTCTGAAAGTTATGAGAGCCCTGCCAAAAGAATGGGATGTTAAGACCATTGCAATGCGCAGATCTTAAAGCATATGAGTTCGAACTAATCAGCAGAGGTGAAGCAGAGCCATTCATCTCTCAACCAAACAAAGCACTGGCAGCCATTCCAGACCAGACCGCCCCCACAACAGATCGATCTATCGAACAGATAAGTAATGATGCTATGTCATTATTTATCAAGAAATTTGGTAAATTCATGTCTAAAATTAAGAGGAACTTTAAACCCTCTCATCATTATAAATCAAGAAAGGACGATGCTGTTAATGATCAGGCTTGCTACAATTGTGGTAAGACCGGACATTTTATTGCATATTGCACCAGACCGAAGAAAGAAGAACGTAAAGAGAAGCATCGTGATGACAGGAAAAAGAAGCACTACAAAGACCGCAAAAATCATGGAAAGTCCCAAAAGGTCCTAGTAGCAGAAGAAGGAAACAACAAATGGGCTCAGACTGATTCAGACTCAGAAAGCTCTGAATATTCTTCCAGCGAAAGCGAAGAAGATATTCAATGTCTAATGGCAGACGAAGATATGAGTCAAACAGACGAGGTTTTCGATCTTGACTCAAATGAATTTACACGTGAAGAGCTCATGTCCGCACTGCAAGACATGGCTAATGATTATAGACTCTTAGCTAAATCATTTGAGAAAGCCAAAGCTAAAGCCAATGATCAAATGGATGAGCACATCAAACCAAGCTGCTCTGAGCTGGGTGAGTGCAACAATCTACAAATCGAGCTGAATAAGCTAAAAATCTCTTATGATCAGCTCCATGAAGAAAATAAGAGAATTAGCACACAAAATGCTAAGCTTTCTCATATCTTCAAGTCATGGACAAAATCCAGAACATCATTGGAAGAATTGCAAGAGGTACAAAGAAATGTCGGTGATGTTACAGGCATAGGCTTTGATATCAAAGACTGCACCAAAGATGAATCTGAACTGTTGCTGGTAAAGAACAAAATCAAACAAATGACATTTGTTAAATCCAGCACAGTATATGAAATTGAAGCACCTGCAATTCAAACGGGAGTCTCTTTCATGAATCAAGGTTTGAGAAAAGGGATTGGATATGTTAACCAAGCCAAAGAAAAGGCACCAGCAAGCTTTGCGTCTTTCAGACCAAATCCAAAGGTGCAAAATCTAAGGCAAGGGAGACCATCCAACTACTATAATTCAAAACCAGTTCAACGAAGATATAGACTACCCTATGAGAATAAAAGGTTTCCATATCACACACATTATCACACACAACATCGAAACAGATCAGCTCACAGCACACCAGACACACACAAGCCATTAAAGCTGATACAGGTGTGGGTTCCCAAAGGGCAAATCCGTTCTGGACCCAAGTAGGATTGGGTACCAACAATAATTATGTTTGATGACAGGTACCAAAGAGACTTGCATCATACTGGTACTTAGACAGTGGGTGTTCTCGTCACATGACTTGAAACATCGAGCTGCTGTCTGAAGTCACAGAATGTACTGGACCCAAAATCATATTCGGGGAGACTTCAATGGGTAAGACCGTGGGCAAGGGTAAGATTGTTCATGGTAACATTATTATCAATGATGTGCTGTTAGTTGAAAATCTTTGCTATAATCTGATTAATATAAGTCAACTATGTGATAATGGTTATACTGTAGAATTTCACAAACACACTTGCACTGTTAAATCATCAGACGGTATGACCATGCTTGTAGGAATCAGAAATGGAAATACATATAAGATTAACTGGAATTTTGCTCAACCTGATAATCCTACATGCTTCATCGCTAATAATGATAATAAACACTGGCTATGGCATAAACGCTTGAATCATCTAAATTTTAAGACTATATCTAGCCTGTGTAAACATGATTTAGTTGTCGTTCTGCCCAAGATCGACTTTGCTAAGGATAAGATCTGTGAAGCGTGCCAAATGGGCAAACAGATCAGATCATCCTTCAAAAACAAGAATGCCAAATCCTCCTCACGCTGCTTAGAACTACTGCACATGGACTTGTTTGGTCCTATACCAATAACAAGTTTAGGGGGAATGCGGTATACTCTTGTTGTTATTGATGATTACTCACGTTTTACTTGGACTATATTTTTGAGCAGTAAAGATCAGACATGTCCGAAATTGATCAAGCTGTTGAAACGCACTCAGAATGAGAAATCATCCAGCATAGACAGGATTCGAAGTGACAAAGGCACTGAGTTTTCAAATCAGAATCTTGAAACCTTTCTAGAAGATAATGGAATTAAGCATGAATTTTCAGCCGCCCGAACTCCCCAACAAAATGGAGTTGCAGAACGAAGAAACAGAACTCTTAAAGAGGCAACAAGAACAATGCTTGCTGATTCTGTAATTTCGCAAAAGTTCTGGGCAGAAGCTGTAAATACTACATGCTACACTCAAAATCGGTCTATGATTAACAAGAAGTTGAATCTCACTCCATATGAAATATGGACTGGTAACAGACAGTCTATCTCTCACCTTCATGCATTTGGCTGCAAATGCTTCGTTCACAACAATGGTAAGAATCATCTTACAGCATTTGAAGCTAAATCAGATAATGGGATATTCTTAGGATATTCATCTAATAGCAAAGCTTTTAGAGTTTTCAATAATCGCACTTTAACTGTAGAAGAATCTGTTCATATAGTATTTGATGAATCTTTATGTATTGAGGGTAGCAAGGAATCAATTCAAAATCAGATGGAAAACATCCATCTCGAAGCTAACAGTGATGATGGGTTGTAGATAACAGGTCAAGAGACAATCCACCGGAACCTGAAATACCAGAGAGATCGGATCAGGGCAATGAAGCTCCTTTAGATCGAGCCGATCCGGATGATCCTCACTCGTATGTTAAAACAGATGCTGATAATGCCGCTACTACTCATCCGTCTGGACCAGACAATCCATCGAGTTATCAATTGACAAAGAGGCATCCACCTGATCTAGTAATTGGAAGTCCTTCTGCACCAATTAGAACCAGAGGACAGATGATGGATGAATTCACTCATGCTGCTTTCATATCAAATCTGGAACCTAAAAAGATTGATGAAGCTTTGACTGATTTCAACTGGATTAAAGCAATGCAAGAAGAGCTTAATCAATTTGAACAAAATCAAGTTTGGAGTCTAACCCACAGGCCAAGCGATCTGTCTGTTATTGGAACCAGATGGGTGTTCAGAAACAAGCTAGACGCAGATGGAGTTGTGGTTAGAAACAAAGCCAGACTGGTAGCACAAGGATTCCGACAAGAAGAAGGAATTGACTTCGATGAATCATTTGCACCAGTCGCCAGACTTGAAGCAATCCGAATATTTCTTGCTTATGCTGCTTTTAAAGACTTCAAGAATATCAAATGGACGTTAAGAGTGCTTTTCTTAGTGGTAAGCTTCAGGAGGAAGTCTACATTGAGCAACCTCCCGGATTTCAGAACCACTCATTTCCTAATCATGTTTATCTACTGAATAAAGCAGTATATGGTCTGAAACAAGCACCAAGAGCCTGGTATGATACTCTGTCTCAATTTCTGCTGAACCTTGATTTTCAGATCGGCTCAATAGATAAAACTCTATTTAAATTTATTAAGGGGGAACATACTTTGTTAGTTCAAATTTATGTTGACGATATCATTTTTGGGTCAACTAACCCCAAATTATGCGAGAAAGTCTCTAAGTTAATGCAGGGACAGTTTGAGATGAGTATGATGGGAGAACTCTCATTCTTTCAGGGTCTCCAAGTCAAACAGCTCAGCAATGGGATTTTCATCAATCAAACCAAGTATACCAAAGAGCTACTCAAGAGATTCGGAATGGAAACATGTTCAATTGCATCAACTCCAATGAGTCATTCAATCAAGTTAGATAAAGACAAAGGGGGAACAACAATTGAAGTATCTATGTATCGCGGACTGATCGGATCGCTCTTGTATCTTACAGCGAGCCGGCCTGATATTATGTTCTCAGTCTGTATGTGTGCTAGATTTCAGTCAGAACCAAAGCAATCACACTTTATTGCTGCTAAGCGTATTCTGAAATACTTGAAAGGATCTCAGAACGTCGCTGACTATGCTGGCTGTAAGATTGATCGCAAAAGCACCAGTGGAACATGTCAATTCTTAGGTGAAAGATTGATCTCTTGGTTTAGCAAGAAGCAAACATCTATTGCCACATCTACAGCTGAAGCAGAATATCTTGCCGCTGGAAGCTGTTGCGCTCAAATGCTCTGGATTCAACACCAGCTCAAAGACTGTGGCATTCAAGCTGTTGAATCTCCAATATTTTGTGACAACACAAGTGCAATTGCCATAATGTATAATCCAGTTTTGCACTCTCGAACCAAGCATATTGATATACGACATCATTTTATTCGAGACCATGTTGGCAAAAAGGAGATTCGGATCGAGCATATTTCAACAGATCAGCAGGCAGCAGATATCTTCACCAAACCACTTCCGAGGCTAAGTTTAATTATTTCCGTCAAATTCTTGGTTTAATAGACTTAACTTGATGATTTAATAGTTTTATTCTTTTCCTTTTAAAGATTGTATGCTGGTACAGATCGATAATACAATGTTCAGAAAGACACAGACCGGTCCGAACTTTCAGACCGATCTATGTCCAATCTGATGTTATCCCATTATCTGTCTGGTCAACAAATCTTTAAATAAAATAATTGTTTAAATCAGCCCGGACTGATCGCAAATTTTAACCGCATTATCTTTCTTTTATCCTGACCGTTTATTTGAATTATTTTACTATCAGTTATCGAGATAAAGACACGTGTCTTCTCTCTCTTATTTAGCGGGCTGAACATTTCACTTTCATTCACTTTTTACCAATTGCCGTCGTCTGCTCTCTAACTCTCTATTTCTTTTCAATCTCTTCGTATTTTCATTACACTTAAATGGCTACTATCACTCACAACTCTCTCTCCGTTGAGTTCGATGATATTTACAGGGCTGAAGATACAGAGATGGTCACTATTTTCCGAGCTTTGGAATCGTCTGGTTTAAGGAATTTTCTGGAGTGTGGCACGGTGGTTTACGAGTCGGAGATTCGCAAACTTTAGCCAATGGTGTATCACAGAGGTCTTTCATCTCCACCACCATAAAGGGAAAATCCTTTGAAATCTCTCCGTCGACGCTGGCAAAGACCTTTGGTCTTCCCAACTGTGATGACCAGGGATTATAGATGTTAAGCCCGGAGTATTAATAATCCCTAAAGTGGTTTTACGTGGCAATGTGGGTTTAATCGAGGTATTGGGCCTTCTGGGCTCGTTTATTTGGGTAGTTGGGATCGTTGGATCCAGAGGTTGAGATTGTATTCACATTACGGTGTAAAACCTAAGAGTTGGGTTTTTGATGTGTCTCGGAATCTCGGGTGCTGTGTGAGCACCGGTAGGGGGTTTTGGAGTTAGAGAGAGAGTTTTTGAAAACAGATGATTTTTAAGGAATCATGATGTATTTGTGGGGCTATTAATTTTTCGGGGTATTTTTGCTATAAATACCAATTGAACCCAAAATTTTAAGGGAAAATTTCATTTCAACCCCTTCATTTCCTCTCTCCTCTCCCGCGACCCTTTCCCGTCTGCCAGCCCCTGCCCGCGCGCAAAAGCGCTTCGGCCGCCGCCGATCGGCGCGTCCGACCTACCCACGGCTTCGTCTCGTCCAGGCGCTCATTTCCCCTCCGGCAATTGAAAGTTTCATCGCGATTTGAAGTCAAATTTTGAGAAAGAGCGGCGATCCCCAATTTCTAGGGTTCATCGGATTTTGGTCGTTTTTCTTCCGATTTCGTTTGGGTAACGTTCCTTACCCCTTTTTCCATGTTTGTGATGTTCTTCCCTGCCTAATTGTGATTTTTTGGTTCGAAATTATGTTCGAATTTTAGGGCTTGGAATTCGATTTTGGGGATTTTTGGCATGAGGATGATAATGCTTGTTAGGATTCGATTTATTCATGTTTAAATGAATTATGATGCTTAAGTGGGATCGAATTAAGATGTTATGGTTCGAATTTGCCCTAATTTGGTGAGGGTTTGATTTCGAATTTGGGGATTTTGGCTATGGATTGATGATTCATGTTAGGGATCGTTCATTACATGTTTTAGATAATTTATGATGCTTGGTTGGAATCAAATTGTGATGCTAAGGTTCGAATTATTGAAGGTGTTCTTGGGCAATTTTTCGATATATCGCATTCGTTTTCCCTCCCTGCATGTACCCTGCCCCGGGTCTTTTTAAAGGTTAATTGTCGTGTGTTGACGATATTTTGAGGGTTATGGATGTGCTTGAGCATGGGTTACATGTTCGTAAATAATTGTGAATTATTTATCGTTTTAGCACATCGTTCCTCGGGGCATGGAACTCGAGCAAGGTTTGGCTCGGACTTCGAGGATTTAAGGTACGTTTAGCGTACGAGCATAGTTTAAATGATGTTTTACAAGTATGATGCATGATCTAAAATACATGAAATGCTTTGCTATGATGGTATCGGGACTTGGTTACGATATGTTGTTTCACATGGTGGAATGCTCAGTGCCGCTATGAAGCGAGCCAATGATGAGGTGTGGTTGCTACGGAGCAAACACCCATAGTATGACGTTACCTTGAAGTAAGAAATGAAAATGTGGTATTTGATTAGATATCTAGGATATCTGTATTTTATTCCCTATTGGTAATAATAGGAACAGAGACGTAGTTAATCAGAGAAGTGATTAACCAGTATCGGAAGTTAAGGAAATACCAACATGATATCTAGAATTATGATAATTGCTAGATTAAGTAAGATGTTATGAAAAGATGTTATGAAACGATGTTATGAAAAGATGTTATGAAACGATGTTATGAAATGATGTTATGAAATGTTGCTAATCATTGCTAGATTAAGTAAGATGTTATGAAACGATGTTATGAAAAGATGTTATGAAACGATGTTATGAAAAGATGTTATGAAACGATGTTATGAAATGATGTTATGAAATGTTGCTAATCATTGCTAGATAAAGTAAGATGTTATGAAAGGTTGCTAATTTGAAACTGGCTAGGGTTAACCAATGTGATGATTAACTGCATATTCAGGATTTGATGATTTATCTGTTTTGAGAACAGGGTTATTACAGGGGTACGCTATGATGAGGATGATACCATCCAGGAAGTATCACATATGTTCCACAATATTTACATTTTCGTAAATTATGTACTATGTCATTATGATTATGAAATTGTGGAATTGGTATGCTCACCCCGTTGGGGGCTGTCTCTGTTGGGGCAGGTGAACAGGTACATCGATGGCTTTGGAGATGAGCTCGAGCTGTTGATGGAATGTACTCCCAGGATCGTGGTACCAGGGCTTGATGGAGCACGGTATCGTATAGAGTACCTATATACCCATGATGATTTTATACATATTCATGATGCTCGCATGTGAGCACGATTATACTTGTATATGGGTTGTATGTAAAGGCATGAGCCTTTCTCTCTTTCATTCTATGTTGCATGCAATTAGAGGTAGAATTGCTAAATGTTAAGAGAGTCATTGGTGTATTATGTGGGTGTTGAAACCCACTTTTGTCGTCATATGTGTGGTGTCTTCCCTGGCTGGGAATTTACTTGTATTACTGCTTTCTGATGAGTATTATGTGTTCCCTGGCCGGGAATTATGTTATGTGCTGTGCTTTTTTTTTTGGGATAGCTCTATTTATGGGGAGACTCTGCCCAAATTTTTATAAAAGTTCACAATGTGAAAAATGGCACCAAGAGGTTGGTAAAGGGCAATCATATGAGTCTTTTATTGTTAGGATGATGATCTTACAACATTGAGTATTAAAGGAAGTTTTGTAATTGACATTCAATGGTAAAGTATCATCTGAGCTTCCCGATTGACTTTTTATAGAAAGCATGTACCACACATAGTGGTTAATACACTAATCAAGGGTTAAGGGCTTGGGGTCCTTACATTAGTGGTATCAGAGCAGTGGTTGCTCATTGGGGCTGTTGAGGGCCTAGGAAGTTATTGATAGCACATATTTATGCATGATGGCATTAATGTTATACGACATAACTAATTGTTTATGTGCTTTTATGATATGAAAAGTAGTATTGCTAACCATTGTGGTTGCAGGAATCGTGTGGAACACGATAGGATGGCATTAATAGTGATGTCTAACACTCTATATGCTACGTGCCAAGGAATCTGATTTTGGAAGAAAATCAGGGAAAAGAAAGATATGATGTATTGTCTGAGGACAGACTGGGTAGACAACCGACAGTGGAATACTTCGGTATGGTCTCAATTATTATTGAATATACTAATACGTTTGTTCATGTAATGTTCAAGCAAGGAAAGTACGTAAGAGGCGTACGGGCATCGGACGGTAACACACATCCTTATACTACAACTGTGCTTTTATTGCATGAGTATTCACGATGAAATGATGATGTCTATGATGAATAAAGATGACAAGATGTTTACGATGATGTTATTATAAATAAGTTTATGATGATGATGTTATGATAAATGAAGATGATATGACGTTTACGATGACGACTATGATAAGTAATGATGATGTTAATATGATGATCATGATGATGATAATGATAAGTAAGTTTATGATGATGTTTATAATAAGTAAAGATGATATGATGTTTATGATGATGATTATGAGGAATAAATTTATAATGATGATGTTTATATGACGTTTATATGATGATGCTTATACGATGTTTTTATGATGATGATTACACGATGTTTATATGATGATGCTTACATGATGTTATTGTGGTAAGATGCCACGGGGTAAGATGCCCCACATGGTAAGAGGCCATGCGATGTTATTTGTGGTAAGATGCCACGGGGTAAGATGCCCCTTATGGTAAGAGGCCATGCGATGTTATTTGTGGTAAGATGCCACGGGGTAAGATGCCCCACATGGTAAGAGGCCATGCGATGTTATTGTGGTAAGACGCCACGGGGTAAGACGCCCCACATGGTAAGAGGCCATGCGATGTTATTGTGGTAAGATGCCACGGGGTAAGATGCCCCACATGGTAAGTAGCCATGCGATATTATTGTGGTAAGGTGCCACGGGGTAAGGTGCCACATATGGTAAGAGGCCATACGATATTATTATGTGGATTTACGATGACTCATTCTTTTATGATGATTGGCGATGATTCTTTCCGCCAGATGTATGATAGCGATGCCTCATTCCGCTATATTGATTGGCGATGGTTTATTCCGCCAGATGTATGATAGCGATGCCTCATTCCGCTATATTGATTGGCGATGGTTCTTTCCGCCAGATGTATGATAGCGATGCCTCATTCCGCTATATTGATTGGCGATGGTTTATTCCGCCAGATGTATGATAGCGATGCCTCATTCCGCTATATTGATTGGCGATGGTTCTTTCCGCCAGATGTATGATAGCGATGCCTCATTCCACTATATTGATTGGCGATGGTTCTTTCCGCCAGATGTATTGATAGCGATGCCTCATTCCGCTATATTGATTGGCGATGGTTTATTCCGCCAGATGTATGATAGCGATGCCTCATTCCGCTATATTGATTGGCGATGGGTTATACCGCCGGGTATTGATAGCGATGCCTCTTTCCGCTATTATGTGGACGATGATTCATGCTCAGGTGTATAGCGAGGTTTCATGCCACTTATTATATGACGAGGTGTCATGCCGTCGATTCTATAGCGAGGGATTATGCCGCTATGTACTCAGCACAGGATTTTGCCGCCTTCGAGCGATGGGTGCTGTTTTCGTACTATTATTGAGCGACGGAGACAGGTATGCCGCTATATTGTTAGCAATGAGGTATGAGATATTGCTATTTTATTAGCTTTATTGTAGCTGGCATGCATTGATATAAATGTTTTATTATGCCTAACTTACTAGCATGATAGTGGATGACATACGCTGATGTACATGTATCGTCACTAGTTGACAATGTCTTAGATGCCATGAGTTGGCATGTGTCGTCACAGGATGACGTTGACGATGGTGTAGGAGATGTCTTATTAGACATGCATCATCGTTACGATGAACAATGCGTTGAGCATACGTTTTCAGTTGTATGCCTTGGGTGCCAGTGTCGGGCACAAGGAGGTGTGTGCGTCACCGATTGACGTGACCCTTATACCGAGCGGGTTGCTCGAGGAATGGATGGATGCGCTGTACATGTGATTGTACCGCAGCTTATGTTTGGGGTAATCATATTACGAGTGGTGATACCCTTGAGGTATGCTCGTTGGATTGGCTTTTTGGCCATGTTTTTGACGATAGGAGTAATCGTGGAGGAATTACTCGCTTTCTATTGATATGACATGTGGTAGACATGGTCACACCACCCATGAGGATGTAAGATGGGTCCTAAGGGAGTAGGATCAGGTTATGTTAAGTACATGGGGACATTGGAGTGTCCAGGGTATATCAGCATTGGAGGAATGTTGGGTGAAGACCCACTACTCTATTGATTTTTCTTCCCATGGTATGGTATGCCGTGCGGAAGCGTCCATCTGATTGGTAGGTTTGAGGTGAACCTAGTGAGGCAGCGACTAGTTTGTCTGCCGCGTGTGTGCAGCACCATGATGGGCTTGCTAGAGCCGTTATACTGCTCGTTGGAACCAAGTTTGGCAAATCGTAAGGTGATACGAGGTGGATTGTGGTGGACTCTGGTAGTCACCACGTCATTTGAAGTTGAGGTTGAGTATGCCTCACTGAAACGTATATATGTTTATGTTTAATCTTGGGGAGACTTGTCTGGGACAGCTCATGATGTGAAGTACCAACGAGAGAGTCGTCAAGTCGTCGTTGATTCGATCTGAGAATCCATGTATTTGAGTTGCAATGATGCGACTGCTCCTTCGATAGAGGAGGTTTGAAAGTGGAAACCAGGTTTGTTATGTGTACACCGTGGAATACTAGTGTTTCCCTCGTAACGATGTATGTTGGACATCGTGAGTCATGATAAGAGATGTCAAGGAATGAAATCTACGATGGAATCAGGAGCGATTCGAATCCTTACAGTTTCAGTTGACTAACTGCTTTTGGATTATTAGCGTTGGGCTGTGCTGACGCTCTTTGACGTTATGATGGATTTGGAAGTCTATTCCACTCCAGAGTTTGACACGAGGTCAATGTTCTCACGGTTGAGGTGTAAGTCAGGATGCGTTCTTATTAGTTGTATTAGAACTAAGGATGACTGTCCGGTCTACAGCCGTAAGTATTGGTTGTTTTGCAGTCATGAGAGGCTGACTTTTGGGATGACCCGCATCGAGGTACGTTTTGCCTCTTAGGTGATATGTTGGTTTTGGTATGTCGCTCTGTTTCAGAGTTTGAAGAGAAGTAAGTATCCTCACGTTTATTAATACGATTCTGTTATGGTTAAGAATCGAGGTTGTGGCTTCATGTTGTTGTGTAGCCCGGGTGTGACGCGATACACCAGTGCTAATTTCGAGGACGAAATTCTTTTAGTGGGGGATATTGTGATGACCAGGGATTATAGATGTTAAGCCCGGAGTATTAATAATCCCTAAAGTGGTTTTACGTGGCAATGTGGGTTTAATCGAGGTATTGGGCCTTCTGGGCTCGTTTATTTGGGTAGTTGGGATCGTTGGATCCAGAGGTTGAGATT
Organism: Haberlea rhodopensis; assembly: GCA_907163345.1. NCBI lineage: Eukaryota > Viridiplantae > Streptophyta > Magnoliopsida > Lamiales > Gesneriaceae > Haberlea > Haberlea rhodopensis. Next base: position 4,095,119 of record CAJQUN010000055.1, read on the forward strand.
GTATTCACATTACGGTGTAAAACCTAAGAGTTGGGTTTTTGATGTGTCTCGGAATCTCGGGTGCTGTGTGAGCACCGGTAGGGGGTTTTGGAGTTAGAGAGAGAGTTTTTGAAAACAGATGATTTTTAAGGAATCATGATGTATTTGTGGGGCTATTAATTTTTCGGGGTATTTTTGCTATAAATACCAATTGAACCCAAAATTTTAAGGGAAAATTTCATTTCAACCCCTTCATTTCCTCTCTCCTCTCCCGCGACCCTTTCCCGTCTGCCAGCCCCTGCCCGCGCGCAAAAGCGCTTCGGCCGCCGCCGATCGGCGCGTCCGACCTACCCACGGCTTCGTCTCGTCCAGGCGCTCATTTCCCCTCCGGCAATTGAAAGTTTCATCGCGATTTGAAGTCGAATTTTGAGAAAGAGCGGCGATCCCCAATTTCTAGGGTTCATCGGATTTTGGTCGTTTTTCTTCCGATTTCGTTTGGGTAACGTTCCTTACCCCTTTTTCCATGTTTGTGATGTTCTTCCTTGCCTAATTGTGATTTTTTGGTTCGAAATTATGTTCGAATTTTAGGGCTTGGAATTCGATTTTGGGGATTTTTGGCATGAGGATGATAATGCTTGTTAGGATTCGATTTATTCATGTTTAAATGAATTATGATGCTTAAGTGGGATCGAATTAAGATGTTATGGTTCGAATTTGCCCTAATTTGGTGAGGGTTTGATTTCGAATTTGGGGATTTTGGCTATGGATTGATGATTCATGTTAGGGATCGTTCATTACATGTTTTAGATAATTTATGATGCTTGGTTGGAATCAAATTGTGATGCTAAGGTTCGAATTATTGAAGGTGTTCTTGGGCAATTTTTCGATATATCGCATTCGTTTTCCCTCCCTGCATGTACCCTGCCCCGGGTCTTTTTAAAGGTTAATTGTCGTGTGTTGACGATATTTTGAGGGTTATGGATGTGCTTGAGCATGGGTTACATGTTCGTAAATAATTGTGAATTATTTATCGTTTTAGCACATCGTTCCTCGGGGCATGGAACTCGAGCAAGGTTTGGCTCGGACTTCGAGGATTTAAGGTACGTTTAGCGTACGAGCATAGTTTAAATGATGTTTTACAAGTATGATGCATGATCTAAAATACATGAAATGCTTTGCTATGATGGTATCGGGACTTGGTTACGATATGTTGTTTCACATGGTGGAATGCTCAGTGCCGCTATGAAGCGAGCCAATGATGAGGTGTGGTTGCTACGGAGCAAACACCCATAGTATGACGTTACCTTGAAGTAAGAAATGAAAATGTGGTATTTGATTAGATATCTAGGATATCTGTATTTTATTCCCTATTGGTAATAATAGGAACAGAGACGTAGTTAATCAGAGAAGTGATTAACCAGTATCGGAAGTTAAGGAAATACCAACATGATATCTAGAATTATGATAATTGCTAGATTAAGTAAGATGTTATGAAAAGATGTTATGAAACGATGTTATGAAAAGATGTTATGAAACGATGTTATGAAATGATGTTATGAAATGTTGCTAATCATTGCTAGATTAAGTAAGATGTTATGAAACGATGTTATGAAAAGATGTTATGAAACGATGTTATGAAAAGATGTTATGAAACGATGTTATGAAATGATGTTATGAAATGTTGCTAATCATTGCTAGATAAAGTAAGATGTTATGAAAGGTTGCTAATTTGAAACTGGCTAGGGTTAACCAATGTGATGATTAACTGCATATTCAGGATTTGATGATTTATCTGTTTTGAGAACAGGGTTATTACAGGGGTACGCTATGATGAGGATGATACCATCCAGGAAGTATCACATATGTTCCACAATATTTACATTTTCGTAAATTATGTACTATGTCATTATGATTATGAAATTGTGGAATTGGTATGCTCACCCCGTTGGGGGCTGTCTCTGTTGGGGCAGGTGAACAGGTACATCGATGGCTTTGGAGATGAGCTCGAGCTGTTGATGGAATGTACTCCCAGGATCGTGGTACCAGGGCTTGATGGAGCACGGTATCGTATAGAGTACCTATATACCCATGATGATTTTATACATATTCATGATGCTCGCATGTGAGCACGATTATACTTGTATATGGGTTGTATGTAAAGGCATGAGCCTTTCTCTCTTTCATTCTATGTTGCATGCAATTAGAGGTAGAATTGCTAAATGTTAAGAGAGTCATTGGTGTATTATGTGGGTGTTGAAACCCACTTTTGTCGTCATATGTGTGGTGTCTTCCCTGGCTGGGAATTTACTTGTATTACTGCTTTCTGATGAGTATTATGTGTTCCCTGGCCGGGAATTATGTTATGTGCTGTGCTTTTTTTTTTTGGGATAGCTCTATTTATGGGGAGACTCTGCCCAAATTTTTATAAAAGTTCACAATGTGAAAAATGGCACCAAGAGGTTGGTAAAGGGCAATCATATGAGTCTTTTATTGTTAGGATGATGATCTTACAACATTGAGTATTAAAGGAAGTTTTGTAATTGACATTCAATGGTAAAGTATCATCTGAGCTTCCCGATTGACTTTTTATAGAAAGCATGTACCACACATAGTGGTTAATACACTAATCAAGGGTTAAGGGCTTGGGGTCCTTACACCAACTCCGGACTGACTGAGTTTGGCCAGATTCCTCAAGCTTCTCTCACAGCTCTTCAGGGGAAGGTATCTATCTTTGGCCACCGACTGCAGCCTTCATTCAAGAAGAAGGAAATGCTCTTTCATTTCCAGGTGTTATACGAGATCGTTGGTAAACCTTTATTGGGCAAAGCCGGAAGCTTTGACGCCATCACTGCTGAGAAGTTCAGGGCCATGGCTGCTATTGTTTCTGGACAGAAGATGAACTGGTCCGTAATTCTATTTGGAGTCCTGTTAGAAACAGTGATTGCCTCCAAACAGGCCGTCTGCTTTGCTGTTCCTCTCTGCAAGCTACTGGAGACTTTGGACATCGAGCTGGGGAAACAGTCTGCTCTAAGTCCCTTCAAAATTCTCAACTCCAAAGGGCTAGCACTACTGAAGTCCAAGAGTGCTCCACCCACTCCTACCGATCTGGTGGCCGTTAAGATTGAGAAGGGAGAAGAACAGGCTGTTGCTCGAAAAACTCGGGTCAAGCGCAAATTGACCATTCAGACTGACTCCGAGGAAACTTAGTCTGCTCCTACACCACCAGCCAAGCCCCTTCCCAAAAAGCCCAGAACCCAGATTACCAAGTCAATCAAAACCTTACCTCTCAAAACCCTACCCATATTGCCTCCAACAAAAGCCACCCGTGCACCCCAACCTACAACCCAACTTTCAACCGCTTCAACCACTGCACCCAAAGTAACCATCCGAGTTCACTCTGCCATCCCCGTGGTTAAAGGGATTGTCATCACTGAGTTGGGAGACTACACCCAATCAGGGATCAAATCTCCATCTTCCACAGGCAAGGGCAAAGCCATTCTCTCTGAACCCCTCTCTTCTAAACCCAAATCTGCCGCGCAAACAGCCATCGACATTGTGAGACCCCGTTATTAATCAAGATATTTAGGTGTGATAAGAGAATTAATCATTTATGTGCATATATCAGAGTAACAGTGTCGTGTTGATTATCCTGAGCTTAAGAGATTACAGTACCAAAAGTTTAAAAGGAATTACACATATTCCTACCCAAAAGGTACTACACTGTAGTCTTACTCTACTTCGTGTAGAAGCTATACAAAAATTTCTCTAACATGCTAATCATGTAGCACTCCTTATAGCTCAGCATTTCAACCCCGACCCTGGTTCTCATCATCAAAAGCACCTACAAAGACAACCCCCAACACATGAGCATAACATAATTCATATTCAACATAATATGAATGTAAGACGTAAATGCATAATCATAAATACAAAGTACTTCCTGTATTTCCAAGAATTTACAACGCCCATAGGTTGTCCCTGTACCATAACTCATAATAAACACATTATATGAAATTATGGATCCTTTAATGATGTCATGACATATCACCTCTTTCTTTACATAGCTTTTGAGTCATATATCAACAGTTATTTTAATGCTTTTTGCTTCAAAATCTCATAATGAGCGGTACAATCTTCCCCGCTTCATTACTACAAAATCTCATAATGAGCGGTACATTCTTCCCCGCTTCATTACTACAAAACCTCATAATGAGCGGTACAATCTTCCCCGCTTCATTACTACAAAACCTCATAATGAGCGGTACAATCTTCCCCGCTTCATTACTACAGAACAAGCATAAGCATTAAACATACACTGTGATCTCTCTTGACTCGTGGAATACACCTCTTTATTCCACATCACAATATGCAACATCAATGCATAATAACATGTATCATACTCTTAATGCATCACATTGCATTCATCATGTGTCAAATAGACAAACATAAAGTACATGTTACCGTTGGGATGCCCGTACGTCGCTTACATACCTTTCCAAAATGTAGTGTGTTGTGAGACTCTATCCCCTGCGCTGTGTAGCTGTCTGTGAAGGCTCTACACCAGTGTACAACACAATATTAGATGTCTCATTACAATCCAATATCAAAAATTAAACAAATTCCACATTTTAAAAAAAAAGGCACTACCGATCGATCGGACCTTATCACCGATCGATCGGTGAACTGTTCGAATTTATTAAAAAGGCTACGGCTTTTGCCGATCGATCACCGATCAATCGGTCGCTCTGTTTCAACCCAGGTTTTTCCAAAATTCTTTAACACCGATATTTAAGCCCTTCAATCTAACATGCAAGACATACAACATGCCCAAAGAAACATGCTAGCAGTTACAATACACTACCCTGAGTGTATTCAAATCAAATTTACACCCCAAACATAAACCCACATGCATCAATGCCGTCCATTTACATAAGTACTCAACCAACTTTTCTGAAAATAGGGCATTATCATTCTGCCCAGAGTTTTCGAACACATCAATTCACATGAGTAAATCCTTCACATAACACATGAAACATGCTCAATGAAATATACTGGCATCTTCAACAAACTACCATACACGTAATCACATCAAAGGTTCAACCAAAACCTAAGCTAGCATGCTTCAAATATTCATGATAGAACCCTTACTCAACATGAAAACAGGGCACTTCCCCTGCTCAGATGTTCGAGGAACCCTTTTCTCAACTCGAAACTAACACATAAAGCATGCAAGTTACTTAACAAAGCATGCTAGGGGCTTCATAAACATCACATAAAAGTACTCATAACAAGATTTTGTCGAACCCTACACTGGCATGCCAAATCTGCTACAAAGGAAACACATGCTTGAAAACGAAAAAGCTGGTGAACCAGCGTGATTCCTCACCACTTTTGCTCTTCGATTTTTGTCAAGAAGGGATTAGTAAAATCCGATCACTTTCTTCCTAGAAGCAGTCCAAAATGCAGACAAAATGAAGGAAGGAAGAAGGAGGTTTTTGGAAGAGGATAAAGTGAAAAAATATCTAAGTGCAAAAGGCTACTTGGTCAATCAGTTTCCAGAAAAACAGGGGAGGGGCGTGGGTTGCATGCAAGTGGGGGTAGGGTGGTTGCATGTAGGGTGATCTTGTGGTGTTTAATTGTGTCCCGGTATTTCATACGATGTATAAAAATTTCTCTCCTTGATATTTTATTATTTTACCACATCAACACAACAATTAAAAACACCTAACATGCTCCCTAAACCACATCATCAAAATAAATAAACCACTCCCACATAACAACATGCCTTTAACACGTAGGTACACAATTAACAACCCTTAATTGCATGATTACCCACATAATCATTTCGGGGATATCACAGACATCGCTATGGAGGATGTGATGAGAAGGTGAAGACGCTAGTTGTAGTCTTTGATGAATATGTCGAGTACAGAACAATCAACCACATTGAGATGTTCTTCGGCAAACTGAAACGCCTACAAAAAATGGAAGAAGAAGTCCTTAAGGGGACAGAGACAGATGATGTTCGAATTGCTGTACAGCGCAAAGATCTATTTACGGCCAACCAGAGATTAAGACTGGCGAATCTGCTTTTGGATGCTAAGAAAGCAAACTTCGATCCGAACACTCCAACTGCCAGAGATGATGGTGCTGTTATTGCTCAATTGGAAATGGATATCCATGCTCTTCACCTAGCTGTCCGATTCCAACGACAAAAACTCAGTATATCCACTCCAATAACCAGCCCGGATCATCCATCTGCTAGCAAGACTCTGGCAGAACCTTTCATAGAGGTTGTTCCCTCTGGAGCACCACACCAGACAGCAGACCAGACAGCAGAGCGCATAGCGGATCAGACAGCGGAGCAGCCAATGACTAATGCTCCGTCTGCTACAGAAGATGAACCCTTGAACGTTTTGTTGGACTCTCCAACAACGTCTATTCCTCTGGATCATCAGTCTCCGATGTTCAACTCAGTCCAACCGCAGCACTTACAACAGTTGGCGCACCAGAGTTCGTCGATCCGGATCTGGTGGTGTCCACCGTTGTTGCAGCTCTCCAGATTGAGGAGCCTTCCAGACCCAGCACTCCTCCAGTCCAATCAGATGAAGATATGGCTTTCATAGAAGAATTCTCTTCGGATTTGGTCACCTTGATCCGGTCCGAAAATCGCCAAGCTGCTATATCTTCAATCATACCCATTGCTGAAAAAGATGATCACACACTCGTCAACTGATCACTCTCCAAGCCATTTATCTGACGCACCTCCATCCCTGGAAAGGACCCTTTAGCACCTCTACGACAACTGTCTGTCTCTCTCTCAGTGTGTTATAGAAGTTCATCAAGGCCAGAGGGTTACATCCTTGGACTTTGATTCATTTAAAGAAAAGATGACAGGCAGTATTAGCAGTCTTCAACGAGGAATGAATGATCTGTTCTCTCAGCAAGCCTCTTATAAAACAGCCTGAGAAAAGAGCAGATCGAGCTGGCCACTGAAGTCAGAGCATCCGTCACCAATTCCCTTCGCGCTCAAGACACTCGTCTTGACGCTATCAGCGCTCAGCTAACACAAATTGTTGATTTTCTCCAAGAGATTGCTGCTGACAAAAAGGGGGAAAAGAGAAAAGACTTCAAGCCGCATCAGTCTCAGTCTTCAAGAAAATAGAATAATCAGACTGTCTGTATATAGGATTTTTGGTGATCAATAAAAATCCTTATTTGTTAAGTCCTTGTTCATTTATTTTGAAATGAAAAATTAAAAGGCTTAATCGATCCGAAATTCAACTTAATAATGTTCAAGAAGAAGTAATCGATCCAAAAGTATACGCTTCAGAGTTCTAAAAGACTGGATAAAAAGATTTAGAAGCTAGGTTTTGTCATCATCAAAAAGGGGGAATTTGTTAGTTCCGGACCTTATCGATGAGATTTTAAAGATGACAAAACATATCAGACCGGATCGAGAGAAATCAGACTAACCAGATCGATTGCACAAAACAGATCAAGCTGATGAGGCATATCAGATCGGATCGATAGAAATCAGACTGACTAGATCGAAGCTTCAGATCGATCTCAATCTTTATCAGATCAGAGCAGTCAAGGATAAATATAGAATGGCTCTTCAGTCCGAATCATTAACGGCTATTTATTGAAGCATTTAATGTCGCAATTAATGTTGAAAAAGACCATAGACTGAAGCTTACCATAAAAGGTAAGAAGACAAAGAAGAGCTTACCTGACAGTCGCCGAAAGCATGAACCAGAACGGCAAGTACCCTAAAGAAGAAAATTGTAGCTTACTCAGAGTTTAAGCAGAGTCAAGAGTTGCACATTAAGGGAATAATATCATTGGTACATGCAACTATAAAAGGATGCATCAGAAGATCTCAAGAAGAGTCTCTGATCAATCGAAAAAAACGTACAAGAAAGCAAAACAGCACAAGCTTACAAGCTCAGAAGCTCTCGAGCTGAAATTCTTCTTAAGCACAAATACATTGTAATATTTGATCATTTAGGATCACTGTGTGCATAGACTAAAGTCTATCTTGTGTATTCTGTATTGAAATATAGAAGTGAGAAACTATTGTAACTGTCAGACAGAGTGTGTCTGAACAGATCGAGTGACTAGGAGTTTCAGTCTGGTAGTGAGGTAAATCCAGCTGAATTTGGTTTGTACAACATGATTGTATAAATCAAAGTCTTCTAGTGGAATCCTTCCTTAATTGGAAGAAGGGGAGACGTAGAAGGATTACACCACCTTCGAACTTCCAGAAACATATTCTGTGTTTTATCATTATGTACTCGTTCTGTTATTCAAGCCATCGAGCCGTTCTTACTAATTTGAGAACAGACCGTTCCGCACTAAAAATATTCAGTTGTCTGTTCTGCAAAAGAGCTGATTAAGAAACGGATTTCTTTCACTAATCCGAACGAAATCACAAGGGATTAATTTTTAATAGGAGTGTTCATTCACCCCCCCTCTAAACACTCCGGACCGATCCTAACACCAATCATACCCAAAAGTCTCAATCTCAATTGTCAATCCTCAATTATTCTAACTCAACGGAGAACGATGATTGATAAACCAAAAACCAAAGGGTGTGATTCCAACATCAACACCACACAAACCAATTCAACGAATCTTCCAAAGATTCCCAATAGGTATATGAGTACCGCCTTTCTCACAAGGAAAGTGTCATGAACCATGACCCTCCAACCTCGGACCACCGTTCGGAAACCTGGATATATTTATACCAAAATATATCTCGGAACCAATAAATACACAACTGGTTCAGAATAGTGCCTCAATGCCACTATTACCAAATCGAAAACCGTATACACAACGTATACACATCTAACGATGTTCTGTACTAATACCATAGTACTCCACAATTTCGAGCATTTCCCCGGAGACGTCTCCTCGAACGTCTCACCGAAAGGTAAGAAATCCATTACTCGGTCCAATACCAGTAATGCTTACCATGGCTGATTTACAATCAACCCGTGACCGATACCAGTTGTCTTCATGACAGTATATCCAAATCTCTCCAAAAGATAAAATCAATATAGTAATGTTACCCCACTAACTATATCCCACAATTCCAATTGTGGCTCCCGTTGCATTCCATATGCAAAGATGCTCAACCAGAGCTAACAACGACTTGTCGACACTCACGTTGGTATTCCCAACCAAATTGAGTTGTCCCGGTACAAGTCCCTCAAAACATTTGACGTATAAACGTCCCCGTGAGGTATTTCATGCCTCAAACCTTAAGCCACAAAGTGACTACAAGAGTCCACTAAAACCCTCATCGTATCATCATACGATTTACCAAGTCGGTTCCAACGAGCAGTATAATGGCTATAACAAGCACACTATATCACTGCAACAATACCTGGCTAGCAAATCGCTGCCTCCTTAGGTTTATACCAAACCTACCAACGTATCATATGTTCCATCCCGGTACAGCATACCGTAACATCCATTAGAGTATTGTGTCATCACCTAATATTTCTCTAAAACACCAAAGTACAATGGACATCCCGGTGTCCTTACTCAACCATAAAGCAATCCTAATTCGGTAGGATTTATTTGTGATGTCCAGATTATTATTAATCATTTGTTGGACTAAATATGATTTGGACTTTATTTATAATTAATTTTAGAATTAATTAGAAGTGGAATTGACCAAGTGAAGGTCAACTGGCGAGTTAATCGAATCATAAAATAATTTGAGGTTGTAAAATATACTCCGATAATATTTTAGAGATAAATTAATTAAAATGAAGAATTTAAGTTTTGGGTTTTTGGGGTGTGTATAAATCCCAATCGTTGTCTCTAAATAATATATCAGTGCACCGGCGACACTTCGATGTACAAAACCGGGTTAGGATACAAAAAATAAATATGTTATGTTGGCATTTTCGGACACACATTAAAACGTGTAAAAACATGCACAAAAACCCGAACCCTTTTCTTCTCGGCTGTATATCGCGCTCATCCGACCCCTCGCCGTTCAAGCCGCGCGCGCGCCGCCGTCGGGCCTCCTTCCGGTGCGTCCGAACCGCCGCCGTCTTCGTCTCTCCCAGGCGCTTCTTTCCATACCAAGATCGTGAAGTTTCGTCGCCGATCGCGTCCGGATCTTGCAAGGAAGCGCGCGGATAAAAATCTCGAATTCGTCCGATTTTGGAGTGATTTTCTTCCGATTGTTTTGTGGGTAATCCTCGTCGTCCCTTAGTCGTTATTCCCCTGAAATCCCACGAATTTTTGATGAGCTTTGGTTCGATTTTACTGGCATTTTTGGAAGGGTTGTTCGAGTGTGTGCTAGTGTGTGCAGTAGTGTGTGTGCGTGTGTGTGTTTCTGCATGTGGATGTGTGTCCAGCATGTGTTTGTGTGTGTAAATGGTATGTATGTATGTATTCCTTCATGTGTTGAAGTATTGTGATTGGGAATGGGATAGCATGGGGAATGTTTTGATTGTTGAAAGTTGGTGGGGGCTCACTTTATTGAATGGTTAATCGTTGAAAATAAATTGTGGAATAAGTCTTGACTTAGTATTATTATTGGTTAAAAGATGAAGATTAAAATCATGCATGGAATGTGTTTGTTAATAGGCTTAAATGTGATTCAAGTGTGGGTCTAAGTCTTGTTAGTGGGTGCAAATGACTAACTTTTATGGCTTGTAGCTATTGTGATATTTGGTAGATGTTGGGCTATGGTATGGGATGTGTTCAATTGGAAGCATGTGTAGTGTGAAAATAAGTGGGTTAGATGCATGCTAGTATGTATTATAACATGGAATAGTGTTATAGTGATATTTATGCTCAATTGGATAGCATAGCATGTGTTAGTGATTTATGTCACCTTGTTGAGTCACTAATCTTATAGTGAGTTCTAGATCAAGAATTTGGAATCCAATGCATCTTTAATTTGTTAAAGTTGAATTTCTTCAAATAAATGACTTTATGTTGGGATTAAGGGAATTGGATTAAAGGGGTAGAATCTCTTATCTACATGGACCCTTTCTTTCACGTCTTGGTTTGAATCACCTCGGTGTGGGTTTGAATAATTGTGGAACATGTTAATTGTCTTACTTGGATTGTTTTAGTTAGACACTAGTTGGATATTATTATGCATACACCCTTGCACTTTCTTTCCCTCTGTTGAACTTGCGTGTCTAGTGAACTACTATGTGAGTTAGGCGTGATCTTGCACGTATGGGTGTGTGTATCCCGCATCATGTGTGTGATGTAGCGGATGGTGGGAGATGATGGGGTTTTGCATTACCAATGTTATATCACGATTAATGTGAGGATGTGTACATCCAAAGTATTGATTATGATTTGATTCATAATATTGAGTTATTGATTTGTGATATGGAAATGAAAGTAAGAACTATTTGATGGATGTTCATTGCTCGGATTATGAGCTAATATTGAATTGATATTCGATATAGACTCTACAGGAGGCTTCGGACGTTGATGATAGCTTGTTCATGCTGTCTACTATAAGGTACGTTGTGACGTACGAGCAGGTATATCTAGTATCTATACATTCATGTATACATGCAATTTTGAATATGATGTTTCAGGTAAGTGTTTGACTTTAACAAATGAGTTTCATATACGAGTTATGGGGGACACGTAGTGGTACGTGATCCGATTATACTAGTTGAGTATTGATGCCGTGGGCATGAGTGATATGAGAAAGTATCGAGAATGAGATGGTGGGATGACCAGGGTTACATTGGGATAACCATGTTCACATTGATGTTGAACTATTTATGTTTGAGCATAAATAATATATTGTCATTGTATTGAATTCATAAGTGTTGTTGAGTATTACATTTTCAGTGACAATACTAAACTTGACATTATGAAGTGCGTGAGTTTGAAACAGGAATAGTGTGTGGAAGCTATACAGAGTCGGAATTGTACAGGGAGTATATTTTATGAGTTTTGAGTAATTTAAATTGTTGCATTATGATTTCGTATGTTGATTTGTGATTGAATATCGAGTTGGAGTGTGCTCACCCTGTGTGGGGGCTGTTTCTGTTGAAACAGGTACAACAGGTGCGATGCCGCCTTGGAGTGCTAGGCTCGAACCTTGTTGGATGATGCTTCCAGAAGCATAGTATGAGATTGAGCCGATATACGAGGTTGAGCGGTTGGTATTTATACTAATTATGCATCCGGATGTGTATCCGTTATTCGTTGCTCTTCTGTGAGCATTTGTATCTGTATATGGACTGTATAAGGGTGTTGAAACCCACTTTTGTTGTCTTATTAGTGTGGTGTCTTCCCTGGCCGGGAATTTACTTGTGTTTCTATATCCTGTTTAATATTGTGTTGTCCCTGGTCGGGAATCATATTATATGATGAGTTTTTATTTCCGGATAGCTCAGTTTGTGGGGAGACTCTGCCCAAATTTTTATAAAAACCCACAATGCAAAAGTGGTGTAATGGGGATGGTATTGGGTGAAACCCCTGAGTCTGTTTGTTGGTCGAGATGATCATATATTGTTGAACATTGGTTATGTCATGGGAAACATGTAATGATTCTTTTTAAAGAATGAAAAGAAAATGAAAAATTTATTCACATACGACGTCATAAATGAACAAATGACGAGTTAAGTGTTGGGGCCTTACATTATTCCACACCCTAATGGGTGGATGTGATCATGTCCACCACATGTCAACCCTGTATAAGCAAGTAGTTTCCGTAATAACTACTCATACTACCAGTCACTTGGCCATAGCCAATCCAACGAGTATACCCAAAGATACTACCACTCGTAAAATATTTACCTCAAATACGTTTTGCGGTACACTTCCTGTACGGCGCACCCAATAATTCTTCGAGCAACCTGATGGACATCATGGTCTCGTCGACTAGTGACCCAGACACTACCCTGTACTCGCCATTGGCACTCAAACCATACGACTAAGTACATATACATAATTGTATTATTCATCGAAATGAAGCTACGCGTCTACATAGAACATCCACTATGTCATCGTCATCCCGTGACGGTACATGTCAACATATGACATCCAAAATAACATCGTCAACTCGTGACGGTACATGTCGATACACGACATCCATAATCTCATCGTCAAACACGCGATGGTATATGTCGATACACGACATCCATAATCTCATCGTCAAACACGTGACGGTATATGTATATCAACGCATGGCATCCACAATAATGCTAATAAAACAGAAATATATCATAACTCATCGCTAACAAGATAGCGGCATACCTATATCCATCGCCCAACAGTGGTATGCAAGCAGCACTCATCGCTCGAAGGCGGCGTAATCCCGTGCTACGTACATAGCGGCATAACACATCGCTATAGAATCAGCGGTATAAATCATCGCTATAGATATCCGGCGGCATGAATCATCGCCATAGAATTAGCGGAATGTACCATCGCTATATAGATACCCGGCGGTATGAACCATCGCCATAGATATAGCGGAATAACCCATCGCTATATAATACCTGGCGTCATGAACCATCGCCATAGATGTAGCGGAATAACCCATCGATATATAATACCTGGCGGCATGAACCATCGCCACAGATGTAGAGGGATGAACCATCTTTATGAATACCCGGCGCCATAAACCATCGCCAATATAATAGCGGAATAAACCATCGCTACAAATACTCGGCGGCATGACCATCACCAATAGAATAGCGGAATAAACCATCGCTATGATACCCGACGGCATAAACCATCGCCAATATAAGCGGAATGAACCATCGCTACAAATACTCGGCGGCATAAACCATCGCCAATAGAATAGCGGAATGAGCCATCGCTATGAATACCCGATGGCATAAACCATCGCCAATATAATAGCGGAATGAACCATCGCTACAAATACTCGGCGGCATAAACCATCGCCAATATAATAGCGGAATGAACCATCGTTACAAATACTCGGTGGCATAAATCATCGCCAATAGAATAGCCGATCCCTTGTCTTGTTACAGCAGTGTATTTTGATGCACCTCGCTTGTCATGATCGCGACACTATTACCCCTCGCTTCGACATATCAGCGGCATTGAATAACCTCGCTCAAATGCGACATGCGGCAATACCCTTGCTTCAACATTTGGCGGCAAATATTATTTCATCGCTACGATATGACAACGGCAAGTATTCCATCATCGCGTCAAGTGACAGCGGCAAAGCATTTAAATTCAGCACTCGTCCATAAAAACGACTCATGTGATATTCACCAAGCATCCAATCTATACCTGCAACACAATGCATAATCCATATCCCAATATACATCATTATGAGTGTATTTTAATGCACCTCACTTCAAATGTGGCATGCGGCAATACCCTCGCTTCAACATTTAGCGGCAAAGCATTAAAATCATCACTCCAATATATATGCAACCACAATGAGTGTATTTTAATGCACCTCGCTTCAAATGTGACATGCGGCAATACAGTCGCTTCAATATTTAGGGGCAAATCATTAAAATCATCACTCCAATATATATGCAACAACAATGCATAATCCATAATGTATATAAAATACATGTCACCTTTTGGTGCCCGTCAATCCTGGCCTTAGCCCTCCATGCCAAAGCTTCCCTACAGGAATGATTCCAAACCATGAGCATATAATAATCCATATTCACCACGATATGATTATAAAGGGTAAATACATAAACCATAAGTACAAAGTACTTCATGTATCCCAATGCATTTCAAAATGCTCCATTTGATTGTCCCTGTACCACAACTCACAATCATAATCAACAGATTATATTATGATTCCATAGATGTCATGACATATAATTGTTCCATTATGATCACATATCATAAACGCACATAAGCAAAATAGTTGTGTCACACAACACTAACTACCATCATGCATAATTATGCGCTACTCATTTCCATCAATATATTCCTAGGCCCTTAACAGCCCCAAAGAGCAAACCACTGCTCTGATACCACTAATGTAAGGACCCCCGTGTCCTTATCCCGTTAGTAGTGTATTAACCCAAGCATTTAGTGCATGTAATCATATATGTAGGGAAAAACCACTTGTCATCATGTTAATTGTTGGGGTACAATTTTAATTAAACTTTTATAACCCCTTTACCCCCACTATACCCCCCACTTTATTCACTTTAACCTCACTTTATCCTTCACTCTTTAAAATCCCCAAATTCACTCTCAAACCCTACCACTTCCCATTTTTCGAAATTTGGCAAAGGAGGAAGGAGGAATCTTCACAAAAGTCTTGTTTGTGGGATTTGTTGTAGGATTTGGAGTCCTCAAGAGGTATGGAACCATTCCTAAAGTTTTAATGATTTTTGGTTTTGAAATGGGATGATTTTTGAAGTGTTATATGTGGGTTTGTTTTGGGTATGTGTTAAATGCGGTTGGGGTATGATTTTTGAAGTGTTTTATGTGGGTTTTAGTGAGTTATGATGATGTTTGAGTTGTTGGTATGTTTGGGTTTGAAGGGTATGAGGTAGAGCTTGAAAAATGCTCAAAAATGGTGATTTTTTGATGTACAGGGATCGGCGATCGATCGCCCGTTTCTGGCGATCGATCGCGAGCCAGCAGTAGGCTCTAGAACCATTTGGCGATCGATCGCCACTTTTGGGCGATTGATCGGTGAGGCTGGCGATCGATCGCGCCAAAAGTGGCGATCGATCGCCGAAGACACAAAAAGTTGGCAGCGGGCAGTGTGATCTCGCGATCGATCGGGACATCTCGGCGATCGATCGCGAGACACGTAAATGTGTGTTTTTAATTTTTTTGTGGGATTTTTGGATATTGGACTATAATTAGCTTCTAATATCAATTTGTATGGTTGTGTAGAACCATCCCAGGTACCCACAACTTCAAGGAGATAAAGTTCTCCAACTTCTCCACTTTTGGAATTAAGGTACGTAAGAGACGTACGAGCATCGGACGGTAAAACACACTCCTATACTATGACTATGTAATGATTACATAAGTGTTTATGATGTTTATGATGATGATTATGATAAGGAAATATATGATGATGTTTATGATGAGTAAAGATGATATGATGTTTTTTATGATGATTATGATAAGTAAAGATACGATGATTTCTATGATGAGTAAAGATACTATGATGTTTATGATGTATGTTAAACTATGTTATTGGGAATGGTAGAGTGTTCCGGTGGTTGTTATGGGCAAGCGATGAAGGTACTTACCGCTGACATAGCTAGCGAGGAGATACATCCGCTATCAAGGCGTAGCGAGGGGTATCACAGTACCGCTAAGCGAGGAGATACATCCGCTATCAAGGCGTAGCGAGGGGTAACATAGTACTGCTATATGTCGAGCGAGGGGGCCAATTGTGCCGCTGACATAACAGGACCCGAACATTCCCATTTCTAATTAACATTGTTGACTATGAGCATAAATGAAGTATGATTTTAATCATTTATGTCAAGAACTAATGATTACATGCATGGCTATGAAACAGGGACAACGAAAGTGGGTTAATGCGATTAACGAGGAAGTATATGCTAACGATTATTTCATGCATTTATTTATGTGCCATTATTTTATGATGTTAAGTAATGATGTACATGCTCATGATGGGTTGTTCCTGTAGGTACACTTTTTGACTGAAGACTAAGGGTCGGGTTGAGGCAGTGAGCTACGAAGAGCATGAAAGAATTTAGGATACAGGATTTTTGTATAGTCTCTACTCTAGGAGTAGTGTAAATCTATAGCTTTAACATTCATTATTGAGAATGTAATTATTTAGCTTTTGGAATTTTATTTTTGGCCTGTAATCCTATTAGCTCAAAGCTACAACCGGAACTCTAAGATGTTATTAATGCATGTTTAGTTCTTAATACGTTATTATGATGATGTTAAGGTAGGAAGAGCCTACACCCACACTGGGTGAGCATACCAATACCCCAAATCCAATAAACACAATATTACAATTCATAATTTACACAAGTAAATGCTATGAATATTAAAAGACACACCCTGGATGGCATCATCCTCATCCGGGATCCCCCCGTGCTGTTCCTGTTCTCAAAATAACTTAAACCATTAAATTCCCAAATGCTAGTTAATCGTTACATTGATTAACAAATCTGTTTGCCACGTACCGATACCATAATTAATAATATCAAAACATTAAACAATGATTACAGATATTTCATATATCTCACTTATGGTTCCGTAGTTCTATTTCATGCTCGCTCTACAATAGTGGCATTTTTATTCCCACGCATGCTCAACAGCAGTGACGTCATAACCGATGTTCGCTCAAAGGCGACAACATCCCAATCATTGCTCGCTCAAAAGCGGCACCATAATTTCCAATGTCTATCCATTTATTGTAATATAATGTACCATGCATTCAACAATTGCAATTACATAAAAGGGCTATGCTCGTACGTTATACGTACCTTATAATTTCGTAGTTCGAGCTAAACCTTGACTGAGTCCCACGACCTGATGAATTATGTGCTAACACATAAATAATCCACAATCAAATGTAAGCATGCAACCACGTGCCCAAGCACGTTCACAACCCCCAAACCTATCGTCAATCCATGACGATTAACCATTTTAAAAGACTCCGGGTTAAGCATGCATAATACCCAAAATATTCCATTTTATAAGTTTAAATGATAGCCAAAAACTCAACCGAGAATTCCGTTTTATTAAACTTTGGCTCCAACCCATCCATTTTAAAAGTTTAGTATTCTCATTAGAATGTAGACATTCCCAAAATTTTCGAAAATCAAAGGGGAACAGTGCCCCGATCGATCGACACCAAGCCGCGATCGACCGCGAGTTCCTACTGCCCGAAAATATAAAGGCCGCGATCGATCGCCATTTTGGCGCGATCGATCGCCAACTCTAACTGTTGCCTCGCGATCGATCGGTGCAATATCGCGATCGATCGTGAGCACTATTTATCTTCACCCAAAAATCAGATTTATGTCGTGATCGATCGGCGCGAAGCCTCGATCGATCGCGACCTGCAACATTCCGAAAAACTCAAGCTTTAATGGTGTTTTTGACATCCAAACTCGAAACCAACACCCCTAACCTCCTCAACACCTCCATTACACCAATTAAACTCAATAAAAACACTAAAAACAACTTTTTAGATTTTTAACCAAAACCCCCAATTCACAAACCCAACTCAAAACTTAACCAACAAGCACAATACCATAATCAAATCGTAGCTAAAGGTGAGGAGAAGAAGATTACCAGATTTTCTTCATGAAGTCGGGCTCCCAAGACGAGCCTCCATCGATTTGCTTCCAAGAGAAAAGAGGGGAAGGGTTGGGGGAAAGGGTTGAGCGCGAGAGAGGAGAGAGAGAGATGAGAGATTCCGTGCAATTACGGAATATCGAGTCCACTAGGTATATATAGCACCAAGAATCCAAAATACCAATACCTCCGCAAATACATCATGATTCATTAAAAATCATCTGTTTTCAATAATTATCTCTCCAACTCAAATTCCCTTACCAGCCCCAGTACAAAGTACTCCGGACCCCAGATCCCACCAAAAACCAAATTCCAAGGTTAACACCACGATGAGAATGCAATCTCATCCCTTGGATCCAACGACTCCAAATAGCGGATTTAAAATCCTCGGGAGTCCCAATACCGCAATTAATTTATAATTTCCATGATCAAAATCCATAAAGGATTATTACCACACCGGGATTTACACCAATAACTCCCGGGCATCACATCATGACATGCCTCACTTATCATCCTGTTATAACGAGACCGATATGATATGCCTATCTCAGCTCAATATGTCAGTGGAACCTCCTCACATCTTCATATTAGCAGCACATATCATAGCACTATCCTCATATGTTATAACAGCCAAAGCATATACTCAACCGGAGTATACCTCTCATGCCAAAGCATATACAGCATACCTATCGTGGCAATAATCCTAGCCAAAGCATATTCCCAACACTGGCATACCTATCGTGGCACTGATCTCAGCCAAAGCATATGTTATATACCTATCGTGGCATCCATCTCAACAATATGAACATCATGAATGCACATGCATATGATACCACAACTCATATGATACAATGTCAATATCATCTTCACAATCATATCATATACTCGTATGTTAACACGTACCGTTGTGCGACACAAAAGATATAAATCAGGAATCAATGTCTAACCGCCTCGTTGCCCCGTCCCATGTGATGATGCTACAACTATATCAACAATATATAATGTTATAATAAACTTTAAAAATCAAATTCCACAAAAATCTAATATTCTGAAAAATATACACCCTAGCGATCGATCGCCATTTGTCCTGATCGATCGCCAACATGTTCTGTTTCATCACGATCGATCGCCACTATCTCACGATCGATTGCCAAAATGTTCTGTTTCCTCGTGATCGATCGCCATGTTTTCACCGATCGATCGCCAAGCCATTTCACCGCCTTAAAAGTTTACTCTGCTTAGGCGATCGCATCGCCATAGAGCTCGCGATTGATCGCCGATGTCTGAACCTTTCAGAACATGGCGATTTTGAGCATATCTTCATGGTTCTCATTCTCTACATCACCACAAACCATCAAAACTTGTTCAAAGTAATACTTACTAACATAAGAACACATTTCCATAACTTCTACAACTTATTTCATTGAATTCCATCTCATATGAAATCAAGACATTGAAATTACAAGTCATATCTTCACATAGATGAACTACCAACACATACACATCAAATGTTATGAAATTCTTACCAAGAAGGTATGAAGTGACTTCACTCAACTTTCTAGCTTGATTACCAAGTGAAATCCAAGCAAAAGATGCAAACCTAAGGAAGGATCTAGAGAGGAGCTTGGTAGAGATTTGTAGGTGAGTTATGGTGTTCTATGTGTTTATCAAATCTGATTTCTTATGTTATAAATACTCTTCAACTTTAACTCAATGAAAATGCAATTGCTCTCAAATTCATGTCAAATGTAGATTCCAACTATGTAATGCATTTCAAGTCTCTTTTCCACTATAATACAACAATGTTAAATCCCTCACACATGTCACTATGTTATGAACTCACCATCTTTGATTCTCACATATACATATTCATCGTATTATTTCCAACTAGGTTTCATTCATACATGGCATTACTCCTATTCGGTTCAATCCGAACCCGAGGCCACATCATACCGTAATTATTCATAATTACGTCATAACCATATCACACATCTATACGTCATATCAAGGCATGACATGTTATGATAGAAGACCACTGATGAGAATCCCTCATTGATATGGATGTATGCACTGTTAATGATAATTGCACTAATTAATGTGTTTAGGGCTTGGGGATCCTTACATTAGTGGTATCACAGCAGTGGTTGCTCTTTTGGGCTGTTGTGGGCCTAGGGATGTGTTGTTAGGAATGTATAAGCACATAGTTTACTGCGTGACTGCGTTTTGTGTCAGTATGGCATGATATATATACTCTTATGTGCATGATATAATACGAGGTGATTGCAATTTGTATTATTGCTAACCATTGTGGTTACGTGATCGTGAGAAATACGAAGAAGTAAGATTGAGAAATGACAGGTGATGGCAATGAACATACGCACTAAGGGTTGTATGTTAAAAAAACGCTATGGACCGGTAACTTATTTAAATCACATATCATTGATTTAACTATTGTGATAGTAATGATGTGACCCTGGTGAGCGATAAATGATTTGCTATATTGATAGATGACATTAATTTAATAATTTGATTGAAGAAAGAATAACTGAATGTTAATTGAAATTGTATGCACGTTGTATATGTATACAGTGCTAAATCAGAAGATGAGAAATGAGATAGGCTGTCTGAGGGCAGGAAATGATGGACACTACTATGTTTTGATATGTGGCAACAAATGAAGTGATGACCGGGTATGGTTACATTGTGATAACAAGAACGCATGTATATGTGAAATTATGCAAATGTGCATTGAGTTATGTGTATATGTATGTTTGGATATTCCGAGTTGTTGTTATATTCGAGCGAGGAATATGATACTTGCCGATGTCATATTGAAAGCGACGGAAATATAGTACTTGCCATTGTCATGTCGAAGCGATGATTATGCCGTTGTCATGTCGAAGCGAGGGGTATTATGAATGCCGCTATATGTCGAAGCGAGGGGTATTAAAATACCGTTGTTATTACAAGACCGGAATTTTTGTGTTGGATATGTGGATATCAATTTGTGATGACATGTAAATAATTGTAGAGTTGAACACTTACCTTATAATCTAATGATTATGTATATGAGTTGTGGAACAGGGGAATGATGTTATGAATCTTGCAATGCCACTGTTGAATGGGCGTGGTGATATTATGAATTGATCATTGATAAGTAAATGTGAAAGGAACAAAGTACTGCATACGATGTGAGTCACCTCTTGGGTCCGAAAGGAACAAAGTGCTACATGCGATGTGAGTGACCTCTTGAGTCCGAAAGGAACAAAGTGCTACATGCGGATGTGAGTGACCTCTTGAGTCCAAAAGGAACAAAGTACTACATACGATGTGAGTCACCTCTTGAGTCCATTTATACCGATAATTTGAGACGACGGGGTATTGTACTGTCGTTGGCGATGATGTATTGTGTACTCCAGTTGGGACAAGGATATTATTATACCGCCATTGGGCGATGATTGTCATGTACTGTTGTAGTGCGACGAGTATTATTATGCTGCTATTGTATTAGCAATAAATGTTGATGTACCGCTAGTATGCTAGCGATATATATTGATGTTGTATTGATTGTAGATGGCAATAGAAATAGTGTTGTGCACACTTACATTATAGTTCCTTGGGTGCGTGCGCTACAGGCCCAAGAGGATATTGAAAAGATTCAAGAGGACGAGACATCGAGGTAACCATTCCATTTGGCTTACCACTTTGGTACATGTATTGGAATCATTCTTGTTGATTGATTTACCACATACACATTTGGTTTACCACATTGGTATGTTAAATTATGAAAAATCGAGTTATGGATGTGAGGAAATTGAAAGGGAAATTGACATGAAACATAATGTGTATGGCTCATCTCTTATTGTTGAAATGACAAGACATGTCGGAGCATAACCGCAGTAGTACCATCACTATACCTATGTTATTGACTGTGTGATATCCCCGAAATGATTATGCGCATTTGAACATTAATTATGTTATGAAGATTATGGTATTAATTTATTGGGTTGAATTAATAATATTGGGAAATGCTTAGTCATGTGGCGGTCATGGGCCTAGTAATGCATTTCAGGGTGCATGTGATATATGTTGGGAATTTGGGTTATGTCATGATTATTTGGGGTGGGTGTTGTTGTTTTGGTGAAGCATGTTTAATTGGAATTTGAAGTATTTTATTGATTAAATACTATAAAATATCATGTGAGGATATTTTAATACATCATGCTAAATACCGGGACCAAAACATCGCACATCACATAACCCACCACCCAACCACCCCCCTCAACCCATACCCATTCAGCTGCTCAACCCATACCTCTTCTCCACTCTCCCACTCCACCTTTTCATCTCAGAAACCCTTCCCCTTTTTCACCCAAAAACTGTCCAACATACCAGCTGCATGTAGGAGGAGAGATTTGATGATTTGTTGACCAAATTCTTGCAAGAAAAAATGAGCAAAAGTGGTAAGGAACCATGTAATTTCTGGGTTTTAAATTCTTGTGAAGGATGAGTTTTTATTGGTGTAGAAATGGCATGTATGGTAGTATTCTTGTTGGAATTTGTTGTTGTGTAGTTTCATGGTAGTATAATGAAGTTTAAGGTGTTTTGTGTTGTTAGAGTTTGATGGCTTTTGGTGCATTATGTGTTAGCAAGTATGATATGCTCGAAAATGGTGGTTTCTCGCGTTTACAGAGCTTCTCGATCGATCGAGAAGTACCCTCCGATCGATCGCGCATGGCAGAGGAAAATTTTGGAAAGATAATGCTCAGCTCGATCGATCGGTGAGATCACCTCGATCGATCGAGCGAGGCAGCGAGTTGGGCACCAAAAACTATAATCTCCCGATCGATCGAGCTTGAAGTGCCGATCGATCGAGAGGCTTGAAATGTTGAAAAATATGGAATTTTGTAATTTGATGAGATTTTGGTTATGGGACTATTATTGGCATCTAATATTGTGTTGTACACTTGTGTAGAACCTTCACAGATAGCCACACAACGCAGGGGATAGAGTCCTGCAATATACAATATTTTGGAAAGGTACGTAAGCGACGTACGGACACCCAACGGTAACGTGTATTATATGTTTGTCGATTTGACATACGATAAATGCAAGTTTGTGCATTATGAGTACGATACATGTTGTTATGCGTTGTTGTTGCATATGTATGTTGTTGAACATTTGGTGTGTATTCCACGAGTCACGGTTATCACAGTGATGATTTTAATGCTTACCGCTATTATACCGCTAAAAATGTGGAGCGAGGGGTGTAGGTCCGCTTGCACATGGAGGCGAGGTTTACCATACGAAGCGAAGATAGAAATACCGCTTGTATGAAGAAGCGAGGGGGGGGGGGGGGGGGGGGAGGTCCGCTTGTTCTAAAGTTATGAAGTGAGGGGCATTAAAATACACTGATAATAAACAGACTAAGGATTGAAGTAAAGATTTAAGAAGTGAACTTATGTCATGACATTTATTTAAAGACACCATAATATCATATATTGATTTGATTATGAGTTATGGTACAGGGACAACCAAAATGGGCGTTTTAAATACATTGGAATTCAGGAAGTATCTTATGTCTATGATTTATGCATTTATGCTTTACATTCATATTATGTTGAATATGAACTATGACGAGCTCATGTGTTGGGGGGTTGTCTTTGTAGGTGCTTTTACTATGGAGAACCAGGGTCGAGGTTGATACTTTGAGCTGCAGAGAGTGCTACAAGGATAGCAGAATAGAGAAATTCCTTTTGTATAGCTTCTACAAAGTTTAGAGTAAAGCTATAGTTTAGTAACCTTTTGTTAGGAATATGTATAATTCCTTTCTGAACTTTTGGTACTGTAATCTCTTAAGCTCAGGATTATCAACATGGCCTAATACTCTGATTTATGAATGATTAGTTCTCTTAATTGCACATTAGAATCTTGTATATATAACGGGGTCTCAAATTTAGTGGTATCAGAGCCAGGTTAGATAACCAGGGAACGGTAAAGGGTAGCCCTTAGAAACAAGTTGGCTAGGTATTCATTGGTGGGCATGTTTATGCATATGGTGTATAAGTTGTTATACTAACATGCTTTTGAATATGATTACTCTTGTTATCTAACGGCTTATATTATGAACTGCTTTTGGTATCGTTGTTAACCCTTATGTTACAACATGGCGGCTATTAATCCGGAGGACCTCAATGAAGAGGTAGGAAATGTGGGCAGTATAAATGCTTGTACTGCTCAGACGAATCCTTTACCGCCACCTGCTGTGGGCATGGAGCCCAGCGCACAGATATTGCTACCAGGGGAACTCAGTCTGACTCAGTTTTTGAGCTTCCATCCGCCGCTCTTTGAGGGAAATGAGTCCGGGGAAGCAGCTGAGGAGTGGCTGGAAAGACTGGAGCACATATTTATATCAGCACCCTGTGCACGGACTGCCTGGCTGAGGTTGGCAGAGTTTCAGTTGGCGAAGAAGTCTTCCATGTGGTGGAAGACAACAGTTATGGAGCTGAGGGCTCAGGGTATGACAGTAGATTGGACTGTGTTCAGGACCCGGTTCCTTAATCGGTATTTCTCCGCCGCTGCCAGACAAGTAAAAGAAGATGAGTTCACCAACTTGAAGCAGGGCAGCATGACTGTATCAGATTATGCCATGCAGTAATTTTCACTGTTGAGGTATGTGCCTCACATTGCTGTAAACTGTCATGCCAAGATGAGGACTTTTCTGAAGGGACTGAGGCCAGAGTTGTTTGACCGGGTTGTCTCTAACAACCCCAGCTCGTTCGATGATGCCCTAGCTAGAGCAGAGCTGGCAGAGATTGGGGTTAGCGTGTACAACGAAGCTGTACCCCCTTTCGTACCACCACAAGGACCAGTTGCAGACAGTTTGAAGCCGCGAGGGGACCGGTTTAAGCCTCGTGGGGCTTCTTCATCTTCTCGATTTGGTGGGAAGAAATTTCAGAATCAGAAGCAAGGCAATCGGGGACCAGAGCAGGGAAGTAAAACAGGAGGGAACAAGTGTGACAACTGTGGAGGATTTCATTTGACACGTGACTGTCGAGGCTGTTATGTTTGTGGCAAGGTGGGCCACCTGGCTCGGGTTTGCCCCAATCGGGGAGGTCAGGCAGACTCTGGGCCGAATAGGCCAAGATTTGACGCCAGGACGGCACCACAGAGACATCAGTTTGCACCTTGACCACAGGGAGGTCAGGCGGCAGGACCGCCGCAGGGTCAAGTATATGCATTGACGCTTGAGCAGGCAGAGGCGGCCCCAGTGGAGGTGATTGCTGGTACGTGCTACTTACTTACGTACCCTGCATTTATTTTGGTAGATACATGTGCTTCTCATTCTTTCATATCTTCTGCTTTTGTGGAGAAACACCATCTGTGCTCTTCTCTGTTGCCCACGCCTCTTATGGTCTCGACACCCATGGGGAAGCATGTGATTGCGGATCGACTATTATCTGATTGCCTCATTTATTTTGAGGGCAATGATCTGAAGGCTGATCTGATTTTGTTGGATATGGCAGATTTTGATGTATTGTCGGTATTGATGTGTTGAGCAGATACCAGGCCGTGGTTGATTGCTGACAGAGGATGGTGCGTTTTCTGTCTGATCAGGGGTTTCAGTGGACCTTCTATGGGGACGACTCTCGTCCAAGGATTCTGTTGATTTCGGCAGTTGAGATGTCGCGGTTGTTAGAACGCGGTCACACATGCTATCTTATTTATGCCGTGGACGTGTCAGAGGAAAAGAAAGAGTTGAGGATCGAGGATATACCAGTAGTTGCGGAATTCACCGATGTGTTTCCGGATGAGATTCCAGGATTTCCGCCGATCAGAGATGTGGAGTTTGCGATTGAATTACTGCCAGGGACATCTGCTATTTCCCGTGCCCCTTATAGGATGGCACCGGCAGAGCTGAGAGAGCTGAAGGTGCAGTTGTAGGAGCTCCTCGACAAAGGATACATTCGTCCTAGTGTATCGCCTTGGGGTGCGCCAGTCTTGTTCGTGAAGAAAAAGGATGGTTCGATGCGCTTGTGCATCGATTACCGTCAGTTGAATAAAGTGACGATTAAGAACAGGTACCCCATTCCGAGGATTGATGACTTATTTTGTAAGGCCTCTCTACCTTAACAGTGTTATGGACAAGTAAAATAGGGTTAAACATGCATTAAAAGATAAGTTATGGTTCCGGTTGTAGCCTTGAGCTAACAGGATTACAGGCCAAAAATAAACTTCTAATGTTAATTAATTACATTCCCAATAATGAATGTTAATGCTATAGATTTACACTACTCCTAGAGTAGAGACTATCCCAAAATCCTGTATCCTAATTCTACAATGCACCTCGTAGCTCACTGCCTCAACCCGGCCCATAGCCCTCCAATCCAAAAGGTGTACCTACATGAACAACTCACCATGAGCATATACATCACTATTCAACAAAATCCAAACACATTAACATAAATAATTGCATGAGATATGTTTGTATGAATGCTCCCTGAATTACCACATTAGCACATTTTCATTGTTGTTCCTATTCATAAACTCATGTACAAAATCATTAGTTCACAATATATGATCGATACCACGTTCCAGTTATAACCACAATATCCTACATTAATCACTAGAAATGTGACTGTTCCGGTCCTGATACAACAGCGGAATTTTAGGACCCCTCGCTTCGACATAGAGCGGCATCATATGATATCCCTCGTTTCGACAATGACAGCGACATGTACATCGCTTCGACATGACAGCGGCAAATATCATATTACCATCGCTTCATATGACACCGGTAAGTACCTCCCTCGCTCGGAGATAACAGCTACCGGAACATTCATCAATTCTCACACAATAATCAAACACAATAGTTGATTCCATTATCATGATATAACACTATCATTTCACATATTCCATCACGTGTAAGGACTCACTATCCATGATATACATAATCAAAAGCGTAACACGTTTTACCGTCCGATGCCCGTACGTCTCACTACGTACCTTAGTCTCAAAAGTGGAGAAGTTGAATAACTTTATCTCCTTGACGTTGTTGGTACCTGGGATGGTTCTACACAACCATACAAATCAATATTAGAAGCCAATTGTAGTCCCAATATCCAAAATTCATCAAAAATCATCATTTTCCAACTTTTAAACAGTGGCGATCGATCGCTTAAAACATGGCGATCGATCGCCTGATTGTTCGCTTCGAGGCGATCAATCACTTCATTTGAGGCGATCGATCGCCTGCTGTGCAAATCGCTACTGGCCACACTCGTTTTGCCCACTGTCTCTCGGCGATCGATCGCTGCTTTTGTAGCGATCGATCGCCACAACCAGTGGCCGTGATTTTCACCATTTTTGCACATTAAAACCTTCACCAACCTCAACAACACTTATACCAACAACTCAAAAACATTAAAACACTTTAAACCTTCAATACACATCATTAAACAACCCCAAAATCTTACACCCAACCAAAAAAATCATACCATCCCAAAACAAACCCATTTCAAACTCAAACCTCAACCCAAAATCAAAATAAACCACATAAAAACAACAAGGAATGATATATATCCTTCCTAGGCCTCAAATCTTACCAAGAATCACAAGAATAAAGTTTTTGCAAGAACTCCTCTTCCACCTTGAAGCTCAACTCGAAAATGAGAGGAAATGGTAGGGTTTGAGAGTGTGATGGAGATTTGGTAAAGTGAGGGTTAAAGTGGATAGAAGGGGTATAGTGAGGTTATAAGAATTTAATTAAATTGCACCCCACTAATTATCATGATGTATAAAATACCCCCAACATGGTATTTTAAAAGCATTTTACAAAAATGCACCAACTTCCACTAAATCCATATTTCCACATAATTAACAACCAATGCAATTAAATCATGTTAACTCCCCAATTTCCAACTTGCATAACATGCACCCTGAAATGCAACCCCCGGGTCACGCCTACCAGGTGATTAAGCATATAATCAAGATAATTAATCACAACACATAATTCAATTATCACCATAATTAATCATGTAAACATAATTAATACCCAAACTGCACTTAATCATTTCGGGGATATCACAATACTTCCCTACTTATAAGATTTCAACCTCGAAATCGCATGCACTTACCCAAAACGAAACTAAATATAAATCACATACCAGAAAATAGTTCCGGGTAATGCTGCACCATATGCTGCTCCGTCTCCCACGTGGCCTCCTCGACACCCCTGCGATCCCACTGAACCTTGACCATCGGTATCACTTTGTTCCGAAGTCTGCGATCAGCCCTATCCAACATCCTGACTGGCCGTTCCTCATAGGATACATCGGAATCCAACTGAACCTCAGAAGGCTGCAATACATGCGACGGATCCGGCTCATACTTCCGCATCATAGATACATGAAACACGTCGTGAATACCAGGCAACGACGGTGGAAGTGCCAAACGGTAAGCCAAGGTACCGATGCGCTGTAAAATCTCATACGGTCCCACATACCTTGGAGACAATTTACCACGTATACCAAACCGAACCACACCCATGAAGGGTGAGATCTTCAGAAAGAATCTTTCTACCAATTGAAACTCCAACGGTCTCCGACGTTTATTCGCATAGGCTGCCTGTCTGTCCTGGGCTGCCTTCATTTTCTGACGGATAACCTTTACCTTATCCTCCATCTCCCGAATCAGTTCGGGTCCTCCCACTGATTTTCTGGTCAAGTCATCCCAGTATAATGGCAACCTACAATGCCTACCATACAAAGCCTCTAACGGTGCCATCTGAATACTCGCCTGATAACTGTTGTTGTATGAAAACTCTACCAAGGCCAAAGAATCTTGTCATGAGGCTTCAAACTCCAACTACCCAAGCTCGTAGCATGTCCTTGAGCGTCTGTATAGTACGCTCAGTCTGACCGTCCATCTGGGGATGATATGCCGTACTCAATCTCAACTCAGTACCCAAGGCTGACTGAAGACCTCCCCAGAAATGAGATGTGAACCGCGGATCTCTGTCAGACACAATAGACACCGGAATCCCATGCAATCTCACTATGTCCCTGACATACAACTGAGCCATCCTCAAGTATGTGTACGTCATACTGTAGGGAATGAAGTGAGCTATCTTCGTCAGCCTGTCAATGATCACCCAAATGGCATCACATCCCGAAGTAGTCCTCGGCAAGTGGGTCACAAAGTCCATAGATATGTGCTCCCACTTCCACTCCGGTATCTCCAAGCTTCTTAGCTCGCCACCGGGCCTCTGTCTCTCTGCCTTAACCTGCTGACAGATCAAACACCTCTTAACAAAAGCGATTACATCACGCTTCATCCGCTTCCACCAGAACTGATCACATAAGTCTTTATACATTTTCCTCCCTCCTGGATGGATACTGAATCGGCTACTATGAGCCCGTTCCAAGATTCCTCTACGCAACTCCGGCGTACATGGAACTACCCATCGGTTGCCAAGTCTCAAAGAACCATCCTCAACCACTCTAAACTTGGATGGCTGACCCTGAAGTGCTAATGATGACCATCTCCGAACCTCATCATCTGTCCTCTGAGCTCTCTTGATATTCTCATAGATATCTAGCTCAGCCAATAAGGTCGATACCCAAACTGGCGATGCATCCACATCGAAGTCATAGCCTAGATGGCAACAAGAAGTCATCATAGCTGACAGATGCATGACATCCTCAGCAGTATTCTTCACCTTCCTACTCAAGGCATCAGCTGTCAGATTCGCCTTCCCCGGATGGTACTCTATCTCACAGTCATAGTCCTTAACCAAGTCCATCCACATCCTCTGCCTCATATTCAGCTCCGCTTGGGTGAATAGGAATTTCAAGCTCTTATGGTCCGTGTAAATGTTAAATGAAGTACCATATAGATATGCCGCCAAATTTTCAAGGCGAAAACGATAGCCGCCAGTTCCCAAATCATGAACCGGATATCTGGTCTCATGAGGCTTCAACTGTAAGTAATCCAGGAGCATACAACGCAGCGGAATAAAATTTTATGGATTACTAACCAGCAGATCTATACATAGGATTCATATCGGATAAAGGAATTACAAGTGTCTTACCCTTGTAGCGTGTTTGAAGCAGAATCCACGGAGCAGCACCACGTCCTACGCCTTCTCCGAGTCACTAGCAAAACTCAATGAGTTTTGCCTCAACGGTATCCACACGATCAAATCGGGTGAAGGGATAGTTTAAGAACAAGTTGCTAGACAAGTTCTTAAACCAATACACGAAGCACACTCGATTCACAATCGAAAAGATGGCCGGAATCACTCAAGGATGCCCTTCGACTATCAAGAGGCCGAGAGCAAAAGTTGAGAGGCGGCCGTGTGCTTCTATGGTGTAGGTTGAATGATATAAAGTTATGTCTTACAATTAAATCATAACCTTGTATTTATATTAAAAGGCTTTTAATTAAGGTTCAAGACTTTCTTAAAGTCTTATGGGCCCAAACCCATGATTTAATTAAAACCTTTTAATCACTTAATTAAGACTCTTCTTAATTAATTAATTCATCCAATGAATTTAATTTTCCTTCTCGATTTAATCTTTTGTGCGACCCGATAGGATCTTGTAATGTTGGCAGTGACATAAAATCTCATTTTATGTCGCAAGCATTGAGCGGTATCTAGCAACACATCAATGCTACCCAAATTACAAGAATGTCAATGACTCGACATAACCTTTAGAACTTGTGATAATATTAATCATGTAACTTAATCCCTTTGTCCTTTTGTGTTTAGATTGAACACGAGTCATGGAATAGTCATACTCGTATATCCAATCTTTATTTCTTGATCCCCAAGTAGAACTAGAATAAACGAATAAGCTCGATATCTCATATCGCTCATTCGAGCATGGCCATGCATTTTAGTTCTCACTTGATCAAGGGCCAAACACATCTCCTGTTATATAGGAGGGACAAATTCTATCTCGATCAGTCAACATCCCTCTACATAATTCATAGTGTATCCAATAGTCGCCTTTATAGTTTACCCTGTTACGGGTAACGTTTGACGATATCAAAATACATAACTCCTTATGTTGGGATCTCTGATGATCACAAGTCGTAAGGATTACATACATTATTATCACTATGAGAATTGCATATGACGATCATATAACTCTCCATGTTGCATTCTCATGGTGGGTCTGTCCAGTACATCGTTCTCTAACATGTACCTATATGTTGATTTGATATCTCATATCAATGAAAAATTCATCGATCAACACATACTAGTCTCAACGTATTATCATTATCCCTATTCATGATAATACTTGACTAGGGACATCTTTAAGAATAATACAATATTATTCTAAGGACATTAACATATATATTAATTCACATTGCACAGTTAAAAGAATAATATATAATAATGAATTGCCATTCATAAAATCATATTACATTGTATGTCATAAACAATCATCTAATGATGTGTCTTAGGGCATATCCCAACAAATCTCCCACTTGCACTAAGACCAATCAGACATACACTTAATGCCTAGAGATCTAGTATGACGATCATGCTACTGCTGTGACAGTGGCTACGTCAATGGGTCAGATACATTATCATCTGTTGGTACTTTGCATATCTTAGGCAAAACACATATCCTTATTGCGATCGAAAATCATCTTTGTCGGTTTGGAAGCTTGCATCAATGTAACCCATTACATTGAGCTCTTCCTCACCTCCATAAATCAAGAATGTATCCTTAGTCCTTCTCAAGTACTTCAGGATGTTCTTGACAGCAATCCAGTGACCTTCACCTGGATCAACTTGATATCTGCTCGTCATGCTCAAAGCATACGATACATCGGGACGAGTACATATCATGGCATACATGATAGATCCAATAGCTGACACTTATGGAATCTTACTCATGCGTTGTCTCTCATCTTCTGTTGAAGGACACTGTTCCTTCGAGAGATAAATGCCATGCGTCATAGGCACGAATCCTTTCTTGGATTCTTGCATGCTAAACCTTTTAAGCACCTTGTCTATGTATGTACTTTGACTTAGACCAAGAAGCCTTCTTGATCTATCTCTATAGATCTTGATTCCTAATACATAGGTGGCTTCTCCTAAATCTTTCATCGAAAAGCAGTTCCCTAGCCAAATCTTTACAGATTGCAAGGCAGGGATATCATTTCCAATAAGAAGTATGTCATCTACATACAACACTAGGAAAATGATTACGCTCCCACTGACCTTCTTGTAGACACAAGGTTCATCTTCGTTTTTGATAAAACCAAACTCTTTGATTGCATCATCAAAACGAAGATTCCAACTCCGAGAAGCTTGCTTCAATCCATAAATGGATCGTTGTAGCTTGCATATCTTTCTAGCATCCTTTGGATCGACAAAACCCTCGGGCTGTGTCATGTACACATCCTCGAGCAGATTTCCATTAAGGAAAGCTGTTTTGACATCCATCTGCCAGATTTCATAATCATGAAATGCAGCTATTGCAAGTAAGATCCTTATGGATTTAACCATGGCCACTGGTGAAAAGGTTTCATCATAGTCAATACCATGAATTTGTTTGAATCCTTTTGCAACCAGCCGACCTTTATAGGTTTGTACGTTACCATCCATATCGGTCTTTTTCTTGAAAATCCATTTGCACCCTATGGGTCGTACCCCTTCAGGTGGATCAACCAAAGTCCATACTTGGTTTGCATACATGGATTCCACAACAGCTTGCGGAGCCTGCTCTGTTTCCATCTCAATCTCAGGTTCAGTGTTTTCTTGTGGTTGAACTTCACTAAGTTCTATTTTTCTCCCACTGGCTTTACTAGAAATAAATTCTCTTTCAAGAAATACACCAGTCCGAGCAACAACTACTTTGTTCTCGGTGGGATAATAGAAATAGTATCCTTTCGTTTCCTTAGGATACCCCACAAATAAACACTTATCAGATTTGGGTCCAAGTTTGTTAGTGGCGTGACGTCTAACGAAAGCCTCACAACCCCAAATCTTCATAAAAGACATACTAGGACGCTTCCTAGTCCATATCTCATATGGTGTCTTTTCCACTGATTTAGATGGAACACGGTTCAGTAAGAAAATCGCTGTTTCTAGAGCGTGTCCCCAAAACGATATCGGAAGATCTGCATGACTCATCATTGATCTAACCATGTCCAACAAGGTTCGATTTCTCCTCTCGGATACACCATTCCATTGTGGAGTATACGGAGGAGTGAGTTGTGGGACTATCCGACACTCCTTTAGATAGTCATGAAACTCTTGGCTTAGGTATTCACCTCCTCGATCTGATCGAAGATTTTGATACTTTTGCCAAGTTGGTTTTGTACTTCATTCTTGAAATCTTTGAACTTTTCAAAGGTTTCATGCTTATGCTTCATTAGGTACACATACCCATATCTACTGAGGTCATCAGTAAATGTAACGAAGTATTGAAAAACACCTCTAGCTTGTGTACTTATTGGTCCACATACATCACTATGTATTAGTCCCAATAAAACACTTGCCCTTTCAACATGTCCCTTGAAAGGGGCTTTTGTCATCTTGCCCATTAAACAAGATTCGCATGTTTCATATGATTCAAAATCAAATGAATCTAATACTCCATCCTTATGAAGTTTAGATATGCGGTTCTCGTTTATGTGGCCCAAGCGACAATGCCAGAGATAAGTCGGATTACAATCATTATTTTTAATCCTTTTAGTATTTATGTTATAGATAGGTATATCAAGATTTAATACATAAAGACCATTCACCATTTGTGCACTAGCATAAAACATATCATTTAAATAAATAGAACAACAGTTGTCCTTTATTATAAATGAAAATCCATACTTGTCCAAACAAGAAATAGAAATAATGTTTTTAGTAATTGAAGGCACAAAATAACACTCTTTTAAAATCAACGATAAACCAGAAGGCAAAGATAAATGATAATCCCCTATAGCTAATGCAGCAACTCTTGCTCCATTTCTAACTCGGAGATCAACTTCGCCTTTCGCCAACAATCTACTCTTTTTGAGGTCCTGCACATTTACACAAATGTGAGATCCACATCCAGTATATACCCATGATGAAGAAGTAGTTAAATTGACTTCTACAACAAAAATACCTGAAGCGGAAGTCACACTTCCTTTCTTTAGATCCTCCAGATATACTTTGCAGTTCCTTTTCCAATGGCCGGTCTCACCGCAATGGAAACAGTTCCCTTCCTTTGCTATCCCTCCCTTTGGCTTCAGTGCATAAGACTTTGGCTTAGATTTAGCAAAGACCTTCTTTGCTTTCTTGTTGCCTTTAGCTTTGGCCCTTCCTTTGCCCTTATTCACAATAAGGACATTTGTGGCCTTAGTCTTCTTAGTATTTGCTTCATATGTTCTCAACATACCAAGCAATTGTGGTAGAGTCTTTTCCATGTCAGTCATATTGTAATTTACTACAAATTGACTGAAGCTCTCAGGCAACGATTGCAAGATCACATCGGTGGCCAACTCTTGGTCCAATGGAAAACCCAGCTTGTCCAGATTCTCAATGTACCCAATCATCTTGAGAACATGAGTTCCAACTAGGCTTCCTTCTACCATCCTGCACTGAAATAACGCCTTAGAGACGTCATACCTCTCTTGTCTTGCTTGCTGTTGGTACAACTGCTTTAAGTGTTCGATCATATCGAACGCCTCCATTTCCTCATGTTGCTTCTGAAGCTCAGAGTTCATGGTGGCAAGCATAAGGCACCCAACATAAAGTGCGTCACTTTGATGCTTCTTGTAAGCATCTTTATCAGCTCTTGTAGCTGTTAGGGGAGGTTCCTCAGCGGGCAAGGGTTCCTCTAGGACATATTGTTTCTTTTCTTGTTTGAGGACTATCCTCAAGTTCCTATGCCAGTCTAGGAAATTCGTCCCATTTAATTTGTCCTTCTCAAGGACCGATCGCAGTGATAAAGTGCTAGTAACGTTGTTAGTTGCCATGGATATCTACAATATAAATATGCAAAATAAGTTTATGATTTAATCATTTAACATGGTCTTATATTAAATGATACTCCCACTATTTTGTTTAAAAATATCAACCCTCAAAACCTTTAGTGGGCCAAGATCCATATTTCACTTAATCTTGAGTTAGCTTTGGCTAATCGCCCAAGACTCGGTTATTTAGGTAGACAACACTTTGTCAATTATATCACATATAATTCTTGGATAGTTGGACGAACAACACTTTGTTCAATTCATCAAATGAATTATAATCCAACCCATGCCTCTAGGTTCCCAATCCTATTGAGATAACCTAGTTAAGTCGTACCCAATTAAAGTATAACGGATATCACTTTTATCCTTTCGCGCCTTACTAAGATTGCCACGGTGGCAAACCCACACATGTACAATCGAAGTTATTGACGAGTACTTTTATTTTGGAAGGCATCTAAAACTTAATATTTTAGAGGGATTTATTGATCTCATGATTAATTTGATAATTTAAAATATGTCCACTACATATAGTTGTATACATATCTACATATATGTGTAATACTATTATCAAACTAAAACATAAGATAAATCATGCATCAACATACATAATTAAACGTGACATGGTTATAGCCCCTACTAATGATTTTCTCAAGCCAATGAGAAAATCCTATGAGTCAACCTAAGGTAACTTCACAAGCACCTTCCTTTGGCTCCAATTTGTGAATGGCCTCCTCATCCCGGCACGATGCTCCATCTTCATTGATCATCATCAATAAAATAAACTACACTATTTACAAGATATAGAATTCCTCGATTCACATTGAGGGGAACATAGGGGAGGGATTACATTTAGAATGAAATAGAGAAAGGCACGACACGCAGGTCGTATTATAAATTACAAACATCCACAAATCCTATCTAATTGGTCAAAGGGCTATAACCACGCACCATGCTCAAACAACACATAAAGCATGCATTAACATTTAATTAATTAAATTCTAAACATTTTAAATGTAATTCTAATTAAAACTGTAAAATGATTTTTGAAAAATTATCGTACGCTCGGGACATCACATGCCACGAACTAAAGCGACTAAGACACGAACCACCATGGTTCGAACCATGAAGCACACGGCTGGACCAATAGTGGGCCTAGGGTTCGAAACCCTAGCCCATGGCCGAGCCATGTCTCGAGCGGCGGCGGCGCTAGGGTTCCAAACCCTAGCCGCCTCGCACCCTTATGGAATTTTATCGAGCCATCTTGTTTGAAACGCCGAAATTTGTTAGCCACGAGTCACGGTCAGGCCATGCACGGGGTTGGCTCAACCATCTTGAGCTAAGGGTTCGAAAAACCTTGCTCTCATGTGGTAAAGTTACTAATCCATGCATGCGTGAACCATTATCGAGTCAAAGAGTTCAAAACTCATCCACGTCTCAAAACTTAAGAAAAATAGGCGATGATGGCCGAGCCATGCACGACTACTAGGGTTCGAAACCCTAGCCGTCACGTCCAATGGGTTCTAAACCCTAATTAATTTTTCGACACTTCCATGCACAATTATTAGCCACAATGACTAAGCCATCTCGAGCCAAGGGTTCGAAAACCCTAGCCCTCATGTGGCTAGCCGTGGTGTCATTTGTGATGGTGATGGCCGAAAACTTGTGACATATGGTTCGATATTCGCCTAATTATATCAAATACAATTTTACGATGATTTTCATAAACTAAATATTAACATATCATATATGTTCATACAGTTTTAAATAGCATGCAATATTAATTCTAATATGATTAACACAATTTAATCACATAAATCCGATATGAGCCTTGTACACGGCTCTGATACCACTGTAAGTAATCCAGGAGCATCCAACGCAGCGGAATAACATTTTATGGATTACTAACCAGCAGATCTATACATAGGATTCATATCGGATAAAGGAATTACAAGTGTCTTACCCTTGTAGCGTGTTTGAAGCAGAATCCACGGAGCAGCACCACGTCCTACGCCTTCTCCGAGTCACTAGCAAAACTCAATGAGTTTTGCCTCAACGGTATCCACACGATCAAATCGGGTGAAGGGATAGTTTAAGAACAAGTTGCTAGACAAGTTCTTAAACCAATACACGAAGCACACTCGATTCACAATCGAAAAGATGGCCGGAATCACTCAAGGATGCCCTTCGACTATCAAGAGGCCGAGAGCAAAAGTTGAGAGGCGGCCGTGTGCTTCTATGGTGTAGGTTGAATGATATAAAGTTATGTCTTACAATTAAATCA
Organism: Haberlea rhodopensis; assembly: GCA_907163345.1. Classification (NCBI taxonomy): domain Eukaryota; kingdom Viridiplantae; phylum Streptophyta; class Magnoliopsida; order Lamiales; family Gesneriaceae; genus Haberlea; species Haberlea rhodopensis. Next base: position 4,132,623 of record CAJQUN010000055.1, read on the forward strand.
TAACCTTGTATTTATATTAAAAGGCTTTTAATTAAGGTTCAAGACTTTCTTAAAGTCTTATGGGCCCAAACCCATGATTTAATTAAAACCTTTTAATCACTTAATTAAGACTCTTCTTAATTAATTAATTCATCCAATGAATTTAATTTCCCTTCTCGATTTAATCTTTTGTGCGACCCGATAGGATCTTGTAATGTTGGCAGTGACATAAAATCTCATTTTATGTCGCAAGCATTGAGCGGTATCTAGCAACACATCAATGCTACCCAAATTACAAGAATGTCAATGACTCGACATAACCTTTAGAACTTGTGATAATATTAATCATGTAACTTAATCCCTTTGTCCTTTTGTGTTTAGATTGAACACGAGTCATGGAATAGTCATACTCGTATATCCAATCTTTATTTCTTGATCCCCAAGTAGAACTAGAATAAACGAATAAGCTCGATATCTCATATCGACTCATTCGAGCATGGCCATGCATTTTAGTTCTCACTTGATCAAGGGCCAAACACATCTCCTGTTATATAGGAGGGACAAATCCTATCTCGATCAGTCAACATCCCTCTACATAATTCGTAGTGTATCCAATAGTCGCCTTTATAGTTTACCCTGTTACGGGTAACGTTTGACGATATCAAAATACATAACTCCTTATGTTGGGATCTCTGATGATCACAAGTCGTAAGGATTACATACATTATTATCACTATGAGAATTGCATATGACGATCATATAACTATCCATGTTGCATTCTCATGGTGGGTCTGTCCAGTACATCGTTCTCTAACATGTACCTATATGTTGATTTGATATCTCATATCAATGAACAATTCATCGATCAACACATACTAGTCTCAACGTATTATCATTATCCCTATTCATGATAATACTTGACTAGGGACATCTTTAAGAATAATACAATATTATTCTAAGGACATTAACATATATATTAATTCACATTGCACAGTTAAAAGAATAATATATAATAATGAATTGCCATTCATAAAATCATATTACATTGTATGTCATAAACAATCATCTAATGATGTGTCTTAGGGCATATCCCAACATCAACTGCCTCGAAGCATAAGCTACCACGTGCTTATCCTGCATCAGTACACAGCCCAAACCCTGCAGTGATGCATCCCTGTACAAAGCAAACCTCTCGTTCTCCCAAGGAATCACCAATATAGGTGCTGTAGTCAACCGGTGCTTCAACTATTGGAAGCTCTGCTCACATGCCTCAGACCATTAGAACGGAACACCTTTCTGAGTCAACTGCGTCAACGGCTTAGCGATCTTAGAGAAACCCTCGACGAAACGTTGGTAATAACCCGCTAAACCAAGGAAGCTCCGGATTTCGGGCACAGATGTGGGTGCAGACCAATCCATCACTGCCTCCACCTTCCTGGGATCCACAGATATCCCATTACTAGAGATCACATGTCCCAAAAATACCATGCTGCTCAACCAAAATTCACACTTGCTCAGTTTGGCGTACAACTGATTGTCCCTAAGAATCTGGAGTACTGTCCTCAAATGATTCTTGTGCTCTTCCTCACTCCGAGAATAGATAAGTATATCATCAATAAATACTATGACGAACCGATCAAGGTACGGTTGGAATACTCGGTTCATCAAGCTGATAAAGACAGCCGGGGCATTTGTTACTCCAAACGGCATGACCAAAAACTCATAATGACCATAACGGGTTTGGAAGCTGTCTTCTGCACATCTTCTTCCCTAACTCGAATTTGATGGTACCCCGACCTCAAATAAATCTTACTGTACAACCTCGTGCCCTGCAATTGATCGAACAAGTCATCGATCCTCGGAAGAGGCTATTTATTCTTCACTGTAGCCTTGTTCAATTGTCTGTAATCGATGTACAGACGCATCGATCCATCTTTCTTTTTTCACAAATAATACAAGGGCACCCCAAGGCGATACGCTGGGGCGTATGTGTGATATCCCCGAAATGATTATGTGATTTTAATCATTTATTTAAATTATGATGATTTTGGTGTTAATTCATGGGGTTGAATTAATATTATTGAGGAGATTCATTTCAGGGTGTATGTGATTTATGTTGGGATTTTGGGGCTGTGGCATGTTTACTTGGGGTGTGTGTTATTTGTTTTGGTGAAGCATGTTTAAATGGGAATTGAAGTATTTTATTGAGAAAATACTATAAATATCATGTGAGGATATTTTAATACATCGTGCTAAATACCGAGACCAAAACATAACACATCATACCACCCAACACCCAACCCCCCCTCCCAACCCATACCAATCAACTATGCATAAGCTGATTAATCACCCCACTTGGCACAATCATTCAGCCTTCTCCTCCATTTCCAAATCTCGATCCTTCTCTCCCAAATAAACTCCAGCATCTGCTAAGCATAATCTTGAGGAGCCTTGCCTTTTTCATTCCTTGGAAGCCTCTCAAAAATCGGAGCAAAGTAGGGTGAGAAACCATGCCCTGTTTTTGATTTAAACTTGTTTAAGTTCTTGCTTTTGAGTAGTGTGGAAATGGCATGTTAGCTTAGGTTTCTTAAAACCTTCGATTTAAATGCTTACATGGTGTTATTATGAAGCTCTCAATATTTTTCCTTGAGCATGTTACATGTTTTATGTGAAGGATTTAAGCATGTGAATGCGGGTGTTCAAAAATCTGGGTAGATAATTGCCCTGTTTTTCTGGAAAAATATGGATTGGGAGTAATATTGAGGAGGTGATATCATGCATGTTAGATGGGTTTTTGGTGAACCTTCGATTTGAGTACATGCATGGTAGTTTTGTAAAGCCCAGGACATTTTTATTCGAGCATGTTTTATGATTTATGTTGTAGCTTTAATAGCATGAAATGAAGTGCTCAAGAAATCTGGAAATGAAATATGTTGTCCTGTTTCCAGAAAAGTTGATCGAGTACTTGTGTAAATGGATGACGTTTATGCATGTGGATTTATATTTGGGGTATAAATGTGATATGAATACACTAAGGGTAGTGTATTGTAACTGCTAGCATAATTGTTCAAACATGTGGTGTATCTTATATACTAGATCGAAGGGTGTATAAATAGGTGTTCGAGAATTCTGGGATGGTATTTCTCGAACAGAGCATCTCGATCGATCGACATTTCTTCTCGATCGATCGAGCGAGGCAGAACCTTGGCTTTGAAAGAAGGCGTCTTCTCGATCGATCGAAAAGAGGGGCCGATCGATCGAGAGACCCAGAATGATGAAAAATATAAGTTGTTATATTTTGTTTATTTTTTGATATTGGATTGTAATGAGACATCTAATATTGTGTTGTACACTGGTGTAGAGCCTTCACAGACAGCTACACAGCGCAGGGGATAGAGTCCCACCACACACTACATTTTGGAAAGGTACGTAAGCGACGTACGGGCATCCCAACGGTAACATGTACTTTATGTTTGTCTATTTGACACATGATGAATGCAATGTGATGCATTAAGAGTATGATACATGTTATTATGCATTGTTGTTGCATATTATGCATTGTTGTTGCATATTGTGATGTGGAATAAAGAGGTGTATTCCACAAGTCAGGGGTGATCACAGTGAAGGTTTTAATGCTTACGCTTTACCGCTAAAAATGTGGAGCGGGAGGGGGGAGGCTCGCTTGCACATGGAGGCGGGGTATACCATACTAAGCGAGGATGAGATACCGCTAGTATGAAGAAGCGAGGATGAGATACCGCTTGTGTTGAGATTATGAAGCGAAGAAGCATTAAAATAACTGATGATGACTGACTCAAGGAAAAGAGATGATATGTCATGACATTTAATTGTGAAGCCATATATTCATATAGTGTCTTGATTATGAATTGTGGTACAGGGACAACCAATAGGCGTTGTAAATGCGATGGAAATACAGGAAGTGTTTTGTATTATGATTATGCATTTACGTCTTACATTCATATTATGTTGAATATGAATTATGTTATGCTCATGTGTTGGGGGTTGTCTTTGTAGGTGCTTTTGATGATGAGAACCAGGGTCGGGGTCGAAATGCTGAGCTGTAAGGAGTGCTACAGGATTAGCATGTTAGAGAAATTTTTTGTATAGCTTCTACATGAAGTAGAGTAAGACTATAGTGTAGTACCTTTTGTTGGAATATGTGAAATTCCTTTTTGAAACTTTTGGTACTGTAATCTCTTAAGCTCGGGTTAATCAACACGACTTATTACTCTGATATATACGCATGAATGATTAGTTCTCTTAATCGCACCTTAATATCTTGATTTAATAATGGGGTCTCACATTTTGTGGTATCAGAGCAGTGGTTAGATAACCAGGGAAGAGTGGAGGGTAGCCTTTAGAGACAAGTTGGCTAGGTATTCATTGTTGGGCATGTTATGCATGTGATGCATATTGTTGTATAAGTGTTATACTAACATGCTTTTGAATATTATACTCTTGTTATCTAACGGCTTATATTATGAACTGCTTTTGGTATTGTTGTTAACTTTTGTGTTGCAGCATGGCGGCTATTAACCCGGAGAACCTCAATGAAGAGGTAGGGGATATGGGCATTATGAACGCTAGTATTGCTCAGACGAATCCGTTACCACCACCTGCAGTAGGCTTGGAGCCTATAGCACAGATACTGCTACCAGGGGAGATAAGTCTGACCCAGTTCTTGAGCTACCATCCACCGCTATTTGAAGGGACAGAGACTGGGGAAGCAGCCGAGGAATGGCTTGAGAGACTGGAACAGATATTCGTATCGGCACCCTGTGCACGGACTGCCTGGCTGAGGTTGGCAGAGTTCCAGTTAGAAGAAGTCTTCCATGTGGTGGAAGACGACAGTCATGGAGCTGAGAGCTCAGGGTATGACGGTTGATTGGATTGTATTCAGGACCCGGTTCCTTAACCGGTACTTTTCTGCAGCTGTCAGACAATTGAAGGAAGATGAGTTCAATAGTTTAAAGCAAGGCAGCCTGTCAGTATCGGACTACGCTATGCAGTATTCCTCACTGCTGAGGTATGTACCTCATATTGCTGTCAGCAGTCATGCCAAGATGAGAAATTTTCTGAAGGGTCTGAGGCCAGAGCTGTTTGATCGGGTTGTCTCCAACAACCCCAGCTCTTTTGATGACGCCCTGACACGGGCAGAGTTGGCAGAGATTACAGTGGGCGCGTACAAGGACGTTGTACCCCCTTTTGTACCACCTCAGAGACCAGCTGTTGATAGCCTGAGGCCACGAGGGGACCAGTTTAAGCCTCGTGGGGCCTCATCATCTTCTAGATTTGGTGGGAAAAAGTCTCAAGGTCAGAAGCAAAACAATCGGGGACCTACACAGGGGAGTAAGGCAGGAGGGGACAGGTGTGACCGCTGTGGAGGACTTCACTTGTCACGACTGCCGAGGTTGTTATGTTTGTGGCAGGGTGGGCCACCTAGCTCAGAATTGCCCCAATCGGGCAGGTCAGGCAGACTCAGGGCCGAATAGGCCAAGATTTGATGCCAGGACGGCACCACAGAGACAGCAATTTGCACCACGACCATAGGGAGGTCAGACGGCAGGACCGCCACAGGGGCAGGTGTATGCACTGACTCGGGAGCAGGCTGAGGCAGCCCTGGAGGAGGTCATTGCTGGTACGTGTCATTTACTTACGTACCCTGCACTTATATTGATAGATACAGGTGCTTCCCATTCTTTTGTGTCTGCTGCTTTTGTGGAGAGACACCGCTTGTGCTCGTCTCTGTTACCCATGCCTCTCATGGTCTCGACACCCACGGGGAAGCATGTGATTGCTGACCGATACTTATCTGATTGCCTCATTTATTTTGAGGGCAATGATCTGAGGGCCGATCTGATTCAGTTATAGATGGCAGACTTTGACTGCATTATCGGCATTGATGTGTTGAGCAGATACCGAGCTGTGGTAGATTGCCAACAGAGGATAGTGCGTTTTCTGTCTGATCAGGGGTTCCAGTGGACTTTTTATGGGGACGGCTCTCGTCCAAAGATTCTAGTAATCTCAGCGGTTAAGATGTCACGATTATTGGAACGCGGCCACACGGGCTACCTTATTTATGCTGTGGATGCTTCAGAAGAGAAGGAAGTGAGAGCCGAGGACATTCCGGTTGTGGTGGAGTTTATTGATGTATTCCCGGATGAGATTCCAGGGTTTCCGCCGATCAGAGATGTGGAGTTTGCCATTGTGCTACTGCCGGGGACATCAGCCATCTCTCGTGCCCCATACAGGATGGCACCGAGAGAGCTGAGAGAGCTGAAAATGCTGTTACAGGAGCTCCTCGACAAGGGATACATTCGTCCTAGTGTATCGCCTTGGGGTGCACCAGTCTTGTTCGTGAAAAAGAAGGATGGTTCAATGCGTCTGTGCATTGACTACAGGTAACTGAACAAGGCCACAGTGAAGAACAGGTATCCACTTCCGAGGATTGATGACCTTTTTGATCAGCTTCAGGGTACAGAGGTGTACTCAAAGATAGACTTGAGGTCAGGCTATCACCAGGTACGGGTTAGAGCTGGCGATGTCCAAAAGACGGCTTTTAGAACTCGGTATGGACACTATGAGTTCTTGGTGATGCCTTTCGGTGTGACAAATGCACCTGCAGTCTTTATGAGCTTGATGAACAGAGTATTTCAGGAGTACCTCGATCAGTTTGTGATCGTATTCATTGATGACATCCTTGTCTATTCAAGGAGTGAGGAGGATCATGCCGATCATCTGAGGATAGTACTCCAGATCCTCAGAGATCATCAGTTGTACGCCAAACTCAGCAAGTGTGAGTTTTGGCTGAGTAGTGTAGCATTCTTGGGCCATATCATATCACGAGAGGGGATATCAGTAGACCCGAGGAAGATAGAGGCTGTTATGGATTGGTCTGCCCCTACTTCAGTCAGTGAGATTCGAAGTTTTCTTGGTCTGGCCGGCTATTATCGACGTTTTGTCGAGGGTTTCTCAAAGATCACCAAGACTCACACAGCTGACTCAGAAGGGAGTCCCATTTTGTTGGACAGAGGCTTGTGAGCAGAGCTTTAGGGAATTAAAGCACAGACTGACTACGGTACCAGTTCTAGTGATTCCAGGGAGAACAAAGGATTTGTTCTTTATACTGACGCATCGCTACAGGGCCTAGGATGCGTACTGATGCAGGACAGACATGTAGTGGCTTATGCTTCGAGACAGTTGAAGCCACACGAGACGAGGTATCCAGTCCACGATTTGGAGTTAGCAGCTATAGTGTTTGCCTTGAAGATATGACGACACTACTTATATGGTACCTCTTTTACCATCTTCACTGATCACAAGAGCCTGAAGTTTTTGTTTACACAGGCTGAGCTGAATATGAGGCAGAGGAGATGGATGGACTTGCTGAAGGACTACGACTGTGAAATTGAATACCACCCGGGGAAAGCAAACTTGACAGCCGACGCTTTGAGTCGGAAGGTGAGGAGCACAACAGAGGATGCCATGTGTCTATCAGCTATGTTGGGCTCCTACTGCCATTTGGGATTTGATTATGATGTGTCTGCTTCACCGGTACAGGTTTTGACCTTGTTAGCTGAGCCTGTTATTTATGATCACATCAGGAAGGCTCAGGGGACTGATGCAGACGTTCAGAGATGGATGTCAGTGGTTCATTCAGGTCAGCCATCGAGATTCAGAGTGGCTGAGGACGGTTCTCTGAGACTTGGCGACAGATGGGTGGTTCCAGATACACCCGAGTTGAGACAGGGTATATTACAGCGAGCTCATTGCAGCAGGATGAGTGTCCACCCGGGCGGGAAGAAGATGTATAAGGATCTACGCAGCCAGTTCTGGTGGAGGCGTATGAAACAAGATGTCACCTCATTCGTCAAAAGATGTTTGATCTGTCAGCAGGTGAAGGCTGAGAGGCAGAGGCCTGGAGGTGAGCTAAGGAGTTTGGAGATACCCGAGTGGAAGTGGCAGCACGTGTCTATGGATTTCGTGACCCACTTACCGAGGACTGTTTTGGGTTTCGATGCTATATGGGTAGTCGTCGACAGATTGACTAAGAGTGCTCATTTCATTTGTATGACCTTCACGTACTTGAGGATGGCACAGTTATATGTCAGAGATGTGGTGAGACTGCATGGGATCCCTGTTTCGATTGTGTCTGATCAAGATCCGCGGTTTACATCTCACTTCTGGGAGGGTCTTCAGTCAGCTCTAGGTATAGAGTTGAGGTTGAGCACAGCCTATCATCCCCAGACGGACGGACAGAACAAGCGTACGATATAGACGCTCGAAGATATGTTGAGGGCTTGTGTGCTGGAGTTCGACACTTCTTGGCAGGACTCAGTAGCCTTGTTGGAATTTTCATATAATAACAGTTACCAGGCTAGCATACTGATGGCTCCATTTGAAGCCCTATATGGCAGGCGTTGCAGGTCGCCTTTGTGTTGGGATGATGTGGACCGTAAATCGGTCGGAGGACCAGAGTTGGTCCAGGATATGGAAGAAAAGGTAAAGATTATTAGAAGAAAGATGATGGCAGCTCAGGACAGACAGGCAGCGTATGCCAATCAGCAGCGAAAGCCGTTGGAGTTTCAGTTGGGCGACAGAGTCTTTCTAAAGATCTCACCTTTCAGAGGTGTAGTACGGTTTGGTATGCGGGGGAAGTTGTCCCCGAGATATGTGGGGCCGTATGAGATCTTACAGCGTGTGGGTACTCTGGCGTACCGTTTAGCTTTACCGCCCTCTCTGTCTGGTATACACGATGTGTTCCATGTGTCTATGCTGAGGAAGTACGAGCCAGATCCTTCGCATGTGTTGCAGCCTTCAGAGGTGCAGTTTGAGTCCGATGTTTCCTATGTGAAGCGGCCTATCAGGATTTTGGATAGGGCAGACCGCAGGCTTCGGAACAAAGTTATTCCTATGGTTAAAGTACAGTGGGATCGTAGGGGTGTCGAGGAGGCCACGTGGGAGACAGAGCGACACATGGTGCAGCACTATCCAGAATTGTTTTCTGGTATGTGATTTATGTTTTATTTTATATTGGGTAAGTGCATGCTGATTTTGAGGGCGAAATCTTATAAGTAGGGGAGTATTGTGATATCCTCGAAATGATTATGTGATTTTAATCATTTATTTAAATTATGATGATTTTGGTGTTAATTCATGGGGTTGAATTAATATTATTGAGGAGATTCATTTCAGGGTGTATGTGATTTATGTTGGGATTTTGGGGCTGTGTCATGTTTACTTGGGGTGTGTGTTATTTGTTTTGGTGAATCATGTTTAAATGGGAATTGAAGTATTTTATTGAGAAAATACTATAAATATCATGTGAGGATATTTTAATACATCGTGCTAAATACTGGGACCAAAACATAACACATCATACCACCCAACACCCAACCCCCCCCCCCCCCCCCCCCGCCCCAACCCATACCAATCAACTGTGCATAAGCTGATTAATCACCCCGCTTGGTACAATCATTCAGCCTTCTCCTCCATTTACAAATCTCGATCCTTCTCTCCCAAATAAACTCCAGCATCTGCTAAGCATAATCTTGAGGAGCCTTGCCTTTTTCATTCCTTGGAAGCCTCTCAAAAATCGGAGCAAAGTAGGGTGAGAAACCATGCCCTGTTTTTTATTTAAACTTGTTTAAGTTCTTGCTTTTGAGTAGTGTGGAAATGGCATGTTAGCTTAGGTTTCTTAAAACCTTCGATTTAAATGCTTACATGGTGTTATTATGAAGCTCTCAATATTTTTCCTTGAGCATGTTACATGTTTTATGTGAAGGATTTAAGCATCTGAATTAGGGTGTTCGAAAATCTGGGTAGATAATTGCCATGTTTTTCTGGAAAAATATGGATTGGGAGTAATATTGAGGAGGTGATATAATGCATGTTAGATGGGTTTTTGGTGAACCTTCGATTTGAGTACATGCATGGTAGTTTTGTAAAGCCCATGACGTTTTTATTTGAGCATGTTTTATGATTTATGTTGTAGCTTTAATAGCATGAAATGAAGTGCTCAAGAAATCTGGAAATGAAATATGTTGTCCTGTTTCCATAAAAGTTGATCGAGTACTTGTGTAAATGGATGACGTTTATGCATGTGGATTTATATTTGGGGTATAAATGTGATATGAATACACTAAGGGTAGTGTATTGTAACTGCTAGCATAATTGTTCAAACATGTGGTGTATCTTATATACTAGATCGAAGGGTGTATAAATAGGTGTTCGAGAATTCTGGGATGGTATTTCTCGAATAGAGCATCTCGATCGATCGACATTTCATCTCGATCGATCGAGCGAGGCAGAACCTTGGCTTTGAAAGAAGGCGTCTTCTCGATCGATCGAAAAGAGTGGCCGATCGATCGAGAGACCCAGAATGATGAAAAATATAAGTTGTTATATTTTGTTTAATTTTTGATATTGGATTGTAATGAGACATCTAATATTGTGTTGTACACTGGTGTAGAGCCTTCACAGACAGCTACACAGCGCAGGGGATAGAGTCCCACCACACACTACATTTTGGAAAGGTACGTAAGCGACGTACGGGCATCCCAACGATAACATGTACTTTATGTTTGTCTATTTGACACATGATGAATGCAATGTGATGCATTAAGAGTATGATACATGTTATTATGCATTGTTGTTGCATATTATGCATTGTTGTTGCATATTGTGATGTGGAATAAAGAGGTGTATTCCACGAGTCAGGGGTGATCCCAATGAAGGTTTTAATGCTTACGCTTTACCGCTAAAAATGTGGAGCAGGAGGGGGGAGGCTCGCTTGCACATGGAGGCGGGGTATACCATACTAAGCGAGGATGAGATACCGCTAGTATGAAGAAGCGAGGATGAGATACCGCTTGTGTTGAGATTATGAAGCGAAGAAGCATTAAAATAACTGATGATGACTGACTCAAGGAAAAGAGATGATATGTCATGACATTTAATTGTGAAGCCATATATTCATATAGTGTCTTGATTATGAATTGTGGTACAGGGACAACCAATAGGCGTTGTAAATGCGATGGAAATGCAGGAAGTGTTTTGTATTATGATTATGCATTTACGTCTTACATTCATATTATGTTGAATATGAATTATGTTATGCTCATGTGTTGGGGGTTGTCTTTGTAGGTGCTTTTGATGATGAGAACCAGGGTCGGGGTTGAAATGCTGAGCTGTAAGGAGTGCTACAGGATTAGCATGTTAGAGAAATTTTTTGTATAGCTTCTACATGAAGTAGAGTAAGACTATAGTGTAGTACCTTTTGTTGGAATATGTGAAATTCCTTTTTGAAACTTTTGGTACTGTAATCTCTTAAGCTCAGGTTAATCAACACGACTTATTACTCTGATATATACGCATGAATGATTAGTTCTCTTAATCGCACCTTAATATCTTGATTTAATAATGGGGTCTCACAGTATGTAACCCTTATCAAGGAGTTCCTGAAGCTGCTCTTTCAACTCCCTTAACTCTGCTGATGCCATCCTGTATGGGGCACGAGAAATAGCGGATGTTCCCGGTAGCAATTCAATCCCAAACTCGACTTCCCTAGCCGGTGGGAATCCGGGAATCTCCTCCGGGAATACATCGGCAAACTCGGCGACTACGGGTATATCCTCGACCCTTAACTCTTCCTTCTTTCCAGCAATGTCAATGGCATAAATAAGATAACCCATATGCCCACGTTCCAATAACTGAGTAATCTTTAAGGCCGATATTAATGGGATTCTTGAGCGGGAACCATCCCCATAAAAAGTCCACTGAACCCCCAAATCAGATCTGAACCGCACTGTTCTCTGTCTGCAGTCCACCACTGCCTGATATCTGTTCAGCACATCAATACCCACAATGCAGTCGAAGTCTATCATCCCCAGAACAATCAAATCTGACTTCAACTCATTGCCCTCAAAATAAATGAGGCCGTCAACTACGAACCGATCGGCAATCATACTCTTTCCAGCGGGTGTCGAAACCACAAGAGGCGTGGGTGACGGAGACGTGCATATGCGGTGCCTCTCCACAAAACTCGTCGACACAAAGGAGTGTGACGCACCTGTGTCTATCAAAATAAAAGCAGGGTGCGTAAATAAATGACACGTACCCGCTATCACTTCCTCTGGAGCCGCTGTAGCCTGTTCCCTGGTCAGAGCGTACACTTGCCCTTGAGGTGACCCCAACGGCTGACCTCCCAATGGTCTCGGTGCAAATGGTGGTCTCTGTTGCCCTGCCCTGTCTTAAGGTCTCCCCATAGTGTTCTGTGGCCCTCCCCGGTTAGGACAATTCCGGGCAAAATGACCATGTTTACCACACTCATAGCAAGTGGAGCATCCTTTCACCGAGTGGGGTCCTTCGCACATAAAACACTTAACTTTCCCAAAACTGTCAGCTTGAGATTGTCCCCTATGAGACTGGGCATCACTCCCACGATTTCCCCTTCCACGAACATCCGGCCATCTTCCACTAACTCTGGAAGCTGATGAGTTCCCCCTTGGCTTAAAATGGTCGCCCCTTAGTTTCAAGTTTTCAGGGGTCGATCTCTGTGGTGGTACTGGAGGTGGTGCTACAGTCAGATATGCACCCACTCCCAATTCTGCCAACTCGGCCCGTGCAAGGGCGTCATCAAAACAAGTAGTGCCATAAGTGATCACCCTATCATACAACTCCGGCCTCAAGCCCTTCATGAAGTTTCTCATCTTCGCTTGAGTGCTGGTGGCGATATGAGGTACATATCTAAGTAAAGAACAGTAGTGGAGAGCATAGTCTGACACCGGCATAGTACCTCGCTTTAAATTAGTAAACTCATCCTCTTTAGCCTGTCGTGCAGCTGCTGAAAAGTATCGGGTCAGAAATCGAGTTCTAACCAATTTCCAGTTTATTTCCTGACCCTGAGCCTCCTGTTCAATCACTGTGGTCTTCCACCTTCAGCGCCTTTTTGGCCAATTGGAACTCTGCTAGCCTTATCCAGGCTGTCTTCGCACACGGTGCCACTACAAATATCTGTTCTATCCTCTCCAACCATTCCTCGGCCCGTTCCCCTGTTTCAGTCCCTTTAAATGTTGGGGGTCGATATGCTAGGAATTGAGTCAAACTCAGTTCTCCCGGCAATAAGTGCTGTTCGGACGGCTCTTCGCCCAAAGCTGGCGGTGGTAGGGGATTTGTACGCCCAACACTTGCATTGACACTTATTGCATCACCTATGTCGATATTTGCTGCCATACTGCAACACAAGGGTTAACAATGACACCAAAAGCAGTTCACATAATACATCGTTAGAAAACATGAGCAACAATGACCACAACATGTTAGTATAACATTTATATACTCATGATGCACTAAACATGTATAAAAGAGTACTTAGCCAACCTATTGCTAAGGCTACCCTTCGCTCATTCCCGGGTTCTCTAACCACTGCTCCGATACCACTAATGTAAAGCCTCTCTACCTTAACAGCGTTATGGACAAGTAAAATAGGGTTAAACATGCATTAAAAGATAAGTTATGGTTCCGGTTGTAGCCTTGAGCTAACAGGATTACAGGCCAAAAATAAACTTCTAAAGTTAATTAATTACATTCCCAATAATGAATGTTAATGCTATAGATTTACACTACTCCTAGAGTAGAGACTATCCCAAAATCCTGTATCCTAATTCTTCAATGCACCTCGTAACTCACTACCTCAACCCGGCCCATAGCCCTCCAATCCAAAAGTGTACCTACAGGAACAACTCACCATGAGCATATACATCACTATTCAACAAAATCCAAACACATTAACATAAATAATTGCATGAGATATGTTTGTATGAATGCTCCCTGAATTACCACATTAGCACATTTTCATTGTTGTTCCTGTTTCATAAACTCATGCACAAAATCATTAGTTCACAATATATGATCGATACCACGTTCCAGTTATAACCACAATATCCTACATTAATCACTAGAAATGTGACTGTTCCGGTCCTGATACAACAGCGGAATTTTAGGACCCCTCGCTTCGACATTGAGCGGCATCATATGATATCCCTCGCTTCGACAATGACAGCGGCATGTACATCGCTTCGACATGACAGCGGCAAATATCATATTACCATCGCTTCATATGACAGCGGCAAGTACCTCCCTCGCTCGGAGATAACAGCTACCGGAACATTCATCAATTCTCACACAATAATCAAACACAATAGTTGATTCCATTATCATGATATAACACTATCATTTCACATATTCCATCACGTGTAAGGACTCACTATCCATTATATACATAATCAAAAGCGTAACACGTTTTACCGTCCGATGCCCGTACGTCTCACTACGTACCTTAGTCTCAAAAGTGGAGAAGTTGAATAACTTTATCTCCTTGACGTTGTTGGTACCTGGGATGGTTCTACACAACCATACAAATCAATATTAGAAGCCAATTGTAGTCCAATATCCAAAAATTCATCAAAAATCATCATTTTCCAACTTTTAAACAGTGGCGATCGATCGCTTAAAACATGGCGATCGATCGCCTGATTGTTCGCTTCGAGGTGATCGATCGCTTCATTTGAGGCGATCGATCGCCTGCTGTGCAAATCGCTACTGGCCATCGGCGATCGATCGCGCCATTTGAGGCGATCGATCGCCCACACTTGTTTTGCCCACTGTCTCTCGGCGATCGATCGCTGCTTTTGTAGCGATCGATCGCCACAACCAGTGGCCGCGTTTTTCACCATTTTTGCACATTAAAACCTTCACCAACCTCAACAACACTTATACCAACAACTCAAAAACATTAAAACACTTTAAACCTTCAATACACATCATTAAACAACCCCAAAATCTTAGACCCAACCAAAAAAATCATACCATCCCAAAACAAACCCATTTCAAACTCAAACCTCAACCCAAAATCAAAATAAACCACATAAAAACAACAAGGAATGATATATATCATTCCTAGGCCTCAAATCTTACCAAGAATCACAAGAATAAAGTTTTTGCAAGAACTCTTCTTCCACCTTGAAGCTCAACTCGAAAATGAGAGGAAATGGTAGGGTTTGAGAGTGTGATGGAGATTTGGTAAAGTGAGGGTTAAAGTGGATAAAAGGGGTATAGTGGGGTTATAAGAATTTAATTAAATTACACCCCACTAATTATCATGATATATAAAATACCCCCAACATGGTATTTTAAAAGCATTTTACAAAAATGCACCAACTTCCACTAAATCCATATTTCCACATAATTAACAACCAATACTAGTAAATCATGTTAACTCCCCAATTTCCAACATGCATAACATGCACCCTGAAATGCAACCCCCGGGTCACGCCTACCAGGTGATTAAGCATATAATCAAGATAATTAATCACAACACTTAATTCAATTATCACCATAATTAATAATGTAAACATAATTAATACCCAAATTGCACTTAATCATTTCGGGGATATCACATATCTGATCAGGTTCAGGGCACGGAGCTTTACTCGAAGATTGACTTGAGGTCAGGCTATTACCAGATACGAGTTAGAGCAGATGACATACAAAAGACAGCTTTTCAGACTCGGTATGGGCACTACGAGTTCTTAGTGATGCCGTTCGAGGTGACGAATTCCCCGGCTGTCTTTATGAGCCTGATGAACAGAGTGTTTCAGAGGACGGTGCTACAGATCCTGAGGGATCATCAGTTGTACGCCAAGCTCAGCAAATGTGAGTTCTGGCTGAACAGTGTAGCGTTCTTGGGTCATATTATCTCTCGAGAGGGGATATCAGTAGATCCCAGGAAGATAGAGGCGGTTATGGATTGGTCTGCACCGACTTTAGTCACTGAGATCCAAAGTTTTCTTGGTTTGGCTGGGTATTATCGACGCTTTGTCGAAGGATTTTCAAAGATTGCCAAGCCACTGACACAGCTGACTCAGAAGGGAGTCCCATTCTGTTGGTCGGAAGCTTGTGAGCAGAGTTTCCGGGAATTAAAACACAAATTAACTTCAGCGCCAGTATTGGTGATTCCCAGGGAGAACAAGGGGTTCGCTCTCTATACTGACGCATCGCTTCAGGGCCTAGGATGCGTACTGATGCAGGATAAGCACGTTGTGGCTTACGCTTCAAGACAATTGAAGCCACACGAGATGAGGTACCAGGTCCATGATTTGGAGATAGCAGCTATAATGTTTGCCTTGAAGATATGGCGACACTATTTATACAGTACCTCATTCACCATCTTCACTTATCACAAGAGCCTGAAGTTCTTGTTTATGCAGGCTGAGCTGAATATGAGACAGAGGAGATGGATGGACCTACTGAAGGATTATGATTGTGAAATCGAGTACCATCCGGGAAGAGCAAATTTGACAGCTGACGCTTTGAGTCGGAAAGTGAAGAACACAGCAGAGGACGTCATGTGTTTGTAAGCTATGATGACTTCCTACTGTCAGTTTGGTTTTGATTATGATGTGTCTACTTCACCGATACAGGTATCGACTTTATTAGCTGAGCCGGTTATTTATGATCACATCCGGAAGGCTCAGGAGACCGACGAGGAAGTTCAGAGATGGTTGTCAGTGATTCGATTAGGTCAGTCGTCGAAGTTCAGGACGGCTGAGGATGGTTCCTTGAGACTGGGTGACAGATGGGTGGTTTCGAATACGCCTGAGTTGCGTCAGGGAATATTACAGGGAGCCCATTGCAGCAGGATGAGTATCCACCCGGGCGGAAAGAAATGTATAAGGACTGTTGGGAAACGATTTCTAATTTTGGTGATTACAAACATCTACCGGGTAAAGACATCTACCGGGAAGAGACATCTACTGGATGAAGACACCTACCAGGTGAAGACAACTACCGGGTGAAGACACCTACTGGATGAAGACATCTACCGGGTAAAGACATCTACTGGATGAAGTCTGTCAACTGTCCAACTGACGTCTACTGGATTCAAGAGTATAACTGTATACTGCAGCCACAGGACCAGAAGAAGTGAATTCAGCAGCAGATCTAAAATACCAGTTGAAGTGAGTACAACTGAATCTAACAAAGGTACAACAGAACGATGGGCACTACAAATTCATCGCCACCAATTCCGTCAGATTCAAAGAGCCGTTGCTGAACAAAAATGGAAGGAAGATAAACCTCATATGAAATGAGAAAGGAAACGGATTCCATGCAAAGCTTTCCATACAAAGAAAGATTACCGTTAGACAATGATATCTATAAATACAGCCTCTGGAAGAATGAAGAAAAATGATGAATCCTCCGAGATAAGAATATTCAAAAATATCAATCAGTGAAAGATACTGAAGTTATATCTCTCTAAGGATTCAGCTAGAGCAGAAGTCCACTGATATATAAAAGATCAAGTCAAACTGGTGTACTGCTCAAAGACAATTCAAGAACACTCAAAGCTTACAAGTGTAATACTTATTCAAAAGAGTGTTAGGAAGTATAATTGTAAACATACCATAAACTTTGTGTTGCTAGGAGTTTAGGCTAAGCTGTGTGAAAGCCTACGAAGGTTGTATACTATAAAGTGTAAACCAAAGTCTTCTAGTGTATTCTTCCTGCAAAGGAAGAAGGGGAGACGTAGAAGCGTTGTGCTTCGAACTTCCAGAAACAATTTACTTACGTATTTTTGTTTACTTTAGTTCACTCACAAGTGCAGTAGACGTATTCCGCACTTTACTAAGTGTCTGCTGACTTGCTCATTGGATTGAGAAGCTACTGCATTACCTTACAGTTTGCAGTAATCAGAAGAAGAATTGAATTTGAGGGTAGTGTTTATTCAACCCCCCCCCCCCCCCCCCCCCCTTCTAAACACACCTCCGATCCTAACAAGTGGTATCAGAGCAGATTCTTCTCAATCTTGAGATATACTAAAGATCAGATGGCCTCATTCAGCAAGATTCCTATGTTCAAGAAAGACGAATATGATGATTGGAGAATCCGTATGCAAGCACATCTAAGTGCTCAAGATGATGATATGTGGTATGTAATCACTGAAGGACCCATGAAGATCATGAAAATCAATACAGCTGCTTCTATCACAAGTGGTGATCCACAAATGGTAGAAAATGACAGATCTCAATGGTCAAATGAAGAAAAGAAGAAAGCCAATCTGGACAACGTTGCTATGGACATTTTGTTCAAAACTTTGGAACAAATATGTTCAACAAAATAAAAATGTGTTCCACAGCTAAAAAAATCTGGGATTGCCCAACTCTGTGAAGGAAATGATCAAACCAAAGAGAACTAGCTCACTGTGGCATTACAGAAGTTTGAGCATATCAAGATGATGAATGGAGAAACTCTCAACGAGTACGATGAAAGAGTGACCGGAATAATTAATGAACTCAGCAGTCTGGGTAAGGAGTTACCCAACAGAGAAGTCACCCTCAAGGTGATGAGAGTTCTCCCAAGAGAATGGGATGTCAAGACCATTGCTATGAGAGAATCAAAGGATATCAACAAGATAGATCTGCATGACCTGTTTGCTGATTTAAAAGCTTATGAATTTGAATTAGGTATTCGGGTTGAAGATGAACCCAGTACCAGTCAGCCTACCAAAGCTCCCACTGCATCGGAGTCCATATCTACTGCTACAGAGATGACTCCAGAAAAGATATGTAATGATGCTATGGCAATGTTCGTAAAGAAATTCGGGAAGTTCATGAAGAAGAATCAGAAATCATATCCACGAAGGCAGAGCTTCAAAGGAAGATCAGAAGAAGAAGAGCGAGTATGCTTCAACTGCCTCAAGCCAGGGCATTTCATCGCCGACTGTCCCAAACCCAAAAAGGATGATCACAAAAGAGGATCCAAGGATCACAGAAAATCCAAGGAAACTAGAAGATCACCCAGAAGGGACAGAGATCAAAAGGTTTTGATGGCAGAAGAAAGTAAGAGCAAATGGGCTGATTCTGAATCAGAATCAGAGGAGTCAACCAGCTCGTCCAGCGAGAGTGAAGACGAAGAAGTCCACTGCTTAATGGCAAATGATGAAACTTAGGTACACGAGTCTAACCTATCTGGATTTACACATAGTGAACTTACCAATGCATTACAGGACATGATCAATGAGTATCGGACGTTATATGACTCCTTTGAAAGCTATAAGACTGAGCACTCAATCCCAACGAAAACGCATAACAACAAACTTGATTGTGAACAATCGAATGAGTTGGAATGCTTAAGGGAAACAGCTAGTCTCCTAGTGAAAGAAAGAGATGAAGCCAAGTGTGCTTACCAGAAACTCAGCAAACTGGTCAGCACTTGGAATGCGTCAACTACCAGAAAAGATGAAATGCTTGAGTCTATAAGACTTGCTGGCGATCGAACTGGTATAGGCTATAATAGCAATGACAACAATTAATCTGGTAACGAACCTCCGCTGTGTCTAAAGAAAAGCAATGTTCAACCAATGAACTTTATAAGATCTAGCACTGTATATGATCCCATTGAACTGGTTAAAGAACCTGTTAAAGCAACACTCATTAAGGAACAGGCATCACACCGAGGTATTGGTTATGTTGAACCAATCAAGGAAGCTAAACTGGGGCAAAAGTTCAGAAATGAACTTAAACCCACTGGTCGAGCAGTTAGAGAGGTTAAACCCAACTGGTACTACAACTGTATGCCTGTCCAGAAGAGGTATATTCCAAATAACAGGAACTACAAACCAAAAGCACATGCATACACTCATTATCACACTACACAGTCAAGACCATCACCATCATTTTTGAATGCACACACATTTCAGAACACACACCGACCTAAGCTACTCAGGTCATACAAGTGTGGGTTCCGAAAGGACTAATCCTGTCTGGACCCAAGTAGGATTGGGTACCAATCATATTTTCGCTTTAATTGCAGAAATCTAGAGTGCAGAAGGTTCGGAGCTCTGAGTGGTTTCTGGACAATGGATGCTCTAGACATATGACAGGGAACGCTACTCTGCTGTCTGAGTTAGTTGATATCTCCGGACCAAGGATAACCTTTGGGGACAACGCGAAAGGTAGAACTGTGGGTAAGGGTAAGATTATCCACGGTAATGTTATTATCAAAGACATCTTGTTAGTAGAAAATCTATGCTACAACTTGATTAGTATCAGTCAATTATGTGACAATGGTTATTCTGTAGAATTCAATCAGCACACGTGCACAATTAAGACTATTGATGGCAATACTCTGATTGTAGGAAAAAGGCATGAGAACATCTATATGATTGACTGGAACTTTAATCAACCTGCCTCCCCTACTTGCTTTGCTGTTTTGAATTACTCCAAAAATTGGCTTTGGCACAAGCGGTTGAGTCACTTAAACTTTAAAACTATTGTCAGTCTTCATAAACTTGACCTGGTTGTTGGACTGCCCCAAATCGAGTTCTCAAAAGATAAGATCTGTTCAGCCTGCCAATTGGGCAAGCAAATCAGATCCACCTTTAAGAACAAAGAGAGTAAATCTTCTTCTCGGTGCCTAGAGTTGCTGCACATGGATCTTTTTGGTCCTATACCAGTAACAAGTCTGGGGGGAATGAAGTACACTCTAGTGTTGATAGATGATTATTCTCGCTTTACGTGGGTCTTATTTCTGAGTGGTAAAGATCAGGCTACTCCAAAGCTGATCAAGCTACTCAAGAGACTACAAAATGAGAAATCATGTGGGATAGATAGAATTCGCAGTGACAAAGGTACAGAATTTACCAATCAATCACTCGAATCATATCTAGATGATCTAGGTATCAAACACAAATACTCTGCTGCAAGAACACCACAGCAAAACGGAGTTGCTGAGCGTAGGAACCGCACTTTGAAAGAAGCTGCGTGAACTATGCTAGCAGAATCTAACATCTCGCAGAGGTTTTGGGCAGAAGCAGTCAACACAGCTTGTTATACGTAAAACGGATCAATGATTAATAAACGAGCAGACAAAAATCCATATGAGATCTGGAATGGCAGTAAGCCAAATATTTCTTATTTCCATGTGTTTGGTTGCAAATGCTTTATTCACAACAATGGAAAGACTCATCTCACCGCTTTTGATGCTAAATCTGATGCTGGAATATTTCTTGGCTATTCTACTATTAGTAAAGCTTTTAGAGTATTCAACAACAGAACTCTTACTGTAGAAGAATCCATTCATGTTAAATTTGATGAGTCTGCAGACAGCACTGAAAACGACTTACGAATCAACAATTTGAGCAATCGACTCGAAAACACAGTGATTGATGATTCAATTGATGAAGAAGAAAATTCAAATAGAAGAATTGACTGCAGCCTAGATCCAGAAGTTCCAGAAGCTCAAACAGAAGAACCTGCTGTTCAACAGACACTGGAACCCACTGACACTGGAATCAGGCTGACTCCTACTGCAGTCGATGGTGAAGATGAAAATAGTGAACCAGCTAGTCCAACTAAGCTACCATCTACAATTCAAATAAATGAAGAAACCAATCCCCTTGGACCTCCGCTCCGGTGGAAGAAGGATCATCCACCCGAGCAGGTCATCGGTAACCCTCTTGCTCCTCTTCGTACCAGAGGACAGATGATTAATGAATTTCGTCATACAACATTCATATCTCACTTAGAACCTAAAAAGATTGATGATGCAATCTTAGATCCTAGTTGGGTAGAAGCTATGCAGGAAGAACTTAATCAATTTCAGAGGAATAATGTTTGGCATTTAGTTCCACGTCCCTCGCATCACACAGTTATTGACACTAAATGGGTATTTAGAAATAAGCTAGATGAAAATGGTGCAGTAATTAGAAATAAAGCAAGATTAGTTGCACAGGGATACAGGTAGGAAGAAGGCATTGATTTTGATGAAACCTTTGCCCCTGTAGCCCGATTAGAAGCCATTCGCATATTTCTTGCCTTTGCTGCATTTAAGGACTTCAAAGTCTATCAGATGAATGTTAAGAGTGCATTTCTTAACGGTAATCTCCAGGAAGAAGTCTATGTTGAACAATTTCCTAGATTTGAAAGCCATCTGCAATCATCTTATGTTTATCATCTGAACAAAGCTTTGTATGGTCTGAAGCAAGCTCCCCGTGCATGGTATGAAACGCTATCAAAATACTTGACTGAACACGACTTCACCATTGGCACGGTGGACAAAACTCTATTTAAATTTACGAAGGGTGACCATACCCTGCTAGTTCAGATATATGTTGATGACATTATTTAGCAGTACTAACCCAAAATTATGTGAAAGATTTTCAAAGATAATGCATGACAAATTTGAAATGAGCATGATGGGAGAACTATCGTTTTTCCTAGGATTGCAAGTCAAACAATCCAGTGAGGGAATTCTGATAAATCAATCCAAGTATACCAAAGAGCTTCTGAAGAAGTATGGGATGAATACCAACTCAGCTGCTGCTACACCTATGAGCTCATCTGCAAAGCTTGATTTGGATGAATCTGGAATACCAGTAGATGAGAAAATGTATCGCGGTATCATCGGTTCATTACTCTACTTAACAGCCAGTAGACCTGACATCATGTTTGCAGTCTGCATCTGTGCGATTTCAAGCCAATCCAAAGCAATCTCATTTCACAGCAACTAAACGCATTCTGAAGTACTTAAAAGGGACAGAGAATGTCGGTCTATGGTATCCAAAGGACTCCACTTTCAATCTTATCGGATACTCAGATGCAGACTATGCTGGATGCAAAATTGACAGGAAGAGTACCAGTGGGTACTGTCAGTTTTTAGGGGATAGACTTATTTCATGGGGATGCAAGAAGCAAACTTCCATCGCAACCTCTACAGCTGAAGCAGAATACCTTGCTGCAGGAAGTTGCTGTGCTCAGCTGCTCTGGATTCAACAACAATTGCGAGACTACGGCATTGAGTCAACTGAAGCTCCAATCTTCTATGACAATACTTCTGCCATAGCTATTACGTACAATCCAGTGCTCCATTCTCGAACAAAGCATATCGACATTCGTCATCACTTTATCAGAGACCACATAATGAAGAAGGAGATTCGACTGGAGTACATATCCACTGAGCAGCAAGCAGCAGATATTTTTACCAAGCCCCTACCGGATGCAAAATTCTCTTATTTCCGGAATATCCTTGGATTAATTGATATTTATTCTTAATTCGTTTTTATTTACTGTTATTAAATTCAGGGGGAATCGTTTGCATGTAACTGCATGTATTCAGGGGGAATTTTGGTAAAAATTTCCCTATATCGTTGCTTGGCTGGTAATACAATGTTCCACTGCAGTAGAAGCTACCTTACCAGTAGACATCTACATACCAGTGGATGTTACCATATATGCCTAGTTGTTTTTTTAAATTTTTTTTTGCAACCAGCCGGGATGTCGGAATTCAAAATTATTTATTTTATTACTTTTAACTTATTCTATCCCGCCCTTTTTCAGACCCGCTGCTTCTGAGGTTTTTTTATTTGAAATGGTTTAGATGAGCGCCACGTATACATGTGTCAGTTCATCTATAGTACGCCGTTACATCTACCCATTATCTTTTTAACAGAATTCAGTGTGTTTCCTTAAGAAGTTATAAAAATCTCAAACCCTAAAGCAACTCTCTCTCTCTCGCAGGATATACAAACGTTCAAAGCAATCACAACATGTCAAAATCAAGCCAACCAAGTTTCTTCACCGACGCTATCCATGTTGATTTCAACTCGATATCAACTTCCTCGGATGAAGCCATGAAAGCGGTGTTCCACAAACTGGACACTTCTGGCTTGTTGGTGATTCTAAGTCAAGCACCTACTCTCTACACGACGACTATTCACGAGTTCTTCGCCAAGGCTCAAATGGTGAACAACATAGTTGTGTCCTCTGTCTCATGACAACCCGTGACTATTACCAGGGAGGAGTTTGCTACTCACATGTGCCTCCCAATGACTGAAATCACTGATGCATCCTCCATTCCTGAAACTATTGTTGATAAGATGAGAACAAGTTTTCTCTGAAACTGGTGAGCGCCTTCGCAGACCACCTTTCAAGAAAGTGTTGATAAAGAGCCACTTTCGACAACTAGCAGATATTATCTCTAAGGGTCTGCTCTGCAAAGCTGGATCTTTTGATATCATAACGCCAGAAAAATTAGGATTGATGAGTGCCATCATTAACGACATCGAAGTTAACTGGTCAGTTATTCTATTCCAAGTCCTATCAGGCCCAGTGACTGCTGGAAAAGGTCAATCTGGATTTGCTCTCCCTCTTAGTCGTATCTTTGAGAGCAAAAATATTCAGGCCGGAGTTCCTTCTTCTCTCCATCCAGGGCGACTTATCAATGCAAGATATCTAGAGATCAACAAGAAAAGAGTCGGTGGAGAGACTCGCACAAGTACATCAGTTGTCATCAAGCGGAGACAACCTCAGGTGGTTAGTGACTCTGAGCATACTGTCTCAGAATCTGATGAAACATCACCACTTCCTCCTGCGAAAAGGCCCAGAACAAGGAGAGGAGGACCAATTGTAGGTAAGTTGCAAGTATCCTCATCACTCTCTGATGCTGAGATTCCAACTTTGGCAGTGGAACCAGTGAGCTCAGTTGCTCCATTGGCCATGATTCCTTTTACTCCAACTACTGCTGCAACTGATCCAATCACCAACCCCAGCACCCATCAACAACCAGGCTCCATTTCCCTCAGAGCTCCCAAGTCTCTTTGCCCCTACTGCAATCCCAAGAGCTCTCCCACTGGCAAAGGAAAGGACCCAATAACCCCTATCTCCACACCAGTAGCCTATGAGATTGAATTGGTGATGAATACTATTGAGACTAATATGCAGCCTCAACTTGAGGTATTTGACAGATGGGTAAAAGCTCGCCTGAAAGTCCGCTTTGATGATATTTCTCCACTCCTGGAACAGGCGAAGCTTGACGAGAACCAAGTTATGGCCTTTCTACAAACACAAGACATAGCAAAGACCCTCCATCTCAGGGATGTATTCCGTATGATGATCTATGTGGGTGAACTTCAAACCATGGTCACATCCCGAGCCAATGAATTCAATGCCAACGCTGGAAATGCTAATCATGACAGAGCTGTTTTAAATGCTCTAGGTCCAAAGCTGGAACTGGCTGAGACTGCTCTGCATGATCTAAGGATCAGCACAGGTTTGCACTCCTGCTCTATTATACCAGGTGTTGCTGAACCTGCTCCCACCGATTTAAGCATTGTCCCTACCATTCCTGAACTAATTGGCACTATGGAATTGGATACAACAATTGCATCTCCACTGCATGATGACCCCATCCAACCAGAAATTGATGTTGACTCCACAAACATTGACAACATCATCCAAACAATTGTCAACCAAGTCACCCCTTCCTCACCTCATACAGAAACACCTATCCCTTCACCTGTTACCTCTGCACATGCTGCAAACACTGATGCTTGCCAAATCACACATCACGTTGAACCCCCTGCACCTCTGACTCTCCCTAAGACCCAACTCTCACCACAAGTTGAACCCCCTGCTCAACCAACAACCTCTGAACTCAACCCCTCAACCTCACAAATTCCTCCAGCTGATACCTCACCTGGACGCTGCGTGTCCACAACTGCAGCTGATGCTCATACCAGCCCTAAACTTGCTCCTATAGCTATCTTCCTGCACCTGCTGCCACTCCGCCTGAGGCATTGGAGCAATCAGTAGGAAATGAACCTTCTGCTGATTTTTTTGATTTTGCTGATCCTTTGTCTATCGAAGGCCCTTCTGCTATAATAGTACAGCTTGGCCATATGACAACGTTGATCTCTGGGTTGGCTAGTGAGATCAATAAGAGCAAGACTGAAGAACGAAATGCCAGCAATGCTATTGATAGCCATCAGCTACATACAGATCATCAGTTTGGGCATATAAATCGAGAACTGGACAGACTTCAAACCTCTGTTAACAGAAATCACCAATTCGTTCTTGATGCCTTTGCCGATGTATTTTCAAGGATAGGGCAAACTAATCTCCAGTTGAAGCAGCAGAATGACTCTCTCCATGTTGCATCATCTACACTGGCATTGGAGGAGAAAATTGAAGACACTAAGAAGCACTTGTCTGAGCAGCTGGCTACTATACAGGAGGCCTTTGCCTCACAACTTCAGGATTTGAGTGGTGGCTTCCCAAAGCCTATCCAATACCAGTCCAAGTCCACTGCCTCTGCTCCCCCACCGCGAAGAGAATCAGGTCCAGCTCAGCGCGCACCTGCTGCCTCTAAAGGTGGACATCAGTCCAGACCATCTTCCCAGCCAAGATCTCGAAGTCCGCGCCAACCGTCTACCGAACAGCGCAAATATTCCCGACATTGGTTAGGGAGGAAATAGTATTGTTTTTTGATCCCTTATTAATTACTCTTATCTTTTTACTGTTTTCATTTGAATTTTTCTGTGTTTATCGTAACATCATTTTTGTGTTCACACTTATTTAAATTCTTCTATATATAGAGGCTTATTCTTGTTCTTATCACACACATTCACTCATCATGATAATTTTCAATTCTTTGAAAATTCCTTGGTTTCCTCTTCGCCATTGTTTATTTTCATGGGTTTATTACTTATCTAAATCAACCCCTCATGGGTTGATTACTTATCTAACCCAGCTCCGTTAAGCTTCAGCGTTTGGATCCTGCTCTGATGCTCATCATCAGTCAGGAACTATAATCAGGAGATATCTGGGTGCTGATGACAAAAAGGGGGAAAACAGAGATAGACTATTTTCATGGGTGAATCCATAAACCATGGAGGCCTGATGAATATACATTTGACTATCTCCCCGATCTAAGCTCTTCCTCTCTGAAACAAGGTGGATCGAAGCTCTTCCTCTCCGCAACTAGGTGGATCGAAGCTCTCCGGTCTACATTGTTTGTTTAAAATTTGTCATGTATCAGCTATATTTTGTAGAAATAGATTTGTCTTAAGTTGAATCCAGTTATCAGAATTCATCTTAAATGAAGATGAATCTCTCTCAATTGTCCAGTTTGATTACAACTTGTAATATGCTTATCTTTATAACAAATGAAAATTTCCTTTCCATTATGTCTTCAAGTCTTTTCAGGATTCACCGTTTAAATTATTCGAGTATGAAATCGTTATTGCTTAGTTTTGTCATCACCAAAAAGGGGGAAATTGTTGGGAAATGATTTCTAAGGTTTTGTGATTACAAACATCTACCGGGTAAAGACATCTACGGGAAGAGACATCTACTGGATGAAGACACCTACCGGGTGAAGACAGCTACCGGGTGAAGACACCTACTGGATGAAGACATCTACCGGGTAAAGACATCTACTGGATGAAGTCTGTCAACTGTCCAACTGACGACTAATGGATTCAAGAGTATAATTGTATACTGAAGCCACAGGACCAGAAGAAGTGAATTCAGCAGCAGATCTAAAATACCAGTTGAAGTGAGTACAACTGAATCTGACAAAGGTACAACAGAACGACGGGCACTACGAATTCATCGCCACCAATTCCGTCAGATTCAAAGAGCCGTTGCTGAACAAAAATGGAAGGAAGATAAACCTCATATGAAATGAGAAAGGAAACGGATTCTATGCAAAGCTTTCCATACAAAGAAAGATTACCGTTAGACAATGATATCTATAAATACAGCCTCTGGAAGAATGAAGAAAAATGCTGAATCCTCCGATATAAGAATATTAAAAAATATCAATCAGTGAAAGATACTGAAGTTATATCTCTCTAAAGATTCAGCTAGAGCAGAAGTCCACTAATATATAAAAGATCTAGTCAAACTGGTGTACTGCTCAAAGACAATTCAAGAACACTCGAAGCTTACAAGTGTAATACTTATTCAAAAGAGTGTTAGGAAGTATAATTGTAAACATACCATAAACTTTGTGTTGCTAGGAGTTTAGGCTAAGCTGTGTGAAAGCCTACGAAGGTTGTATACTATAAAGTGTAAACCAAAGTCTTCTAGTGTATCCTTCCTGCAAAGGAAGAAGGGGAGACGTAGAAACGTTGTGCTTCGAACATCCAGAAACAATTTCTGTGTTATTTACTTACGTATTTTTGTTTACTTTAGTTCACTCACAAGTGCAGTAGACGTATTCCACACTTTACTAAGTGTCTGCTGACTTGCACATTGGATTGAGAAGCTACTGCATTACCTTACAGTTTGCAGTAATCAGAAGAAGAATTGAATTTGAGGGTAGTGTTTATTCAACCCCCACTTGCCGGGGACTGTTTCGGGTTTTGATGCCATCTGGGTAGTCTTGGACAGATTGACTAAAGTGGCTCACTTCATTCCCTACAGTATGACCTTCACGTACTTGAGGATGACTCAGTTATATGTCAGAGATGTAGTGAGACTGCATGGGATCCCTGTTTCGATTGTGTCTGATCGAGATCCGCGGTTTACATCTCACTTCTGGGAAGGTCTTCAGTCAGCCCTGGGTACAGAATTGAGGTTGAGCACAGCATACCATCCCCAAACGGACGGACAGACCGAGCGTACCATACAGACGCTCGAAGATATGTTACGAGCTTGTGTGTTGGAGTTTGATACTTCGTGGCAGGACTCAGTGGCCTTGGTAGAGTTTTCTTATAACAATAGCTACCAGACAAGCATACAAATGGCTTCGTTTGAAGCCCTCTATGGTAGACGTTGTAGGTCTCCTTTATATTGGGATGATGTGGACCGTAAATTGGTCGGAGGGCCAGAATTGGTCCAAGAAATGGAAGAAAAGGTAAAAGGTGATCAGAAGAAAGATGAAAGCAGCTCAGGACAGACAGGCAAGCAGCGTATCCTAATCAATTGCGTCGACCGTTAGAGTTTCAATTGGGCGACAAAGTCTTTTTGAAGATCTCACCTTTCAGAGGTGTAGTACGTTTTGGGATGCGGGGAAAGTTATCCCCGAGATTGTAAGTAATCCTTATGTCATACAACGCAGCGGAATAAAATTTTTGGATTACTAACACCGGATCTATACATAGGGATTCATATCGGATTAGAGAATAACAAGTGTCTCACCCTTGTAGCGTGTTTGAAGCAGATTCCACGGAGCAGCACGTCCAACGAACTCCGAGTCACAAACGAAAGTTTTCACCTTCGTCTCTACGGTATCCACACGATCAAATCGAAAGGGATGTTCAAGAACAAGTTGCTAGACTTATTCTTGAACCAATACACAAAGCAAACTCGATTCACAATCGAAAGAATGACCAAAACCACCAAGAACCCCTTCGACTTGTGAAGGCCGAGAGGAAAATCGATGGTGCGGCCGAGAGCTCTAGCTTGTGTAGGGTTTTTGTTATCAAGTGTTATTCAAGTATTAATCTCATTAAAACCTTGTTAACAAATTATATATGATTAATTAAAGGCTTTCATAAAGCCTCATGGGCTTAAGCCCATGATTTAATTAATCAATATGATTATTAATTAAGACTCCTCTTAATTATTTAATTCATCCCATGAATTTAATTTCCCTTCTCGATTTAATCTTTTGTGCGACCCGATAGGATCTTGTAATGTTGGCAGTGACATAAAATCTCATTTTACGTCTCAAGCATTGAGCGGTATATAGCAACACATCAATGCTACCCAAATTACAAGAATGTCAATGACTCGACATAACCTTTAGAACTTGTGATAATATTAATCATGTAACTTAATCCCTTTGTCCTTTGTGTTTAGATTGAACACGAGTCATGGAATAGTCATACTCGTATATCCAATCTTTATTTCTTGATCCCCAAGTAGAACTAGAATAAACGAATAAGCTCGATATCTCATATCGACTCATTCGAGCATGGCCATGCATTTTAGTTCTCACTTGATCAAGGGCCAAACACATCTCCTGTTATATAGGAGGGACAAATCCTATCTTGATCAGTCAACATCCCTCTACATAATTCGTAGTGTATCCAATAGTCGCCTTTATAGATTACCCTGTTACGGGTAACGTTTGACGATATCAAGATACATAACTCCTTATGTTGGGATCTCTGATGATCACAAGTCGTAAGGATTACATACATTATTATCACTATGAGAATTGCATATGACGATCATATAACTATCCATGTTGCATTCTCATGGTGGGTCTGTCCAGTACATCGTTCTCTAACATGTACCCATATGTTGATTTGATATCTCATATCAATGAACAATTCATCGATCAACATATACTAGTCTCTACGTATTATCATTATCCCTATTCATGATAATACTTGACTAGGGACATCTTTAAGAATAATACAATATTATTCTAAGGACATTAACATACATATTAATTCACAATGCACAGTTAAAAGAATAATATATAATAATGAATTGCCATTCATAAATCCATAAACATTGTATGTCTTAAACAATCATCTAATGACTTGTCTTAGGGCATATCCCAACAGAGATATGTTGGGCCGTATGAGATCTTACAGCGTATTGGTACCCTGGCATACCAATTGGCTTTACCGCCCTCTCTGTCTGGTATACACGATGTATTCCATGTATCTATGTTGCGGAAGTGCGAGCCAGATCCTTCTCATGTGTTGCAACCTTCTGAGGTTCAGATAGAGTCCGATGTATCCTATGTGGAGCGGCCTATCAGAATTCTGGATCAGTCAGATCGCAGACTTCAGAACAAGGTGATACCTATGGTCAAAGTTCAGTGGGACCGTAGGGGTGTCGAAGAGGCCACGTGGGAGACGGAGCGACACATGGTGCAAGCACTATCCGGAACTGTTTCCTGGTATGTGATTTATGTTTTGTTTTGTTTTGGGTAAGTGCATTCTGATTTTGAGGACGAAATCTTATAAGTAGGGGAGTATTGTGATATCCCAGAAATGATTATGTGCATTTGAACATTAATTATGTTATGAAGATTATGGTATTAATTTATTGGGTTGAATTAATAATATTGGGAAATGCTTAGTCATGTGGCGGTCATGACCTAGTAATGCATTTCAGGGTGCATGTGATATATGTTGGGAATTTGGGTTATGGCATGATTATTTGGGGTGGGTGTTGTTGTTTTGGTGAAGCATGTTTAATTTGAATTTGAAGTATTTTATTGATTAAATACTATAAAATATCATGTGAGGATATTTTAATACATCATGCTAAATACCGGGACCAAAACATCACACATCACATAACCCACCACCCAACCACCCCCTCAACCCATACCCATTCAGCTGCTCAACCCATACCTCTTCTCCACTCTCCCACTCCACCTTTCATCTCCGAAACCCTTCCCCCTTTTCACCCAAAAACCATCCAACATACCAGCTGCATGTAGGAGGAGAGATTTGATGATTTGTTGACCAAATTATTGCAAGAAAAGAGGAGCAAAAGTGGTAAGGAACCATGTAATTTCTGGGTTTTAAATTCTTGTGAAGGATGAGTTTTTATTGGTGTAGAAATGGCATGTATGGTAGTATTCTTGTTGGAATTTGTTGTTGTGTAGTTTCCTGGTAGTATAATGAAGTTTAAGGTGTTTTGTGTTGTTAGAGTTTGATGGCTTTTGGTGCATTATGTGTTAGTAAGTATGATATACTCGAAAATGGTGGTTTCTCGCGTTTACAGAGCTTCTCGATCGATCGAGAAGTCCCCTCCGATCGATCGCGCATGGCAGAGGAAAATTTTGGAAAGATAATGCTCAGCTCGATCGATCGGTGAGATCACCTCGATCGATCGAGCGAGGCAGCGAGTTGGGCACCAAAAACTATAATCTCCCGATCGATCGAGCTTGAAGTGCCGATCGATCGAGAGGCTTGAAATGTTGAAAAATATGGAATTTTGTAATTTGATGAGATTTTGGTTATGGGACTATTATTGGCATCTAATATTGTGTTGTACACTTGTGTAGAGCCTTCACAGATAGCCACACAACACAGGGGATAGAGTCCTGCAATATACCATATTTTGGAAAGGTACGTAAGCAACATACGCACACCCAACGGTAACGTGTATTATATGTTTGTCGATTTGACATGCGATAAATGCAAGTTTGTGCATTATGAGTACGATACATGTTATTATGCATTGTTGTTGCATATGTATGTTGTGGAACAATTGGTGTGTATTCCACGAGTCACGGTTATCACAGTGATGATTTTAATGCTTACCGCTATTATACCGCTAAAAATGTGGAGCGAGGGGTGTAGGTCCGCTTGCACATGGAGGCGAGGTTTACCATACGAAGTGAGGATATAAATACCGCTTGTATGAAGAAGCGAGTGGGGGGAGGTCCGCTTGTTCTAAAGTTATGAAGCGAGGGGCATTAACTGATGATAAATTGACTAAGGATTGAAGTAAAGATTTAAGAAGTGAACTTATGTCATGACATTTATTTAAAGAAACCATAATATCATATATTGATTTGATTATGAGTTATGGTACAGGGACAACCAAAATGGGCATTTTAAATGCATGGAATTCAGGAAGTATCTTATGTCTATGATTTATGCATTTATGCTTTACATTCATATTATGTTGCATATGAACTATGATGAGCTCATGTGTTGGGGGGTTGTCTTTGTAGGTGCTTTTACTACGGAGAACCAGGGTCGAGGTTGATACTTTGAGCTGTAGAGAGTGCTACAAGGATAGTGGAATAGAGAAATTCCTTTTGTATAGCTTCTACAAAGTGTAGAGTAAAGCTATAGTTTAGTAACCTTTTGTTAGGAATATGTATAATTCCTTTCTGAACTTTTGGTACTGTAATCTCTTAAGCTCAGGATTATCAACACGGCCTAATACTCTGATTTATGAATGATTAATTCTCTTAATTGCACCTTAGAATCTTGTATATATAACGGGGTCTCACAGACTGGGTAAGGATAATTATTTTTACGATGATATCTATTGTTGTGAAAGTATGCTAGTCTTGTATATTGTGGAGTTAATGATTAATTAACCGTGTTAGGTTGAGATTGAATGTAACCATGCGGGAATGAGATGAATGAACGTGTCACAGGATGCCATGAAACATTACGAAGTGATGAGAGATCACTAAAAATGTTGTGTGCGGACATGTGATCATTATGAACGTTGATAGGCTTAGATTTTAAGTGTTTTTAGCTGTAATTTCTTTCCGTTTTTCGTACTTTTTCCTGGATGAAATTACGCTTTTGGTATTTATTTGCTTGTTTCAGGAAAAGAGGTCGGAAATGGAAGAAATGAGCTAAAATGAAGAAAACGGGTGAAATCGAGGCGAAAAAGAGGAAAAATGAAGAATTCAGATTTTTAAGGCACCGATCGATCGAGAATATTTCTCGATCGATCGATCTGGGCTGAGAGTTCAGCAGCAAATTTATCGAAATGTCGATCGATCGGAACAAAATTTCGATCGATCGATCGAGGCAGAGAGTTTAAAATGCTGAAGCGAACAGTGCACCGATCGATCGAAAAATCTTTTCGATCGATCGATACGCGATTTTCTGAAAATCTTATCTTCCAAAAATAACTTGATTCTCGAGGGATTTAAAAGGAAATCTCTTCCAGATCATGGGATATCATATCAGGGAGGGAAAGGAGCCGATTTTCATCACCCTACAACCCTAGCCACCGCAGAGAAGAAGCCGGGGAAAAACCATCTTCCTTCGTTCTTCGTCCAAGCTTGAGCGAGCCGTTTCCGGAGTGCAAGGAAGGAGCAAGAGAAGAGATTACGGTGCAATGCACGGATTCGTTCCAGTATTTATCGTATTTCTAAACTTGGATTTATTTGATTTTCATTTAAATTGGATGTTTTTGAGGTTGAGAAACAATTAAACGTCTTATTGATTTGTTTTGAATTGAATTGAGTTTATTTTATCAAGTTTGAGTATAACTGTGTTTGATTTATTGATTCGAATGTGTTTGAGTGGATTGATTTCTTACTGTTCATGAATTAAATACTTATTAAGATCAAAGCCTAGCTAACTTTGATTGAATTTTGTGAGTTATAACCGAGATCGAAAGATAACGTTATAATACGCTACAATAATTCATGATGTATGTTTAAGATTGAGATCGAGAGATAAAATCACATATGTGAGCACTTTGAATCGAGAGATTTAGAGTAACGAGGTTTGAAGATTTATGCAATATCGGATTAGTAAATAAGTGAACGAGAGTTACTTGTTCTAATTTGATATTAGTTTCTATACAGCTCGAGAGAGTGTATTGAATAATAACGAAAACCTTTCACCTTAAGAATCAATTGTTTGGTAATTGCCTATTCAAACGAATCTTTGAAGATAACATAGTTGAACAAAGAGCTAGATAAATTTCTCGAGCGAAATTTCTTTGCATATCCGGAAGCCATTTATTTTATCTATTCTTGTTTTATTTGGGTCCTTTAGTTCTAGGGTTGCATTAGTTTAATCTACCCTCTTTTTAATCGTAGGCTAAATATAATTTTACTTGTTTTATTTGGTACTTATACGTTAGTCCCTGTGGATTCGACAACCCTTACTTTCATTTAACTATACTAAAACTTGACAACCGTGCACTTGCGGTATAGAATCGTGATACACTCTGAAATCTTTTGTTTAAAAATATCGCGGTCAAGTTTTTGGCACCGTTGCCGGGGACTAATCTGTATAATATCATACGAGATTAGTTAATTGTAATTTTGCCAATTTGTATTATTTCGTTTTTGTTTTTGTTTTTCGTTTTCGTTAGTTGATTTTTGTATTTTTGTTGTTGTCTCCTTTTGTCTGATCCAGTACAGGAACCATTTCTCTAGTGCATGCTCAGAAGAGAGGAGCCCATTCTCGAGCCATTTGATCCTGAAATAGAGAGAACTCTCCTTAGAAGACTACGAGAAGCTCGAGCAATGGCCGACAATAACGATGCACAGAACCCGAGATCGATGATGGACTTTGCACAGCCAGCGTTTCATGGATCTTTATCCAGTATTACTAGGCCGACAATCCAGGCAAATAATTTCGAGATCAAGCCTGCAATTATCCAAATGATACAGCACTCTGTAATGTTTGGGGGAGCTGCCACGGACGATCCAAACACTCACATCTCCAACTTCTTGGAGATCTGTGACACGTTTAAACATAATGGCGTATCCGACGACGCAATCAGGTTAAGGCTCTTCCCTTTTTCATTGAGAGACAAAGCTAAATCCTGGTTGAATTCATTACCTGCAGGATCAATTACAACATGGGAAGGGATGACAAAAGCTTTCTTATCGAAGTACTTTCCTCCCTCCAAGACAGCAAAGATGCGGAACGATATCACTACGTTTGGGCAATTCGACCCCGAGAGTTTATACGAGGCGTGAGATCATTTCAAAGATTTATTGAGGAGATGCCCACATCACGGTCTACCCATCTGGCTGCAGATACAGACTTTTTACAATGGTTTGTTTTCTGCTAACCAATCTATTATAGATGCAGCATCTGGGGGATCGATCATGCGGAAGACACCGGAAGAAGCGTATGACTTATTGTAGGAAATGGCGTCCAATAGCTATCAGTGGCAATCGGAAAGAAACACGTCACAGAAACCAATAGGAGTCCATCAAGTGGGTGAGATTACTACTATTTCGGCTCAGTTGGAAGCTATGAACCGGAAGATAGATAGCATGGGTGCAGCAGCGATGCAAGCTCAAGCTGTCTTCTGTGATTTATGTGGAGGCGGTCATCCGAGCATTGAGTGCCAGGCAGGTAACCCATTCATGCAAACTAATGAAGTGGTGAATTTTGTAGGTAACAGGCATCCCAACAATCTGTACTCGAACTCATACAACCCGGGGTGGAGGAATCACAACAATTTTAGGTGGACCAACAAAGAGAATGTGTTAAATCCACAGCTACAACTGGGAGGGTCGAATAAGCCAAGTATGGAAGAGCTAATAGCCAAGTTCATAGAGTCAACTGAAACCAGGATGACTGTAAGTAATCCAACAAGCATGGAACACAACGGAATAATAAAATTTTGGATTACTAAACTGAGGATCTATACATAGGGATTCATATCGGATGAAGGTTTACAAAAGTCTCACCCTTGTAGCGTGTTTGAGCAGATTCCACGGAGCAGCACCACGTCCAACGCCTCCTTCGAGTCACTAGCAAAACTTGTCAAGTTTTGCCTCAACGGTATCCACACGATCAAATCGGGAGAAGGGATAGTCTAAGAACAAGTTGCTAGACTCGTTCTTAAACCGAAACAAGAAGCACACTCGACAATCGAAAGATGGCACGAAATTTCCTTGAATTCTCTTCGGCTATGAAAAATCGAGAGCAAGCAAGGTGGTGCGGCCGTGTGCTTTAAATTTTAGGTTGGAATGATATGAATTGTGTTACCAACAATTAATCATAACCTTGTATTTATATTATAAGATTTAATTAAGGTTTAAGGCTTTCTTAAAGCCTCATGGGCCCAAACCCATGATTTAATTAAATCCTTATAATCTTTTAATTAAAACTCTTCTTAATTAATTAATTCATCCAATGAATTTAATTTCCCTTATCGATTTAATCTTTTGTGCGACCAGATAGGATCTTGTAATGTTGGTAGTGACATAAAATCTCATTTTATGTCGCAAGCATTGAGCGGTATCTAGCAACACATCAATGCTACCCAAATTACAAGAATGTCAATGACTCGACATAACCTTTAGAACTTGTGATAATATTAACCATGTAACTTAATCCCTTTGTCCTTTGTGTTTAGATTGAACACGAGTCATGGAATAGTCATACTCGTATATTCAATATTTATTTCTTGATCCCCAAGTAGAACTAGAATAAACGAATAAGCTCGATATCTCATATCGACTCATTCGAGCATGGCCATGCATTTTAGTTCTCACTTGATCAAGGGCCAAACACATCTCCTGTTATATAGGAGGGACAAATCCTATCTCGATCAGTCAACATCCCTCTACATAATTCGTAGTGTATCCAATAGTCCCCTTTATAGTTACCCTGTTACGGGTAACGTTTGACAATATCAAGATACATAACTCCTTATGTTGGGATCTCTGATGATCACAAGTCGTAAGGATTACATACATTATTATCACTATGAGAATTGCATATGACGATCATATAACTATCCATGTTGCATTCTCATGGTGGGTCTGTCCAGTACATCGTTCTCTAACATGTACCCATGTGTCTATTTGATATCTCATATCAATGAACAATTCATCAATCAACACATACTAGTCTCTACGTATTATTATTATCCCTATTCATGATAATACTTGACTAGGGACAATGTTTAAGAATAATACAATATTATTCTAAGGACATTAACATATATATTAATTCACATTGCAGAGTTAAACGAATAATATATAATATTGAATTGCCATAAATAAACACTTATAAGATTTGGGTCCAAGTTTGTTAGTGGCGTGACGTCTAACGAAAGCCTCACAACCCCAAATCTTCATAAAAGACATACTAGGATGCTTCCCAGTCCATATCTCATATGGTGTCTTTTCCACTGATTTAGATGGAACACGGTTCAGTAAGAAAATCGATGTTTCTAGAGCGTGTCCCCAAAACGATATCGGAAGATCTGCATGACTCATCATTGATCTAACCATGTCCAACAAGGTTCGATTTCTCCTCTCGGATACACCATTCCATTGTGGAGTATACGGAGGAGTGAGTTGTGGGACTATCCCACACTCCTTTAGATAGTCATGAAACTCTTGGCTTAAGTATTCACCTCCTCGATCTGATCGAAGGATTTTGATACTTTTGCCAAGTTGGTTTTGTACTTCATTTTTGAAATCTTTGAACTTTTCAAAGGTTTCATGCTTATGCTTCATTAGGTACACATACCCATATCTACTGAGGTTACCAGTAAATGTAACGAAGTATTGAAAACCACCTCTAGCTTGTGTACTTATTGGTCCACATACATCACTATGTATTAGTCCCAATAAAACATTTGCCCTTTCACCTTGTCCCTTGAAAGGGGCTTTAGTTGTGAGGGCCTGGTCCTAATCAGAGGTTTAATTAACACACGATTGTTATATTAACGTAAACAGCGGAAGATTTAGTTAAAAACTTTATCAAAGTGACCCTCAAAATTTTTCGCATTTTGTTTCTAAAATATTTCCGAATAGTGAAAATACTTATTTCCAGTTTTACATCTAACATGATATTCATCGCATAAGCATTACATATAATTTCTCAGTAAAGTAATACTTAAAAATACAGATACTCAGGGCATACCCCGGTAATTTAAAACATAAGTAAAAATACTAAACAACTACTAGGACTCAAAACATAAATCGTATACCTGAGCTCGCTCTCAAGGAGCTCTGGTATTTATCGATGCTTCATCTCGAGCATCCACAGTACGTCCACCTGCAATACCTGTCATGTCCATCCAACAAAGACATGACAGCCCCCCGCGAAGGGGGTCAGAACCCCAGTACGAGAAACAGATAAAATCACAGTGTATGACAAATAACATGCGATGTATGCCGTGCATGAATGCAAATGCACATGAAGGGTATCAAATCTCGAATATCCCTGTCTCAAGGGTCCAAAGGAAATCATCAATCACTCATCAGTGCTCGAGCAGGATGTGACACGCTCCGCGCTCCGATCTATCTCTCAGTCGAGCCATCGGCGGTCCATCATCCTCGTGTCTGGGCGACGTCGGCACGCTCGTCGCTCCGGCATCCCTCAGCTCACTCTCACTCCTGCCGAGCCAACGGCTGCCCATCATCCCCAGACACGCATCACTCATACCAAGAAAAGATATAGGTACCAAGAACGAATCAATAGGCTCAACATGACATGCTCAATGTCCATGCGT
The DNA here is from genome assembly GCA_907163345.1 of Haberlea rhodopensis. Taxonomy (NCBI): domain Eukaryota; kingdom Viridiplantae; phylum Streptophyta; class Magnoliopsida; order Lamiales; family Gesneriaceae; genus Haberlea; species Haberlea rhodopensis. The sequence continues at coordinate 4,171,361 of CAJQUN010000055.1, forward strand.
GTCAATGCATCATGCAATATCATAATCTCATGTGATGCACCTCAAATCTCATGTCATCATATATCATGCAGTCAATGTACCATGTAATTCACATACTGCAAATCAACTTATCACATAGTCACATAAGGAGCAAGTAATGACAAGTAAATCATACCCGGGAACATCACATGTCTTTGCCAGACATTGTGATAAAACCCGTTTTCTACGTACCTCGGACCAGTAATAATTTTACCGAGTGCTCCAAAATAGTCCCGAAATTATTTAACCTGGTCATAAATACTACAAAATTATCACTAAGTGTTTAAATGACACAAAAGCTAAAATAAGTTTTTAAAGGTGTTTTCCTACTGATTTTTCCTTCAAAATCAGACTGACCAGTTTTAGTAGAAAATTCATAATAAAATCATATGATTTCCAAATGACCTGATTCTAGTGCTCAAAGTTCCAAAACTCAAAGGACTTCATTTTCTTGTCTAATGATGTCGGGCTAATTCTTCCAGTAAAAGTAGTTAAAACACTAAATACGTAGCTTTTGAAATTCTGTTTTCCATCTCGAGCAGTGTTTGTAAAATCGCCATAACTTTTTCATTTTAAAACCAAAATGGTTGATTCTAGTGGAAAACGACAGAAAACGCAAAGTACTAAAATACCTATTTCTGGAGAGTTTTCGAAATTCCTAGCCTAAAATGCTCAGGAACTCGGACAACACTCTGCATGACATTTTCGCCCACATGCAGAACATGATTTGCACACTTGAAGTATAAAATTCATATTTAATTGACAATAAGTCCAAAATAAGTCATTCTTTTTTTTAAATTCAAGAGGATGAAAATATCTACAAGGTCATGTAGAAATCGACAACAGAATCGAAATTAAACTTTGTCCAAAGTTCGAAATTCTACACTGCATGTGCATTTCCAGCACATGCAGAGTTGAATCTGGCATAGTTTAGTAAAATGGGCGTATCTCACTCAAATCAATTCCAAATGATCCCAAATGTCAGCCACAGAACAAAAACTCATATATCTACAACTTTTGTTTGAGGCTCACAGTCAGATTCAGTCGTTAAGAAAACCGTAAATGCAACACTAGATACTGCATGCAACATCATTTCAGCTGAATCTTATGACAGCATGAGTTTTACTTCTTATTTCCATTTAAAACTCCAAAAATCGACCCAACCAGCATAAAATCGAAGATTGACAATATAAAGGGAATGATATACCTCCCAAGCTTTTAAAAACACCCAAAACCTTGAAGCTCTTCTCAAATCCTATCCAAAACCAAGCTTGCATGCAAGATTTGAGCAAAAGTTGGTGAAGGAAAGGGGGGTGAAGCTCTCGATTTTAATGGAGGGAAAGGAGAGAAAATGGTTGCTTGTTGGAGTGAGGAAGATGAAAGGAAATATCAGATTCATCATAATAAGCAACTCCAAGGCATAAATAAAGACAAAGGGGCGTTGGAAACTAGGCAAGCAAAATGGATTTTTTTTTTCTTTTTTTCAAAGCCAACTTCCTCCATGTGTCAAATAATGATGATTCATAATATGTATTTTATATGGTGATGGTCGAAATTTACATGCCTACATGTATAAGTTTGATGTATTTTATCTTGATTAAAAATAAGGTGTTATGATCCGGAACACCTCAATTCGAATTCTTCGCTTTTAATCACCCCGGTATATATACATACCTAATAATAGTCAATGCGTCATAATCCAGAACACCATAATTCAAAGTCTATATTTTTAATTATCCGGGTTCACTTAATCATCGTTAATCCGGATTAATTAGCATCGGGGCCTTACATTAGTCATCTTGCCCATTAAACAAGATTCGCATGTTTCATATGATTCAAAATCAAATGAATCTAATACTCCATCCTTATGAAGTTTAGATATGCGGTTCTCGTTTATGTGGCCCAAGCGACAATGCCAGAGATAAGTCGGATTACAATCATTATTTTTAATCCTTTTAGTATTTATATTATAGATAGGCATATCAAGATTTAATAAATAAAGACCATTCACCATTTGTGCACTAGCATAAAACATATCATTTAAATAAATAGAACAACAGTTGTCCTTTATCATAAATGAAAACCCACACTTGTCTAAACAAGAAATAGAAATTATGTTTTTGGTAATGGATGGCAAAAAATAACAGTCTTTTAAAATCAATGATAAACCAGAAGGCAAAGATAAATAATAATCTCCTATAGCTAATGCAGCAACTCTTGCTCCATTTCCAACTCGGAGATCAACTTCGCCTTTCGCCAACAATCTACTCTTTTTGAGGTCCTGCACATTTACACAAATGTGAGATCCACATCCAGTATCTAATACCCATGATGAAGAAGTAGATAAATTGACTTCTATAACAAAAATACCTGAAGTGGAAGTCACACTTCCTTTCTTTAGATCCTCCAGATATACTTTGCAGTTTCTTTTCCAACGACCGGTCTCACCGCAATGGAAACAGTTCCCTTCCTTCGCTATCCCTCCCTTTGGTTTCAGTGCAGAAGACTTTGGCTTAGATTTAACAAAGACCTTCTTGTTCTTCTTGTAGCTCTTAGCTTTAGTCTTTCCTTTGCTCTTATTCACAATAAGAACATTTGTAGGTTTAGACTTCTTGCTATTTGCTTCAAAAGTTCTAAGCATGCCAAGTAACTGTGGTAGTGTCTTTTCTATTTCAATCATATTGTAATTTAAGACAAATTGATTGAAGCTTTCAGGCAACGATTGCAAGATCACGTCAGTGGCCAACTCTTGGTCCAAAGGAAAACCCAGCTTCTCCAGATTCTCAATATACCCAATCATCTTGAGTACATGAGTTCCAACCAGACTCCCTTCTACCATTCTACACTGGAATAACGCCTTAGAGACGTCATACCTCTCTTGTCTTGCTTGTTGTTGGTACAGTTGCTTAAGGTGCTCGATCATATCAAACGCCTCCATTTCCTCATGTTGCTTCTGAAGCTCAGAGTTCATGGTGGCAAGCATAAGGCATCCAATATCAAGTGCGTCACTTTGATGCTTCTTGTAAGCATCTTTATCGGCTCTTGTAGCCGTTAGGGGAGGTTCCTCAGCAGGTAAGGGTTCCTCTAGGACATATTGTTTCTTTTCTTGTTTGAGGACTATCCTCAAGTTCCTATGCCAGTCTAGGAAATTTGTCCCATTTAATTTGACCTTCTCAAGGACCGATCGCAGTGATAAAGTGCTTGTTACGTTGTTAGTTGCCATGGATATCTACAATATAAATATGCAAAATAAGTTTATGATTTAATCATTTAACATGGTCTTATATTAAATGATACTCCCACTATTTTGTTAAAAAATATCAACCCTCGAAACCTTTAGTGGGCCAAGATCCATATTTCGCCTAATCTTGAGTTACTTTGGCTAATCGACCAAGACTCGGTTATTTAGGTAGACAACACTTTGTCAATTACATCACATGTAATTCTTGGATAGTTGGACGAACAACACTTTGTTCAATTCATCAAATGAATTATTATCCAACCCATGCCTCTAGGTTCCCAATCCTATTGAGATAACCTAGTTAAGTCGTACCCAATTTAAAGTATAACGGATATCACTTTTATCCTTTCGCGCCTTACTAAGATTGCCACAGTGCTTTGCTTTGGCAAACCCACATATGTACAATCGAAGTTTTTGACGAGTACTTTTAATTTTGGAAGGCATCTAAAACTTAATATTTTAGAGGGATTTATTGATCTGATGATTAGTTTGATAATTTAAAATATGTCCACTACATATAGTTGTATACATATCTACATATATGTGTAATACAATTATCAATCTAAAACATAAGATAAATCATGCATCAACATACATAATTAAATGTGACATGGTTATAGCCCCTACTAGTGATTTTCTCAAGCCAATGAGAAAATCCTAAGAGTCAACCTAAGGTAATTTCACAAGCACCTTCCTTTGGCTTCAATTTGTGAATGGCCTCCTCATCCCGGCTTGATGTTCCATCTTCATTGATCACCATCAACAAAATAAACTACACTATTTACAAGATATAGAATTCCTCGATTCACATTCGAGGGGAACATAGGGGAGGGATTACATTTAGAATAAAATAGAGAAGGCACGACACGCAGGTCGTATTATAAATTACAAACATTCACAGATCCTATCTAATAGGTCAAAGGGCTATAACCATGCACCATGCTCAAACAACACATAAAGCATGCTTTAACTTTTAATTAATTAAATTCTAAACATTTTAAATTTAATTCTAATTAAAACTGTAAAATAGAATTTTGAAAAATTATCGTACGCTCGGGACATCACATGCCACGAACTTAAGCGACTAAGCCACGAACCACCATGGTTCGAACCAACCAAACACACGGCTGGACCAATTATGGGCCTAGGCTTCGAAACCATAGCCCATGGCCGAACCATGACCGAGCGGCGGCGGTGCTAGGGTTCCAAACCCTAGCCGCCGTGCACCACTTTGAGTTTTTCATCGAGCCAACTTGTTCGAAACGCCGGAATCCTTGAGCCACGAATCATGGTCAGGTCATGCACGGTGGTGGCTCAACCATCTCGAGCCAAGGGTTCGAAAACCCTAGCTCTCATGTGGTGAAGCCACTTATCCATGCATGCTTGAACCATTATCGAGCCAAAGAGTTCAAAACTCATCCATGTCTCGAAACCTCCATGCACGAACATGAGCCACAACGACTATCCCCTCTCGAGCCAAGGGTTCGAAAACCCTAGCCCTCATGTGGCTAAGCCGTGGGTCAATTGTGCTAGGTGGTGGCCGAAACATTGGCCAATTAATTTGATTATTCGCCAATTATATCAAATACAATTTTACGATGATTTTCACAAACTCGATATTAACATATCATATATGTTTATACAGTTTTAAAGCATGCAATAATAATCCTAATTATGATTAAACTATTTAACCACATAAATCCGATATGAGCCTTGTACACGGCTCTGATACCACTGTAAGTAATCCAACAAGTATGGAACGCAGCGGAATAATAAAATTTTGGATTACTAAACCAATGATCTATACATAGGGATTCATATCGGATGAAGGTTTACAAAAGTCTCACCCTTGTAGCGTGTTTGAGCAGATTCCACGGAGCAACACCACGTCCAACGCCTCTTTCGAGTCACTAGCAAAACTTGTCAAGTTTTGCCTCAACGGTATCCACACGATCAAATCGGGAGAAGGGATAGTCTAAGAACAAGTTGCTAGACTCGTTCTTAAACCGGAACAAGAAGCACACTCGATTCACAATCGAAAGATGGCACGAAATTTCCTTGAATTCTCTTCGGCTATGAAAAACCGAGAGCAAGCAAGGTGGTGCGGCCGTGTGCTTCAAATTTTAGGTTGGAATGATATGAATTGTGTTACCAACAATTAATCATAACCTTGTATTTATATTATAAGATTTAATTAAGGTTTAAGGCTTTCTTAAAGCCTCATGGGCCCAAACCCATGATTTAACTAAATCCTTATAATCTTTTAATTAAGACTCTTCTTAATTAATTAATTCATCCAATGAATTTAATTTCCCTTATCGATTTAATCTTTTGTGCGACCCGATAGGATCTTGTAATGTTGGTAGTGACATAAAACCTCATTTTATGTCGCAAGCATTGAGCGGTATCTAGCAACACATCAATGCTACCCAAATTACAAGAATGTCAATGACTCGACATAACCTTTAGAACTTGTGATAATATTAACCATGTAACTTAATCCCTTTGTCCTTTGTGTTTAGATTGAACATGAGTCATGGAATAGTCATACTCGTATATTCAATCTTTATTTCTTGATCCCCGAGTAGAACTAGAATAAACGAATAAGCTCGATATCTCATATCGACTCATTCGAGCATGGCCATGCATTTTAGTTCTCACTTGATCAAGGGCCAAACACGTCTCCTGTTATATAGGAGGGACAAATCCTATCTCGATCAGTCAACATCCCTCTACATAATTCGTAGTGTATCCAATAGTCGCCTTTATAGTTTACCCTGTTACGGGTAACGTTTGACAATATCAAGATACATAACTCCTTATGTTGGGATCTCTGATGATCACAAGTCGTAAGGATTACATACATTATTATCACTATGAGAATTGCATATGATGATCATATAACTATCCATGTTGCATTCTCATGGTGGGTCTGTCCAGTACATCGTTCTCTAACATGTACCCATGTGTTGATTTGATATCTCATATCAATGAACAATTCATCAATCAACACATACTAGTCTCTACGTATTATCATTATCCCTATTCATGATAATACTTGACTAGGGACAATGTTTAAGAATAATACAATATTATTCTAAGGACATTAACATATATATTAATTCACATTGCACAGTTAAACGAATAATATATAATAATGAATTGCCATTCATAAAATCATAAACATTGTATGTCAAAACAATCATCTAATGACTTGTCTTAGGGCATATCCCAACAATGACGACTCAGGATGCATCCATAAAGAACTTGGAAGTGCAAGTGGGGCAACTCGCATCATTAATATCCGGACGAACGCAGGGCATGATACCAATTGGGACAGTGAAGAACCAAAACGAGCAAGCAAAGGCCATTGAGTTAAGGAGTGGAAAAAAGCTAAGACCGCAAGCTGAAGCAGAAGAGAGTCATGGAGAGACATCTGAAGGCAAGGATAAGACAAAGGAAAAGGCGACGGAGAAAGGTAAGAATTCTAACACTACACCGATCACACACACTGATAGGATAGTAATTCCTCCCCCATTTCCCGCAGCATTAAAAAAGGCTAAGATGGACGCAGAATTTGGTAAGTTTCTTGAAGTATTTAAGAAACTACATATTAATATTCCATTCGCTGATGCTTTACTTCAGATGCCTAGTTATGCTAAGTTTTTGAAGGAAATTTTGTCAAATAAGCGAAAGTTGGGTGAATATGAAACGGTAAGCTTGACGGAGGAGTGCTCAGCAATTGTGCAAAATAAAATGCCTCCAAAGTTAAAAGACACAGGGAGTTTTACTATACCTTGCACCATAGGATCAGTATCTTTTACAAAGTCATTATGTGATTTGGGTGCTAGTATAAATTTGATGCCATTCTCTATTTCAGGAAGTTGGGGCTTGGTGAACCGAAACCTACTAAGGTTTCACTACAATTAGCAGATCGAGCCATCATATACCCCAGGGGTATCATTGAAGACGTCTTAGTCAAAGTGGATAAATTCATCTTTCCAGTTGATTTTCTTGTACCAGATATGGAAGCAGATTCAGAGACACCACTGATTTTGGGTCGACCATTCTTAGCAACGGGAAAAGCAATCATCGATGTTCAACAAGGGAAGTTGATCCTCCGAGTAGGGGAGGATCAAGTTACTTTTAATGTTTTTAAAGCACTTCAACACCCACACAACGAACACATGTGTTTCAATGTAGATATTATTGATGTTCTTACAGGTGAGGTGTTGCAAGATACATTCAGGGATAACATGAAAGCATGCTTAGTGGAAGCTGATAAGCAACATTGCGAGGAAGACATCAAGAGTATAGCTTATATGAACAACACCAGTCCTTACATGAAACGAACCACTGAGAATCTTGGAGAGTTGGGAAAAAGGGATATTAAACCTCAAAAGCCATCAATTGAAGAGTCACCTACTCTCGAGCTCAAACCTCTTCCATCACATCTCAAGTATATTTTCTTAGATGCTGAAAAATCTTTACCAATTATTATTTCTTCATATTTGACAGGTGATAATGAGGAAAAGCTTGTGAAAGTCCTGCAAGAGCACAAGAAAGCATTTGGATGGAAGATATCAGATATTAAAGGAATTAGCCCATCGGTCTGCATGCATAAAATTCTTATGGAGGACACATTCAAGGCCGTGGTCCAACCACAACGTCGTCTTAATCCAAAAATGCAAGAGGTAGTAAAAGCTGAGATTATCAAGCTAATGGACGCAGGTATTATCTATCCTATCTCTGATAGCTCATGGGTAAGTCCTATTCAATGTGTACCAAAGAAAGGGGGTATTACTGTTGTCCCTAATGAGAACAATGAGTTAATACCTACAAGAACAGTCATGGGGTGGAGAGTGTGCATTGATTATAGGAGGTTAAATGATTCTACTCGTATTGACCACTTTCCCCTTCCCTTCATTGATCAAATGGTAGAGAAGTTAGCAGGGTATGATTTTTATTGCTTTCTAGATGGATATTCGGGATATAACCAAATTGCAATTACACCTGAGGATCAAGAGAAGACCACTTCACTTGTCCTTATGGCACATTTGCATTCCGACGAATGCCATTTGGGTTATGTAATGCACCTGCTACCTTTCAAAGATGTATCATGGCCATATTCCATGACATGATAGAGAAATTCCTAGAAGTATTCATGGATGATTTTTCTGTGTTTGGTTCTTCTTTTGATATATGTTTGTCTAACTTGACTTTAGTGTTGGCAAGGTGTGAAGAGACAAATCTTGTACTGAATTGGGAGAAGTGTCACTTCATGGTCCAAGAAGGAATAGTCTTGGGACACAAGATATCTGAGAAGGGTATTGAAGTGGATCGGGCAAAGATTCAAGTGATACAACAATTGCCACCACCGACAACAGTAAGGGAATCCGAAGCTTCTTAGGACATGCGGGATTTTATCGACGTTTCATTAAGGATTTCTCAAAAATTTCTAAACCTTTATCTCACTTGTTAACTAAAGATGCATCTTATGAATTTGATTCTGATTGTATGCAGGCGTTCAATACTCTCAAGGAGAAATTGGTAACCGCACCTGTGTTGGTCGCCCCTGATTGGGAGTTACCTTTTGAACTGATGTGTGACGCCAGCGACACCGCGGTAGGAGCAGTCTTAGGTCAAAGTTGGAACAAGGTATTTCATACGATTTACTATGACAGTCGCACTTTGAATGAAGCACAAATTAACTATGCCACCACTGAAAAATAGCTTCTAGCCATAGTTTTTGCTTTTGATAAGTTTCACTCCTACCTATGTCTTGCTAAAGTTATTGTGTACACCGACCACGCTGCACTTAAATACTTACTTGCAAAGAAAGATGCCAAACCACGCTTGATTAGGTGGATTTTATTAATGCAAGAATTTCACTTGGAGATAAGAGATAAGAAAGGTGCTGAAAATGTGGTTGCAGATCATTTATCGCGAATTGAGAACATTAATGATGCAAGTGACAATGAGGTAGATGAAATTAATGAAAATTTCCCTGATGAGCAATTGTTTAGTGTTTGATATGGTACCTTGGTATGCACATTTTGCAAACTATATTGTTAGTGGTATCCTCCCACAAAATCTGACTTTTTATCAAAAGAAAAAATTCTTTTCTGAGGTTAAACATCTTATGTGGGAGGAGCCATATTTGTTCAAAGTTTGTGCAGACAACATCATAAGGCGATGTATCCCCGAGGAGGATATGCAAGATATCTTGAAGCAATGCCATGGTGGAGATACAGGTGGGCATTTTGGAGCTACCAAAACAGCTGCTAAGGTACTTGCTTCTGGGTTTTATTGGCCAACGCTGTATAGGGATACATTCAGGTATGTCTCTCCATGTGATAGATGTCAGAGGGTCGGTAATATTTCTAGGAGGAATGAATTACCATTAACCAATATTCTTGAATGTGAGATTTTTTATGTGTGGGGAATTGATTTCATGGGACCTTTTCCAAGCTCTTGCTTAAATAAATACATACTTGTCGCAGTAGATTATGTGTCAAAGTGGGTAGAGGCAGAAGCTTTGCGCACTAATGATGCTCGAGTGGTTGTGCAATTTTTGAAAAGAAATTTTTTTACTCGTTTTGGCACCCCTCGAGCAATTATTAGTGATGGTGGCACTCATTTTCGTAACAAACAATTTGAAAAGCTTTTGAGTAAATATGGTGTCACCCACAAAGTGTCTTCGCCTTATCATCCACAAACCAGTGGGCAAGTAGAAGTTTCGAATCGAGAGTTGAAGAGGATTTTAGAAAAGACCGTGACTCTAAGCCGAAAGGATTGGTCCTTACGCTTAGATGATGCACTATGGGCTTATAGAACTGCTTTTAAGACACCTATTGGCACATCACCCTATAAGTTGGTATTTGGTAAGGCATGTCACCTCCCTGATGAACTTGAGCATAAAGCATATTGGGCTATTAAATGGTTAAACTTTGACTGTCATGTTGCAGGTGAGAAGCGTCTTTTACAATTGAATGAGATGGAAGAATTTAGGAATCAGGCATATGAAAATGCCAAGATTTACAAAGAGAAAACCAAGAAGTGGCATGATTCTCATATACAAAAGAGGGACTTCAAGGTAGGAGATGCCGTACTCTTGTTCAACTCCAGACTGCGACTCTTTCTAGGCAAACTACGTTCTCGTTGGTCCGGGCCATTCACCATTTCAAAAATCTACCCCTCTGGAGCAATTGAAGTTACCGATCCCAGCAGGGGAACATTTACAGTGAATGGGCAGCGCTTAAAGCATTATCACATGAGCAATGAAGTCCAAACAGTTACCTCTATAGTTTATCTTGACAACTGAGAGAGAGGAGATGACAGTCCAGCTTGGGACTATAAATCAATAACTCTTTCTTATTCCCTTTGTTTCTTTTTCTTTTTCTTTAGTTTAGTTTAATTGATTTTGTTATTTTGTTTCTTTTGTTTTTAGCATGAATCCGTGTGTGCTGTACCGTACTAACCAGTTCCCCTCCGGAGCATGATGAGGACGACGATCAGTGACGATCGTCGTCATGGTATGTGTTTTACCTTTACGCTTATTTGTCTTGTACATTGAGGGCAATGCACATATTAAGTTTGTGGGGGTTTTGTTTATATTTGTAGTTTTCGCATTTCTGCTTCTTGTCTTGTTTCTTTTCTTGCATGACTGCACTTTTATGAGACTAAATCGTCCTTGAGCACTTTCAACAAAATTGTTTTTTAGAAAATGAGTCAATACTTGAGAAATGATGAGTTGGATTTGCAACGGTAATACATGATGAAATTAATCCCCATTTAGATAGGAGTCATGAAATTTTTTAACTTGTTTGTATATATCCTTTGTTGAGCTTATGTCAAAATTGAGGAATAGTTTGAGCACGTTTTGAGTCATGATTGAGTGAAGTATGTATTGAATAAAGTGAAAAGTTGTGTTAACTATGATTAGTCTTGAGCATCATAGAAAACTCTACAAATTTTTTGAAAGCACTTTGAGGCGAAATTTTATAATTAGGAACTTGACTTGGAGATGATTTAGGCGATCTTTGGACCGTTTGTGCCTTTCAAGCTTACCTTGTGTACATCATTCCTTAGTGTCCCCTCTTGAGCCTTATTGAAAAAGAATGGTATATGCATTGCATATAACTAGACCCCCATTCGACATTTTTGGCTAACTCATTATACCTACCTTGGATTGAGCCTAAATGAAAATTTTTATCCGTCCCGAAGAGAGTATAATGAATCTTATTCATTGCACTGAATTATTATATGTAGATGAGTTCATTGTGAAAAACAAAAATGAACAAAAGAATGAGCAATAAGAAAAGATGTAGAAAAAAGCCTTGAAAACATTCAAATAAGACCCAAAGTGGCCAAGGTTAGAAAAGTTGAAGAGAAGCTCAATATTGTGTGAAAATTTTTAAACTGATTCTATTATACTCTCTTCGTTGCATTTATCCTACCTTTCTTTGGAGCCGACACCAAAAGGCCTAACATTATAAGCTTTTAAAGACCTTCTGATCCAAGTCTAGGGAATAATTACATTAGTTGAGAAGTGCTGGATAGTAAATTTGTAGAGTAATCCATCTTGACTTTGAGTTTTTATGGCACATTTTGATCTTAAAAGATATGTATATAACTCATGTTTGACAATAGCACACACGCACGTTCCGATGTTGCGATGTATTGTTTACCTTAGGAGAAAACGCTTCCTGTTGAACTTTGAATGACTCTTATTGATGTGTAAGTATGATTGCTGAGCTTTTACTTTGAGTTGTAAAGATGATTCATTCAAAGTATTAAGTTTGACTCTACTTTTTGAGCTTATTGCTTGCTCGAGGACGATCAAGTCCAAGTTTGGGGGAGTTGATAAGCTTAGATTTTAAGTGTTTTTAGCTGTAATTTCTTTCCGTTTTTCGTACTTTTTCCTGGATGAAATTACGCTTTTTGGTATTTATTTGCTTGTTTCAAGAAAATAGGTCGGAAATGGAAGAAATGAGCTAAAATGAAGAAAACGGGTGAAATTGAGGCGAAAAAGAGAAAAATGAAGAATTCAGATTTTTAAGGCACCGATCGATCGAGAATATTTCTCGATCGATCGATCCGGGCCAATAGATTTCAGCAGCAAATTATCGAAGTGTCGATCGATCGGAACAAAATCTCGATCGATCGATCGAGGCAGAGAGTTTAAAATGCTGAAGCGAACAGTGCACCGATCGATCGAAAAATCTTTTCGATCGATCGATACGCGATTTTCTGAAAATCTTATCTTCCAGAAATAACTTGATTCTCGGGGGATTTAAAAAGGAAATCTCTTCCAGATCATGGGATATCATATCAGAGAGGGAAAGGAGCCGATTTTCATCACCCTACAACCCTAGCCGCCGCCGAGAAGAAGCCGGGGAAAAACCATCATTGTTCCCCGTCGTGGTCTGTCGTATTGATGGACTGCATATCGGGGGACGAGGCCAGGCGAGTGGGTTTGAGGAGCATGCGAGATATCTTGTGCGCACGAGTCTTGGAAAGAGGCATCCGTCCCTCCCCGATGTTGCGAATGATTCAATGCTTCCCGTGATGTAGTGCATGCGTGAGATTCGAGTGAGCAATTTGAACCCGCGAGTAGGCTTTGTTCCCCGTCGTGGTCTGTCGTATTGACGGACTGCATATCGGGGGACGAGGCCAAACGAGTGGGTTCGAGGAGCATGCGAGATACCTTATGTGAGCACGAGTCTTGGAAAGAGGCATCCGTCCCTCCCCGACTTCCTCCATTCATCGTCCAAGCTTGAGCGAGCCGTTTCCGGAGTGCAAGGAAGGAGCAAGAGAAGAGATTACGGTGCAACGCACGGATTCGTTCCAGCATTTATCGTATTTCTAAACTCGGATTTATTTGATTTTCATTTTAATTGGATGTTTTTTAGGTTGAGAAACAATTAAACGTCTTATTGATTTGTTTTGAATTGAATTGAGTTTATTTTATCAAGTTTGAGTATAATTGTGTTTGATTTATTGATTCGAATGTGTTTGAGTGGATTGATTTATTACTTTTCATGAATTAAATGCTTATTAAGATCAAAGCCTAGCTAACTTTGATTGAATTTTGTGAGTTATAACCGAGATCGAGAGATAACGTTATAATACGCTACAATAATTCATGATGTATGTTTAAGATTGAGATCGACAGATAAAATCACATACGTGAGCACTTTGAATCGAGAGATTTAGAGTATTTATGCAATATCGGATTAGTAAATAAGTGAACGAGAGTTGCTTGTTCTAATTTGATATTAGTTTCTATACAGCTCGAGAGAGTGTATTGAATAATAACGAAAACCTTTCACCTTAAGAATCAATTGTTTGGTAATTGCCTATTCAAACGAATCTTTGAAGATAACATAGTTGAACAAAGAGCTAGATAAATTTATCGAGCGAAATTCCTTTGCATATCCGGAAGCCATTTATTTTATCTATTCTTGTTTTATTTGGGTCCTTTAGTTCTAGAGTTGCATTAGTTTAATCTACCATCTTTTTAATCGTAGGCTAAATATAATTTTACTTGTTTTATTTGGTACTTATATGTTAGTCCCTGTGGATTCGACAACCCTTACTTTCATTTAACTATACTAAAACTTGACAACCGTGCACTTGCGGTATAGAATCGCGCTACACTCTGAAATCTTTTGTTTAAAAATATCGCGGTCAAACGTCACGAGTTTACTTGAAATTAACGTGAATGGCATGATAAGACGATAGGATAAATGATGATATCCCAATGTATAATGACATAAGTAATAAATAATCATTTAATTATTTATGGCGAGTAATCTAACCAACAATAGAATGATGTCATTATGAGGATACATGTTAACTATGAACGTCCATGATAAATGGCTTAATATGTTTTGAGATTGAGTTAGAAATGGGAAGGCGTATAAGGGAGAACATATACATGTAGCAATTACTAATGAACCTTTTTAGTAATTACTTGGCCTTACATGTGGATTAGATGACGATATACGATGAGACTGATGTTTATGAAATGATGAACAGTGAAACGTTGTCGAGTCATGAAAAAGTACAATAATGATGAATATTGTTGATTAAGTTATTGGAAGAAGTTATATTGGTGAGATATGCAATTGATTTAAGCACACAAACTTGCAATTGTATGTTATAGCATGACGTGTACATGAATGTGTGAGATTTCGATGCAGGAATGTTCATGTTTGATGACTGAGGCAGTATGAATATCAGTATGCGTAAATGACAAGGTGTGTAATTATGCTATGTGGATGTGAGAAGTACTAATGAACTTGTTAGCACTTATTGTACCCCAGATAATAACTGGGTGATGAGATGTGGAAAGTTGATACTTTCGAACATGCGAGTGTCATGATGGGCACGATGAGATTATGCTAATATGTACCCTGTTGATGATTGCATATGTACAGGTATGAAATTATGTGTACGAAGTTAATACTATTGCAATTTCATAAAGGTTATACTAAGGAAAGAATAATATGAGATAATATGAAAATGACATTATAAATTAGGATGGATTTGCTGAGGTAATTATAATGTTGTTGATACGTACATGTATGATGTGAATCTAGGGATTTAATGAACTTACATGATGAACTTGCATAATGATGGTTAGAGGGTATGATACATACACCACGTACTTGAATTGTATGCAAGATAAAAAAAAATTCTTTAAGAAAATGTCTGATAAGTGAGAATAATTGAAATGTAACACCATATGAGATGTAATGCATATTACCATGTCATGGAAGAACATGCATGTGTTGAGAAAAGTTATTATGACCTTATAAGAACTATGCCTAACGTCAATAACAAGAAATGGAAAGTTGAAAAAACGGTGAGATAGAAGATTATAACAGCTTATGAATGCATGATATCGATTTTGAATGATTATGTTGAAAGTAATGAAGCTGTAGAAAAGACATTGCTAAAAGAACTGGTTAGTACACCAAGTGTGTCACTTGTGTAGAGACGTTAGAGGTTCCAAATCTACTAATAATGGAAATTCCTTTTGATATCGTTTTCCCGAACAAATGTATGACCTTTGTTGAGAAACTGCATGAGGAGTGTGGTAGGTCTTCCTTAATTGAATTAATGAAATGAAATGCCTACGCTTGAATCGAAAATAAATTGAAGAAATGAAGAAAGTAAATCTAGAATGATGTTTTGTAACATTCTAAATTGTATTTTGGCATCAATGATTTCTTGTTAGAAATTTAAACACTCGCTTTGTAAACGTTACAAGAATACGAAGGAGGATAGTTCCAATGTTGATTATTCCGTCGAACTCTGGTTTGAATGGATCATATCAGATCCAGTGAGATATTGAGACAATGTGACGATATGTCAAATCTATCTCTTGCATTTATGTTATGTGTGACTGAGATTTGGCACTTCTAACAAGTGTGTATGTTGAATTTCGAGGACGAAATTTTTTTAGTAGGGGAGAATTGTAATACCCATAACTTGACTAACTAGGTTAAGTTGCTTAATGCGATAAGTAAGAGGCGATTACAATTAATTACGATCGAACATCGTTATGCATTGAACTCGGTTAGAGATAATCGAATGTGATAGAATGTTATGGAAGAACCATAATCTATGAAATGAGGATGATGATTTAATCAGAACTGTGGTGCCTGGAATTTATTTGTCTCGGTATGATTGAGTTGGTATAATAGTCGATGGACAACTTTGTAATGATTATCGTAATAATAATTAGACTCATTTTCGAAATAAATCATGTATGATTAAATTATGAATTCAAATGTGTCGGTTTTATCATCATTATTTCGATCGGGGAGCCATTTTACATAATTGAGAGATAAAGGTAGCAAATAATATCATAGATGGTTGGAGGTTTGATTTGCAAATAGTTTTTATACAAAATATCCTACACACACTTACACCATCTGCACACACAAATCTCTACCACTCTTTCTCTCAAAAAACCTTATCCTTTCTTGCTTCTTCTTGAATGCTTATGATGCATAGTGAATTCTAACACTACCTTGTTTATGGAATTAAAGTGATACTCGAGCCTTCGGATGTCGAGAACGTCTAGACTCATGTCGTCGACCTTAAGGTAGAACAGGTTGACATTAACATTGGCAATGACACTTGCAAGGAGTCCGAACTATATACGAGGATGCTCCCTGAGAGGAGGTACCAGTATTGGTATTGAGAACGTGACCTTATATACGTAGATATACATATGTTTAATGCTCGCCTATGAGCATGATGGTACATGTATATGGAGTGTATAAGTAGTTGATTATCCTCTCTTCATTTAAGCATGCATGCAATTAATTGAGAGTGACTATTGCATGATTGACTTGAGGATATGATTAGTGCTATATCAAGTCTATGCATGTCGTGTCTTGAATGTTATTTGAAGGAATTACACTTCAAAATTTATGAAGGACATGTTATGATAGAAGACCACGGATGAGAATCCCTCATTGATATGGATGTATGCACTATTAATGATAATTGCACTAATGAATGTGTTTAGGGCTTGGGGTCCTTACATATCTGGATATCCTTGCACTTTTTCGACAATATGGTTTTGCAAGATGATTCATGATTCGTCAATCTCAATTCCAAGGAACTCGATTTGTCTTGTGGCAATTACTGACTTCCTTTCAGAGAGCACTAATCCTTCCTTGTAACAAACATCTGAAAATATTTCCAAATGTTTAAGATGTTCTTCATGTTTCTTGACGCGATGAGGATATCGTCAATATACACGAACATGAAGCTGAAATAATCTTTGAAAAGATTGTCCATCTTCCTTTGATATATATGGGGAGCATTTGACAATCCCATTGGCATGACATTCCAGATGTAGTGTCCTTGTGGTGTGGAGAATGATGTGAACCTTTTGCTTGCTTCCTCCATTTTGATCTGGTAGAATCCAGACTTACAATCAAACTTAGAAAACACATTGGCATTCTTGATGCTATTTACCAAATGTTCTATGCTATTTATCAAATTCCAAGATTTCTTTGATACCTTTGTAATTGATCACTAATCTTGGTTTTCCTCTTTTAATTTCTCCATGATTCCGTACGAGAAATCCCGGACTGCTGTATGGAGAGACACCTGCTGAGATTAGCTTAAGGTCAAGATGTTCCTTAAGTATCATCTGTGTGAGACCCCGATACTTAAACATAATGTAAGGTGCGATTAAGAGAACTAAGCATTTCAATATCAGAGTATTTAATCGTGTTGACATTTTGAGCTTACAGTTCAAATGTACCCATAAAATTTTCAACAGATAATAGTTACATTTCTCAAAACAATAGGAGTGACACTATAGTTCTACTCTACTACTTGTAGAGACTACGCAAAAGAACTCTGTCCTGCTATTGTAGTAGCACTCCTTACAGCTCAAAGTATCAGCCCCGACCCTAGTTCTCCTTAGCAAAAGCACCTACAAAGACAACCCCCAACACATGAGCACATAGCTATTCATATACAACACAATATGAATACGTAAGGCGTAAATGCATAATCATAAATACAAAACACTTCCTGTATTTTCATCGCATTTACAATGCCCATTGGTTGTCCCTGTACCACAATTCATAATCAAAACACTATATGAATATATGGCTTCACCAATAAATGTCATGACATATCATTTCTTTTTCTTGAGTCATTCATCATCAGTTATTTAAATGCTTCTTCGCTTTACAATCTCAAAACAAGCGGTATCTCATCCTCGCTTCTTCATACTAGCGGTATCTCATCATCACTTAGTATGGTATACCCCGCCTCCATGTGCAAGCGAGCCTCCCCCCTCCCGCTCCACATTTTTAGCGGTCAAGCGTAAGCATTAAAACCTTCACTGTGATCACCTCTGACTCGTGGAATACACCTCTTATTCCACATCACAATATGCAACAACAATGCATAATATGCAACAACAATGCATAATAACATGTAGCAACTCTTAATGCATTACATTGCATTCATCATGTGTCAAACAGACAAACATAAGTACATGTTACCGTTGGGATGCCCGTACGTCGCTTACGTACCTTTCCAAAATGTAGTGTGTGGTGGGACTCTATCCCCTGCGTTGTGTAGCCGTCTGTGAAGGCTCTACACCAGTGTACAACACAATATTAGATGCCAATTTATAATCCAAAATCAAAAATCCAACAAAATATCAATCGCCAGACTCCACTGTCCCATGGCGATCGATCGCGCCATTCATGGCGATCGATCGCGTGCCTTTGATTTTGGCTACTGGACGTCGGCGATCGATCGCCCCTTTTGTGGCGATCGATCGCCACATGGTCTGTGCGCGACATTTTCCAGAATGCTCTAACACTGATTTTCATACCTTTCGTTCTAACATGTAAGACACACAACATGCCCAAACAAACATGCTAGTAGCTACAATACACTACCCTGAGTGTAATCATACAAGATATGTACCCCAACCACAAACCCACATGCATTAAAAGCACCCTATAACATCAGTACTCAACCAACTTTTCCGAAAAACAGGGCATTGTCTTCCTGCCCAGATTTTTGAGTACCCACTTTCAAGCAATGAAATCTACCACATAAGTCATGAATGTTGCTCGAATAAAAATGTCAAAGGCTTCACAAAACTGCCATGCATAATTTCACATCAAAGGTTCACCCTAAAACCCATCTAACATGCATAATATCACCTCCTCAAAATCACTCCCACTCCACATTTTCCAGAAAAACAGGGCATACTCCTACCCAGATTTCCGAACACCCTACTTTACATGCTTATTTCCTCAACATAAAACATGTAATATACATAAGGAAAAATACTGAGAGCTACATAACAACACCATGTAAGCATTTAAATCGAAGGTTTTAAGAAACCTAAGCTAACATGCCATATTTACACAAATAAAAGTATGAACTTAAACAACTTAAATTCAAACCCAGAAATGGTTTCTCACCCCTTTTTGCTCCGATTTTTGGAAGCTTTCCAGGCAATAAAAATGGTGGATCTCCTTCTTTTCTTACTTATCAGGTGTTGGACGAAAAATGGGAGAGAATTGGAGGTGTTCCAGCTATGACAAGGTGGAGTGGGAGATGGGACAAGAGGCATGGGCAAGCAGCTGGCAGCAGGGTATGGGTCAAGGGGGGTGGTTGAGTGGTGGGTTAAGTGATGTGTTATGTTTTGGTCCCGGTATTTAGCGCGATGTATTAAAATATCCTCACATGATATTTTATAGTATTTTCTCAATAAAATACTTCAACTCCCATTTAAAAAAATGCTTTACCAAAACAAACAACACACACCCCAAATAATCATGCCACAACCCCAAAATCCCAACATATAACACATGTACCCTCACATGCATTTCCCAATATTATTAATTCAACACAAGAATTAATACCAAAATTTTCACATCAATGATTAATGTTTAAATAACACCTAATCATTTCGGGGATATCACAATACTCCCCTACTTATAAGATTTCGTCCTCGAAATCAGCATGCTTACCAACGCGAAGTAACACAAAACATAAACGCATACCAGAAAACAGCTCTGGATAGTGCTGCACCATGTGTCGCTCTGTCTCCCACGTGGCCTCCTCGACACCCCTACGATCCCACTGAACCTTGATCATAGGAATAACTTTGTTTCTCAGTCTGCGATCTGCCCTATCCAAAATCCTGATAGGCCGCTCAACATAGGAAACATCTGACTCAATCTGAACCTCAGAAGGCTGCAACACATGAGAAGGATCTGTATACTTGCCTGGTAGCTATTGTTGTAAGAGAACTCCACCAAGGCTATCGAGTCCTGCCATGAAGTGTCGAACTCTAGCACACAAGCTCTCAACATATCTTCGAGCGTCTGTATTGTACGCTCGGTCTGTCCGTCCGTCTGGGGATGATAGGCTGTGCTCAACCTCAACTCTGTACCTAGCGCTGACTGAAGACCCTCCCAAAAGTGAGATGTAAACCGCGGATCTCGATCAGACACAATCGAAACAGGGATCCCATGCAGTCTCACCACATCTCTGATATATAACTGTGCCATCCTCAAGTACGTGAAGGTCATACAGTAGGGAATGAAATGAGCACTCTTAGTCAATCTGTCGACGACTACCCATATAGCATCGAAACCTGAAACAGTCCTTGGTAAGTGGGTCACGAAGTCCATGGATATGTGCTCCCACTTCCACTATGGTATCTCCAAGCTCCTTAGTTCACCTCCAGGCCTCTGCCTCTCAGCCTTCACCTGTTGACAGATCAAACATCTCTTGACGAATGAGGTGACATCTTGTTTCATATGCCTCCACCAGAACTGGTTGCGTAGATCCTTATACATCTTCTTCCCGCCCGGGTGGACACTCATCCTGCTGCAATGAGCTCGCTGTAATATACCCTGACGCAACTTGGGTGTATCTGGAACCACCCATCTGTCGCCAAGTCTCAGAGAACCGTCCTCAGCCACTTTGAATCTCGATGGCTGCCCTGAATGAACCACTGACATCCATCTCTGAACTTCTGCATCGGTCCCCTGAGCCTTCCTGATGTGATCATAAATAACAGGCTCAGCTAACAAGGTCAAAACCTGTACTGGTGAAGTAGACACATCATAATCAAATCCCAAATGGCAGTAGGAGCCCAACATAGCTGATAGACACATGGCATCCTCTGCTGTGCTCCTCACCTTCCGACTCAAAGCATCGGCTGTCAAGTTTGCTTTCCCGGGATGGTATAGGATTTCACAATCATAATCCTTCAGCAGATCCATCCATCTCCTCTGCCTCATGTTCAGCTCAGCCTGTGTAAACAAGAACTTCAGGCTTTTGTGATCAGTGAAGATGGTGAATGAGGTACCGTATAAGTAGTGTCGCCATATCTTCAAGGCGAACACTATGGCTGCTAGCTCCAGATCATGGACCGGATACCTCGTCTCGTGTGGCTTCAACTGTTGACCGCTTTTTTTTTAAACAAAAGATATTTCAAAGAATGGGTTGAAGCGATTCTACCGCAAGTGCACGGTTGTCAAGTTTTAGTATAGTGAAAATTAAGTACAGGTTGTCGAATCCACAGGGACTAACGTATAAGTACCAAATAAGATTAATAAAATTATATTTAGCCTACGATAAAAGGAGTTTGATTAATTAAAGCTAAATTAAACTAAAGAATAAAGATTAAACTAAAAACAAAGAATAGAATGGTTCCGGAAATGCGAAGGTAAGTCACTCGAGAAAATTACCAAGCTCGTCGTTCAATTATATTATCTCTACTGATTCAACAGAATTCTCAAATTATCACACAATTGATTTTAAAGGTGAAAGGTTTTCACTATTATTCGATACACTCTCTCGAGCTGTAACGAAACTAACAATAAATTAGAATAAGTCACTCTCGTGCACCTATTTACTAATTCAAAGTTGCTTAAATTATCAAAACCTTATAACTCTAAATCTTTCGATTTCAAGTTCTCACGTATGCGATATCATCTCTCGATCTCAATCGTGACATACATCATAAATTAATGGAGCGTGTTACAACGTTATCTCTCGATCTCGGTTGTAACTCTCAAATTCAATCAAAGCTAGCTAGACTTTGATCTACACATGCAATCAATCTATGAACAATAAATATCAATGCGCTCAAATACCAATGAATCAATATATCAAACACAACGAACGAAAACTTCAATAATATAAACCAAATTCAATTCAAATCAAATACAGATGAGTTTAATTGTCTCTCGACCTCAAAAACTTCACCTGAAAATGAAAATCAAATAAATTAAGGTTCAGAAATACGATAAACGATGGATGAATCCGTGCGTTGCATCGTAATTTCTTCTCTTGTTCCTTCCTTGCACTCCGGAAGAGATTTGCTCGACTTTGGACGAAGAACGGAGATTGGATCTCCTTGGCGGCGTTGGGCGGCGGCTCCTTGACCTAGAAATCGTCTGAAAAATGTGTCTAATATCGTCTCTCTCTCTCAAATGGATCCAGCCTCTCTAAAAAGCCCCAAAATCTCGATAAATAAGGAAAATAAAATCTTCAGATTTCGCGTCTCGATCGATCGAGATTTTCACCGATCGATCGGTGTACTGTTCACGTCAGCCTTTTGCACTCACTGCCTCGCTCGATCGATCGAGAATTTCCACCGATCGATCGAGATTTCTCAAAATTTGTTGCTGAGGTTACTGCCTCGCTCGATCGATCGATATTTCCACCGATCGATCAAGCCTTCAAAAAATCTGATTCTCGCTTCTGGCTGGCTCGATCGATCGAGAATAAATCTCGATCGATCGAGATTTGGGAAATTCATCTTCTTTCATTTTCTCTTCTTTTACGCCTCGATTTCGCCCGTTATCTTCATGTAAGCTCATTTCTTCCACTTCCGGTCTAATTTCCTGAAACAAACGAATACACACCAAAAAGCATAATATCATCCAGGAAAAAGTATGGAAAATGGGAAGAAATTACAGTTAAAATCACGCAAAATTTAAGCCTATCAACTCCCCCAAACTTAGACTTGATCGTCCTCGAGCAAGCAATAAACTCAAAAAGAAAAGTTAAACTCGATACTAAGCATGAGTCATCTTCACAACATATGTAACAACTCAGAAATCCTACTTACACATCAATAGAAGTCAATCAACATTTAACAAGAAGCAATTTCTCCTAAGTTAAACAATACATCGCAACATCGGAACGTGCGTGTGTGCTATTGTCAAACATGAGTTACATATATATCTTTAACATCAACATGTGCCATATTAACTCCTAGTCAAGATTACTTTGAATTACTCTACAAGTTTACTATCCAGCACTTCTCCACTAATGTAATTGTTCCCTAGACTTGGATCAAAAGGTCTTGAAAGCTTATAACGTTAGGCCTTTTGGTGTCGGCTTCAAAGAAAAGGTAGGATGAATTCAAAGAAGAGAGTATAACAAAATCAGTTCAACTATTTTTGAGCTTCTCTTCAACTTTTTTCTAGCCTTGGCCACTTTGGGTCTTATTTTGAATTTTTCTTTTCAAGGCTTTTCTCTACATCTTTTCTTTTTCTTTGCTCATTCTTTTGTTCCTTTTGAACTCATTTACATATAACAATTCTGTGCAATGAATGAGATTCATTATACTCTCCTAGGGGTAGGTAAAAATTTTCTTTTAGGCTCAAACCAAGGTGGGTATAATGAGTTGCCAAGAATGTCGAATGGGGGTCTAATCATATGCAATGCATATACCATTCTTTTTTCAATAAGGCTCAAAAGGGGACACTAAGGAATAATATATAACAGGTAGGCTTGAAAGGCTCAAACGGTCCAAAGATCGCCTAAATCATCTCCAAGTCTAGTTCCTAATTATAAATTTCGCCTCAAAGTGCTTTCAACTAAACTGTAGAGTTATCTAAGATACTCAAGACTCATCATAGTTAACACAAGTTTTCAATTTAATCAATACATACTTCACTCAATCATGACTCAATAAGTGCTCAAAGTATTCCTCAGTTTTGACATGTAGTTAACAAAGGATATATACAAACAAGTTAAGCATTTCCATGACTCCTATCTAGATGAGGATTAATTTCATCATGTATTACCGTTGCAATTCCAACTCATCAATTCTCAAGAATAACTCAATCAATAGAAAAAAATTTTGTTGGTAATGCTCAAGGACGAATTAGTCTCAACATCATGCAGTCATGCTAGGAAAAGAAACAAGACAAGTAGCAATATGTGCAAAAGCAAGATATATACAAATAATCAAAAACCCCCCCAAACTTAGCATGTGAATTGCCCTCAATGAACAAGAAAAATAAATGCAATGGCAAAGACACATACCATGACGACGATCGTCACTGATCGTCGTCCTCATCATGCTCCGGAGGGGGGACTGGGTAGTGGTGCTCCTCGCCCTGATATGTCGGAAATGGTGGGTACTCGGAAGGTGGAGGTGCATGTGGCTGGTAAGGTGTGAAATGTGGTTCCTGCGGTAACTGGAAACCTGGAAAGCCCTGGGCCATGGCAGTGTTCCATGCACTATGATAACGCATGAACTCCATCTGACGCTGAGCTACCTGCTCATGGTCATCTGCAATGCTCTCTGCATGCTATGAATGTCCCGCTGCATGCTGTGAATGCTCTGCTGCTCCAGACGAATGTCTTGGAGATCCCTATGAAGAGAGTCCAAAGTAACACGTGAATGTCCTGCAGCAGAGGATGATGCTCCAGCTTGTGTAGTGTCCGAGGGTCTTCGTCGGTTCGTAGGATCAGCTACAATGATTGGTGTCTTCGGCGGGAGTAGCTCCTCGTCTTCCCCCCATGTCACTCCGTATCGCTGACATAAGGCAGTGATCGTGGATGGAAACGGTAGTGCGGAGGTCGGTGGGCTACTTCCAATCTCTTGAATATGATCACTGATGATCTCACCGAAGTCCACATCCTTCCCTGAGAGGATGGCATAAACCAGGACCGCTCTATCTTTTGTCACCTCAGAAGTGTGGGTCGATGGACCCGCGAGGCGACAAATGAAAACCATGCTTGGGCCTCTGGCTTCAAATTTTTCTTTAGAACCAACTGTGGCTCTGCTTTATCATTCCTTTGCCAATCCACTCCCGGCTTGCCAATGACTGTCAATACCTCATCATAGTCGATCCTGCTGTTCTTGAACGATTGGTATTCACAGTTGTGAATGAAAGGCATCCGGTGAATAATATTGATTGTGGCTCGATCCGCCAACACATCTTTCCCTCGAACATAAACACTTACTCGGTGCCCTGGTTGAACAGCTCGAAGATTTGTATAGAACTCCCTCACCAGTGGCACCACAGCATCAATCGGTGCCTGAACGAATTGAAACCATCCTTTTTGGCGTACTGTCCTAATGACAGGACACTCCAATTTATCCAAGCTCATTCCCCTTTCACGGCTCAGGGGTTTCTTATGGTAGATGGGGTATAACTCAGCAATCTTGGCATTGAGAAATTTCTGTTCATCATAAACTGGCTCAGAAACAGTGGCCTCTGCCTGCTTTTGCTTCTGAGAAGCTTCCGCCTGCTTTGACCTCTTTCTGGATGACATTTTCTTGCCAACTGATTCCCAACTAATACAATTCAATCCAACTAACACCCCACAACACTGTCAATCCGACACCCTTCAATACTACAAAACTTCCTCCAAATTTCAATCTTTCCTAACCCACTTCTACTACAATTCAAAACTTAGCACCAAAAGATAAAATCTTTGAGAATTAGAGACCAATTACCGCTTAAAAATCCGATCTTGTGAAAGTTTGGCACTTGGCTTGGAATTCTCCTTTTGATTCACTTCTACCCAATCGGCCTTGCAATTCTTCAAATCTGAAACGAAAATCTCATTAGAATGAATATTACTTCTTAAAGTTGAAGTAATTTGAAATTTGATGAACAAAATGAGGAGATTAGATGAATGGATTTGAAAGAGGCGGCTAGGGCTTTTGTTGTGGAGAGGAGAAAGATTGAAGTTTGAAAGTGATGAATGCTGCGTCTGTGCCCTTATTTTTTTTCAAAATTTTCTCTCGCTCGATCGATCGGAAAAATTCTCGATCGATCGAGCGAGGCAGTAGGCACAATGTCATTTTAAAAATTCGGGCGATCGATCGAGATTTCCACCGATCGATCGCCAGCAGCAGCAACCAAAATTTGAATTTTTTTTTTTTTTTTCTCAACATCTTTCTCTCGGATTGCCTCGCCTATAACCAACTTGCTCTTGCTTTCACATCTGCAATAGAAAATACACGAATTCATTCCCAGACAAACTCAAAAACAAACAAACTAACAAAAACTCAACAAAACAAGAAATCAAAAACAAAACTCAAGGAAGGAAAAACGGAAGTTCTTAATTTATAGTCCCAAGCTGGACTGTCACCTCCTCGTCTTCATCAATTTGATGGCTCCTTCGGATTCTTTACAGAATCACTCGGGAGCGTACCTTGCGTCCTCCCAGATATCAACGTGGCCAACTGCCCTATCTGCACTTCCAAATTTTTAATAGATGCATCCTGATTCTGCATCCTCACCTCCGTTGATGAAATCAGCTTTGCCATCAATTCCTCCATACTCGGCTTTTGTGTGAACCCGGCCTGCGGTTGAGGGTTCAACACATTTTCTTGATTCGACCACCTCAAATTTGGGTGGTTCCTCCACGGTTGGTTGTAATTCGAGTAGGAATTATTGGGTGGCCTGTTACCTACAAAATTAACAGCTTCAACGGATTGGTTAAATTGATTACCTGCCTGGCACTCGATGCTAGGATGACCGCCTCCACACAGCTCACAGAAAATAGTTTGGGCCTGCATTGCTGCTGCTCCCATGCTGTCTATCTTCCGGTTCATGGCTTCTAATTGAGCCGAAAGAGCAGTGATCTCATCCACTTGATGGACTCCCATTGGTTTCTGTGGCGTGCTCCTCTCAGATTGCCACTGATAACTGTTGCACGCCATTTCCTCCAACAAGCTATATGCTTCTTCCGGCGTCTTTCTCATTATGGATCCCCCAGATGCTGCATCAATCATTGAACGGTTAGCAGAAAATAAATCGTTATAAAAAGTTTGTACCTGCAGCCATATGGGTAGACCATGGTGTGGGCATCTCCTCAACAACTCCTTAAACCGATCCCACGCTTCGTATAAAGTCTCGGGGTCAAACTGACCAAAAGTCGTGATATCGTTCCGCATCTTTGCCGTCTTGGAGGGGGGAAAGTACTTTGACAAAAACGCCTTTGTCATCCCCTCCCATGTTGTGATAGAACCTGCAGGTAAAGAATTCAACCATGCCTTAGCTTTGTCTCGTAATGAAAAGGGAAAGAGTCTTAACCTGATGGCATCGTCAGAGACGCCATTGTGTTTGAATGTATCACAAATCTCCAAAAAGTTGGAGATGTGATTGTTCGGATCATCTGTAGCTGCTCCCCCGAACATCACTGAGTGCTGAATCATTTGTATGATTGCCGGCTTGATCTCAAAATTGTTTGCTTGAATCGTCGGCCTCGTAATACTCGACAACGATCCATGAAATGCGGGTTGTGCAAAGTCCATCATCGATCTAGGGTGCTGTGCTTCGTTATTGTCAGCCATTTCTCGAGCTTCTCGTAATCTTCTTAGTAACGTTCTCTCTATCTCTGGATCAAACGACTCGAGAAAGGGTTCCTCTCTTCTATGCATGCACTAAAGAACCGATTCCTGTACAAAATAGACAAAAGGAGACAACAAAATGCACAAAGTTATTCACAAAGATCAACAAAAGAAAACAAAGAAAACAAAAATGCAATAATAAAAGAATTGGCTAAATTACAATTAACTAATCTCGTATGATATTATACAGATTAGTCCCCGGCAACGGCGCCAAAAACTTGACCGCTTTTTTTTTAAACAAAAGATATTTCAAAGAATGGGTTGAAGCGATTCTACCGCAAGTGCACGGTTGTCAAGTTTTAGTATAGTGAAAATTAAGTACAGGTTGTCGAATCCAGAGGGACTAACGTATAAGTACCAAATAAGATTAATAAAATTATATTTAGCCTACGATAAAAGGAGTTTGATTAATTAAAGCTAAATTAAACTAAAGAATAAAGATTAAACTAAAAACAAAGAATAGAATGGTTCCGGAAATGCGAAGGTAAGTCACTCGAGAAAATTACCAAGCTCGTCGTTCAATTATATTATCTCTACTGATTCAACAGAATTCTCAAATTATCACTCAATTGATTTTAAAGGTGAAAGGTTTTCACTATTATTCGATACACTCTCTCGAGCTGTAACGAAACTAACAATAAATTAGAATAAGTCACTCTCGTGCACCTATTTACTAATTCAAAGTTGCTTAAATTATCAAAACCTTATAACTCTAAATCTTTCGATTTCAAGTTCTCACGTATGCGATATCATCTCTCGATCTCAATCGTGACATACATCATAAATTAATGGAGCGTGTTACAACGTTATCTCTCGATCTCGGTTGTAACTCTCAAATTCAATCAAAGCTAGCTAGACTTTGATCTACACATGCAATCAATCTATGAACAATAAATATCAATGCGCTCAAATACCAATGAATCAATATATCAAACACAACGAACGAAAACTTCAATAATATAAACCAAATTCAATTCAAATCAAATACAGATGAGTTTAATTGTCTCTCGACCTCAAAAACTTCAAATGAAAATGAAAATCAAATAAATTAAGGTTCAGAAATACGATAAACGATGGATGAATCCGTGCGTTGCACCGTAATTTCTTCTCTTGTTCCTTCCTTGCACTCCGGAAGAGATTTGCTCGACTTTGGACGAAGAACGGAGATTGGATCTCCTTGGCGGCGTTGGGCGGCGGCTCCTTGACCTAGAAATCGTCTGAAAAATGTGTCTAATATCGTCTCTCTCTCTCTCAAATGGATCCAGCCTCTCTAAAAAGCCCCAAAATCTCGATAAATAAGGAAAATAAAATCTTCAGATTTCGCGTCTCGATCGATCGAGATTTTCACCGATCGATCGGTGCACTGTTCACGTCAGCCTTTTGCACTCACTGCCTCGCTTGATCGATCGAGAATTTCCACCGATCGATCGAGATTTCTCAAAATTTGTTGCTGAGGTTACTGCCTCGCTCGATCGATCGATATTTCCACCGATCGATCGAGCCTTGAAAAAATCTGATTCTCGCTTCTGGCTGGCTCGATCGATCGAGAATAAATCTCGATCGATCGAGATTTGGGAAATTCATCTTCTTTCATTTTCTCTTCTTTTACGCCTCGATTTCGCCCGTTATCTTCATGTAAGCTCATTTCTTCCACTTCCGGTCTAATTTCCTGAAACAAATGAATACGCACCAAAAAGCATAATATCATCCAGGAAAAAGTACGGAAAATGGGAAGAAATTACAGTTAAAATCACTCAAAATCTAAGCCTATCAACTGTCTAGAAGCATAAGCCACTACATGTCTGTCCTGCATCAGTACGCATCCTAGGCCCTGTAGCGATGCGTCAGTATAAAGGATAAACCCCTTGTTCTCCTTGGGAATCACCAAAACTGGCGCTGAAGTCAATCTGTGCTTCAACTCCTGGAAGCTCTGCTCACAAGTTTCCGACCATAGGAATGGAACTCCCTTCTGAGTCAGCTGTGTAAGTGGCTTGGCGATCTTTGAGAAACCCTCGACGAAACGTCGGTAATAGCCAGCCAAACCAAGAAAACTTCGAATTTCACTGACTGAAGTAGGGGTAGACCAATCCATAACTGCCTCTATCTTCCTCGGGTCTACTGATATCCCCTCTCGTGATATGATATGGCCCAAAAATGATGCACTGCTCAGCCAAAACTCACACTTGCTGAGTTTGGCGTACAACTGATGATCTCTGAGAATCTGAAGTACTGTCCTCAAATGATCGGCATGTTCCTCCTCACTCATTGAGTAGACAAGGATGTCATCAATGAATACGATCACAAACTGATCGAGGTATTCCTGAAATACTCTGTTCATCAGGCTCATAAAAACTCCAGGTGCATTTGTCACTCCGAATGGCATCACTAAGAACTCGTAGTGCCCATACCGAGTTCTAAAAGCCGTCTTTTGGACATCGCCAGCTCTAACCCGCACCTGATGATAGCCTGACCTCAAGTCTATCTTCGAGTACACCTCTGTACCCTGAAGCTGATCGAACAGATCATCAATCCTCGGAAGTGGATACCTGTTCTTCACTGTGGCAGACGCATTGAACCATCCTTCTTTTTCACGAACAAGACTGGTGCACCCCAAGGAGATACACTAGGACGAATGTATCCCTTGTCAAGGAGCTCCTGTAACTGTACCTTCAGCTCTCTCAGCTCTGCCGGTGCCATCCTGTACGGGGCACGAGAAATAGCAGAAGTCCCTGGCAGCAGCTCAATGGCGAATTCAACATCCCTGACAGGCGGAAACCCCGGAATCTCATCTGGGAACACATAAATGAATTCCGCCACAACTGGAATGTCCTCGGCTCTCACTTCCTTTTCGTACGATGCATCCATGGCATAAATAAGGTACCCAGTGTGGCCACGTTCCAATAACCGTGACATCTTAACCGCTGAGATCACTGGAATCCTTGGACGAGAGCCGTCCCCATAAAAAGTCCACTGGAACCCCTGATCAGTTAGAAAACGTACCATCCTCTGTCGGCAATCTACCACAGCTCGGTATCTGCTCAACACATAAATGCCGATAATGCAGTCAAAGTCTGCCATCTCTAACTGAATCAGATCGGCCCTCAGATCATTGTCCTCAAAATAAATCAGGCAATCAGATAACAGTCGATTCGCAATCACATGCTTTCCCGTGGGTGTCGAGACCATGAGAGGCGTGGGTAACAGAGACGAGCACAAGTGATATCTCTCCACAAAAGCAACAGATACAAAAGAATGAGAAGCACCTGTATCTACCAAATAAATGCAGGGTACGTAAATAAATGACACGTACCAGCAATGACCTCCTCCGGGGCTGCCTCAGCCTGCTCCCTAGTCAGTGCATACACTTGTCCCTGCGGTGGTCCTATCGCCTGACCTCCCTGTGGTCGAGGCACAAACTGCTGCCTCGGTGGTGCCGTCCTAGCATCAAATCTTGGCCTATTCGGCCCTGAGTCTGCCTGACTTGCCCGATTGGGGCAATTCCGAGCTAAGTGGCCCACCTTGCCACAAACATAACAGCCTCGGCAGTCACGTGACAAGTGAAATCCTCCACAGCGGTCACACCTGTCCCCTCCTGCCTTACTCCCCTGTGTAGGTCCTCGATTGCTCTGCTTCTGACCCTGAGATTTCTTCCCGCTAAATCTGGAAGATGATGAGGCTCCACGAGCCTTGAACTGATCCCTTCGTGGTTTCAAACTATCAGTAACAGGCCTCTGTGATGGCACGGAAGGGGGTACAACGTCTTTATACGCTCCCACAGCAATCTGTGCCAGCTCTGCCCGTGTCAGGGCGTCATCAAAAGAGCTGGGGTTGTTGGAGACAACCCTGTCAAATAGTTCTGGCCTCAGTCCTTTCAGGAAATGCCTCATCTTCGCATGGCTGCTCACAGCGATATGGGGGACATACCTCAACAGTGAGGAATACTGCAAAGCAAAGTCTGAAACTGACATGTTCCCTGCTTCAAATTAGTGAACTCGTCCTCCTTTACTTGTCTGGCAGCTGCAGAAAAATATCGGTTAAGAAACTGGGTCCTGAATACAGTCCAGTCCACTACCATACCTTGAGCCCTTAGCTCCATCACAGTGGTCTTCCACCACATAGAAGGCTTCTTTGCCATCTGAAACTCGGCTAACCTCAGCCATGCGGTACGTGCACAGGGCGCAGTCACAAGTATCTGCTCTATCCGTTCTAGCCACTCTTCGGCCCCTTCCCCAGACTCGGTCCCCTCAAACATGGGTGGACGGAAGTTCAGAAACTGTGTCAAACTGAGCTCCCCTGGTAATAACATCTGTGCACTGGGCTCCACTCCTACAGCAGGTGGCGGTAAAGGATTCATATGAGCAACACTAGCATTCATACTGCCCATATCCCCTACCTCTTCATTGAGGTTCTCCGGGTTAATAGCCGCCATACTGCAACACAAGAGTTAACAACAATACCAAAAGCAGTTCATAATATAAGCCGTTAGATAACAAGAGTATTATATTCAAAGCATGTTAGTATAACACTTATACAAAAATATGCATCACATGCATAACATGCCCAACAATGAATACCTAACCAACTTGTCTCTAAGGCTACCCTTCACTCTTCTCTGGTTATCTAACCACTACTCTGATACCACTAATGTGAGACCCCGATACTTAAACATAATGTAAGGTGCGATTAAGAGAACTAAGCATTTCAATATCAGAGTATTTAATCGTGTTGACATTTTGAGCTTACAGTTCAAATGTACCCATAAAATTTTCAACAGATAATAGTTACATTTCTCAAAACAATAGGAGTGACACTATAGTTCTACTCTACTACTTGTAGAGACTACGCAAAAGAACTCTGTCCTGCTATTGTAGTAGCACTCCTTACAGCTCAAAGTATCAGCCCTGACCCTAGTTCTCCCTAGCAAAAGCACCTACAAAGACAACCCCCAACACATGAGCACATAGCTATTCATATACAACACAATATGAATACGTAAGGCGTAAATGCATAATCATAAATACAAAACACTTCCTGTATTTTCATCGCATTTACAATGCCCATTGGTTGTCCCTGTACCACAATTCATAATCAAAACACTATATGAATATATGGCTTCACCAATAAATGTCATGACATATCATTTCTTTTTCTTGAGTCAGTCATCATCAGTTATTTAAATGCTTCTTCGCTTTACAATCTCAAAACAAGCGGTATCTCATCCTCGCTTCTTCATACTAGCGGTATCTCATCATCGCTTAGTATG
Organism: Haberlea rhodopensis; assembly: GCA_907163345.1. Classification (NCBI taxonomy): domain Eukaryota; kingdom Viridiplantae; phylum Streptophyta; class Magnoliopsida; order Lamiales; family Gesneriaceae; genus Haberlea; species Haberlea rhodopensis. The sequence continues at coordinate 4,204,076 of CAJQUN010000055.1, forward strand.
GTATACCCCGCCTCCATGTGCAAGCGAGCCTCCCCCCTCCCGCTCCACATTTTTAGCGGTCAAACGTAAGCATTAAAACCTTCACTGTGATCACCCCTGACTCGTGGAATACACCTCTTTATTCCACATCACAATATGCAACAACAATGCATAATATGCAACAACAATGCATAATAACATGTAGCAACTCTTAATGCATCACATTGCATTCATCATGTGTCAAACAGACAAACATAAGTACATGTTACCATTGGGATGCTCGTACGTCGCTTACGTACCTTTCCAAAATGTAGTGTGTGGTGGGACTCTATCCCCTGCGTTGTGTAGCCGTCTGTGAAGGCTCTACACCAGTGTACAACACAATATTAGATGCCAATTTATAATCCAAAATCAAAAATCCAACAAAATATCAATTTTTCAAAACTCTGCCTCTGGCGATCGATCGCTACCACTTGGCGATCGATCGCCAGACTCCACTGTCCCATGGCGATCGATCGCGCCATTCATGGCGATCGATCGTGTGCCTTTGATTTTGGCTACTGGACGTCGGCGATCGATCGCCCCTTTTGTGGCGATCGATCGCCACATGGTCTGTGCGCGACATTTTCCAGAATGCTCTAACACTGATTTTCATACCTTTCGTTCTAACATGTAAGACACACAACATGCCCAAACAAACATGCTAGTAGCTACAATACACTACCCTGAGTGTAATCATACAAGATATGTACCCCAACCACAAACCCACATGCATTAAAAGCACCCTATAACATCAGTACTCAACCAACTTTTCCGAAAAACAGGGCATTGTCTTCCTGCCCAGATTTTTGAGTACCCACTTTCAAGCAATGAAATCTACCACATAAGTCATGAATGTTGCTCGAATAAAAATGCCAAAGGCTTCACAAAACTACCATGCATAATTTCACATCAAAGGTTCACCCTAAAACCCATCTAACATGCATAATATCACCTCCTCAAAATCACTCCCACTCCACATTTTCCAGAAAAACAGGGCATACTCCTACCCATATTTCCGAACACCCTACTTTACATGCTTATTTCCTCAACATAAAACATGTAATATACATAAGGAAAAATACTGAGAGCTACATAACAACACCATGTAAGCATTTAAATCGAAGGTTTTAAGAAACCTAAGCTAACATGCCATATTTACACAAATAAAAGTATGAACTTAAACAACTTAAATTCAAACCCAGAAATGGTTTCTCACCCCTTTTTGCTCCGATTTTTGGAAGCTTTCCAGGCAATAAAAATGGTGGATCTCCTTCTTTTCTTACTTATCAGGTGTTGGACGAAAAATGGGAGAGAATTGGAGGTGTTCCAGCTATGACAAGGTGGAGTGGGAGATGGGACAAGAGGCATGGGTAAGCAGCTGGCAGCAGGGTATGGGTCAAGGGGTGTGGTTGAGTGGTGGGTTAAGTGATGTGTTATGTTTTGGTCCCGGTATTTAGCACGATATATTAAAATATCCTCACATGATATTTTATAGTATTTTCTCAATAAAATACTTCAACTCCCATTTAAAAAAATGCTTTACCAAAACAAGCAACACACACCCCAAATAATCATGCCACAACCCCAAAATCCCAACATATAACACATGTACCCTCACATGCATTTCCCAATATTATTAATTCAACACAAGAATTAATACCAAAATTTTCACAACAATGATTAATGTTTAAATAACACCTAATCATTTCGGGGATATCACAATCTGTATATCTTTCCGATCTTTCTGGTTCATGAGGATCAGTTTGTACCTTGCGAACTCATATTCTCTTCCAGTTCTCACTTCAAAGATGTGGTAAGCTCGTTTCGGTCCCACCATGCTAGAGGATCCTCATTGTAGTTCCTCTGAATCTTCCTTTTTACTTCCTATAGAGTAATTTGCTCTTCGAGGGATAGCATCAGGTTGCATGGCTTCCTCATGTAATGACTTTTTCAGTAAAAGTGGGATGTCGAGATTAACTTCTTCTTCATCTTCATCCCTATCTTCATTATGTTTTCTGAATGACATTACATTTATACCATCAAAAGACATTTTTCTCTTTTGACCAGTTCTTTGTTGCCTAAATTGAAGAATTGCTTCACCAAATCTCCCCTGATCCTTCATCTTAGAGTGTCGAAGTTTTCTTTCATCACCACACTTGCTGCGAAAACTAATGGGGAATTTTCTGTGAGCCTCCCGTAGTCGTTGCACAATAATCTTATGATCACAAAGGGTTGTGAATATAAGTCTCCTTGTTTCGTTCTCCTGAGTGAACCGCTTGAATGTCTGTAGGAAATTATTTCCTAGCAGCATATCAACACACGTATCATGAAAATAAATAGGTGGAGTGTGATATCCCTGAAATAATTATGTGCATTTGGGCCATTACTTATGTTTATGTGATTAATATGGCGTAAATTAATTATGGTGGTGAAATTTATAGTTATGATGTGGGCATGACCTGGTAGTACATTTCACGGTGCATGTGATGCATGTTGGGAAATTTGGTTGTTGGCATGGTTATTTGAGATATATGCTAATTATTTTGGAAAGCATGTCTAATTGGGGCTGCGATGCATTTTTTGGAAAAAATGCTTTTAAAATATCATGTTGGGATATTTTATACATCGTGTTAAATGCTGGAACACATTTTAACTTAAACCCACTACCCATACCTTAACTCACTTCTCCCCATCACTCTTAATCACACCAAACCCTTTCCCCCCAAAACCAAAAAGTCGACCAAGAGGAGGAGAAAGAGGAGAAGCTTGGTTGCTTGATTCTTGCTAGTTTTTTAAGCTTCAAGTGGTATGGATCCCTCCTAGCGTGATTTTATTATGTTTTGAAATGAAACGGGCTTATGGATTTGGGGGAAAGCGATTTTGTTGGTTTGATGTTTTTGTATGTGGTGGTTTTGTGTTTTATATGTTGGTGGTAGCGTTTATCGGTACGCCCAAATTAACCCACTCAAGTTAATAACAGTTATGAATGCAGTAGCGTGAGTAGGGATCGATCCCACAGGGAAGTGACTATTTTTGTGCTAACAAGAATCAAAATAGGGGGTTTTCGAAATTCTTTAACTCTAAATTAATTAAACTAAAGCAAGCAAATCACTAGTTTATCGAGATTAAAAAGCAATTCTTGGTTTTTGGTCAACTTTACCTTTGGAAATTATTCACTTGATCATCAAATCACTTAAACATTTGAATTCATTCAATTATTCATCAATTGAAAACTTAATTCCTCCCTCACCTTAATCGTAGTCAAATAGAAAGCAGCATTCAATTCGACTCTTATCAAATCTTTAACCAAAATTACAGCCGTTAAGATTAAATCAATGATAGTTTCAAAACTAGTAAGTTTAATGAATCTAATCAATAAAAACTACAACCGTTAGAATTAATCATCCAATCGTTTTTCCTAAGAATTCAATAACACCAACAACAAGTAATTATCAATCTTAGTTGCTTCTTAATTAACATTAGATAGTGTGTGATTACTAGGTGATCAATCTTTCAATCAAACACAACAATAATAAGAATCATAATCTGCAAAAAAATTGAAATTGAATTAAAAATTCAACAATCAAACCAAAATTTTCACAGGTATATTTATTCCAAAGGCAAGTATCCCTCAACCAAGAATTAAAGTGTTTATGTGATATCCCCAAAATAATTATGTGCATTTGGGCATTGATTATGCTTATGTGATATTTATGGTGAATTAATTTAGTGTATGGTGTTAATTACTTTAGTGTTGAATTAATTAATATGGTGAATGCTTAGACATGCGGTGGGCGTGACCTGGTAATGTATTTCAGGGTGCATGTGATGCATGTTGGGAAATTGGGTGTTGGCATGGTTTATTTGTGGTGGATAATGATTATTTTGGTAAAGCATGTTTTTAATTGAGGTTATTGTGCATTTTTGGAAAATGCTTTTAAAATATCATGTTGGGATATTTTATACATCATGCTAATTAATAGGGTGCCATTTAATCTTTAAACCCACTATACCCCGTCACACTTTACTCTCACACCACTCTTACTCAAACTCTCCCAACCCTATTCCCAAAAAACCCCAATCACGTTTCTTGCAAGGAGGAGGAGAAGGAATATTGAAGCTTTTAAATCCTTGATTTCTTGCTAGTTTTGTAGCTCAAAAGGTGAGCAATATCCTTGGTTAATGTTTGATCATGTTTGTTTGATTATGGGTTTGTATTTTGGGAGATAAAATGGGTTTGATTTTGGGAATGTGATGATTTGATTGGTGTTGGATTTTTCGTGTTATTAATGTTTATATTGAAGGTTTATGGTGTTTTGATGTTGTTGTTGGGTTTGTATTTGAGTTGGTATGGATTGGGGAAGGAATAAGGTGTAAAAATGGCGATTTTTCATGTTGCAGGTCGCGGCGATTGATCGCCCAAAACGGAGCGATCGATCGCACACAGGCAGTAGCAAAATACAGCATTTGGCGATCGATCGCCAAGTTGGGGCGATCGATCGGTGAGGCGAGCGATCGGTCGCTCCAAAAATGGCGATCGATCTTCTATCGCCAGATTTTGGCATTTAAGGCTGCTGGACCTCGCGATAGATCGGGACTCGATACCGATCGATCGCGAGATGCTAGAATGGGATATTTTGGTTATTTTGTGGGATTTTTTGGTATCGGACTATTATTGGCTTCTAATAGTGGTTTGTGTGATTGTGTAGAACCATCCCAGGTAGCAACACAACAATGAAATAAAGTCCTACCAAATTCTACATTTTGGAAAGGTACATAGAAGACGTACGGGCACCCAACGGTAACATTTATTTATATACTTATTGGGATGTGCATTGTGGATGCAAGTATAAATTGGATTGTGCATTGTGGATGCAAATACATGTTGAATTATGCATTGTGATTGCATATATGTATGATGAATACTTGGTGCATATCCCATGAGTCATGGTTATATTCGAGTGATGATTTTAAATGCTTTGCCGCTGTCATTTGAAGCGATGATAGAATACTTGCCGCTGTCATATCGTAGCGAGGAAATAATATTTGCCGCTAAAATGTTGAAGCGAGGGTGAACGCCGCATGTCACATTTAAAGCAAGGTTATTCGATGCCGCTGATATGTCGAAGCGAGGGGTATTAGTGCCACGGTCATGACAAGCGAGGTGCATTAAAATACACTGTTATAACAGACTAGGGATTGGTTATCGGTGTTAATGAAATGGTTATATGTCATGACATTTGTAGAACCATAATATAATCCATTTATTATGATTATGAGATATGATACAGGGACAACCAAAAAGGGAGCGTTTTAAATGCAATGGAATATAGGAAGTGCTTTGGATTTACGGTTTATGCATTTATGCCTTATAATCATATTGTGTTGAATATGGATTATTATATGCTCATGATTTGGGGGTTGTCCTTGTAGGTGCATTTTGACTTGGAGGGCTAAGGACCTGGTTGATGCAATGAGCTTCGTGAGGAGTGCTTTTGGTATAGGATAACATGATCCTTTTGTATAGTCTCTACTCCAGGAGTAGTGTAAAACTATAGGATTAACATTCATTTAGCTGGGAATGTAATTAATCCTTCTTGGAATTTATTTTGGCACTGTAATCATAATAGCTCGGGGCATCAACACGAACTTCATACTCTGTTAGATGTATGCTTAGCTCTTATTGAACCTAAATCCACACTTAAGGTATCATGGTCCTTACAGTTTAGCTACTCATAATTTGATCTAAAAACCAACGAAAATTGTATCTAAACATCAAACAATCAATAGAAAAGAAACTTACTAAAGCGAAGCACGATTCTGGCCTGTTGATTCCGTCTTCGTTCTTCGAGCGTTCTTCACAAAAATTGAAAGAAAAATTATTCTAAAAATTAAAACTGTGTTCTAAGGTCTGAATAATGTCTTCAAGAGGCTGATATCTCGAGTATATAGGCTTGGGGGCTGATGGAGTAGGTTAGAATCCAAGTGGAAATGAAAGAAATCAAGTCTCCAAACTTCTCAAAATACTTCAGCCGATCGATCGAGCACTTTCTTCCGATCGATAGCCAACTTTCGGTCTCTCTCGATCGATTGAGCTCATCATTCCGATCGATCGAGCTCTCGCAAAATCTGTTGCTTAAATTTATGTCTCGATCGATCGATCGAGCTCATTCTTCCAAATGATCGAGCACCTTGTATAAATTTTATGCATTTTTCTTGGTCTACTTTGATCCCTTGTCAACTCCAATGCATTTCTTGATATTTATTCGCCTTAGTTAGCTCGATTTCTTCGATTCCACCTACAATTACACAAATATACGATTATTTAGCATATGTATCAAATTATCCATCAAAATATACCAAATCGTAAACAATTAAACTCAATAGATGAGTCTATTTCTAGTCACATCAAACTCCCCCATACTCTTTACTCGACCTCGAGTAAATCAGATAAAACTACAATATTTTTGTTTGGCTCATAGATTCATAACAAACTAACTTATCTCCTCTTTAACGCCTCAACAATTTTAAACATGCATAATATTGAAAGGTGGTGAAAAGTTAACAGTGGAACAAGTTCAATCCCTAAGCATCTCATACTTAACAAATAGTGAGTGTGCGTGTGTGGTCATAAACAAGTGTCATGTAAAAAGATCCAATAGATGTAAACTCACAATAGTTCAAGTTATACACTAACACAAGTACAAGCTTACTTGCACATTCTTCTCCACTGTCTTAGCCATTTTGCAAACAAATATCAAGTAGGTCTTTATTAGCTTGTAGCTTGTCCTAGGTATTGGCTTATGAAAGAAAGGGTAAGCTATATCAAACAAGAGAGTATAATGTTATGCACAATAAAGAGCTTCTCTTCTTGCATGAATTTTTCAACTTTGTTTATTTTTCACACCTTGTATATTTTTGCAAGGTTTATCTCAATTCTTTTTTTCTTTTGTGTCTTGGCTCCCCTTGGAGTCATATTTTTAGCAATTTTGTCAAGGAATCCCTTTTTTTCCATGCATCTCATTCTTTTGACAATAAAGTTCACAAAACATTTGAATCATTGAAAACATAAGTGCATGTGAATGAAATACAGCATACTCCCTTCAAATGTGTGGATTAAAATCACATTTAGGCTTATTAGGGAAGGATGATAAGCTAGTCAAAGAATGTCGAATGGGGGTCGTTTGTATGCTTAGCATACAACCATTCTTTTGCATTAAGGCTCAAAAGGGTACTAATGATTGGTTTTATTTACATGGTAGGCTTGAAAGGCTCAAACACATCAACGATCGCCTATATCACTTTCATGTTTGCAAGTAGTCTAGACATGGCCCTCAAATAGTATGTAATTAAGTTCTAACATGTATTAGAGATTTCTTAAGACTATCCCAAAGTTCACACAATCTTCACTAAGCTATGCACACTTCACATGTTATGAAGGATTCGTGCTCAAAATATTCAATTACTAAGTCAAAGCACACTTTGCATTAAAGTTCAAAGTGTTCCAAGGTTAACAATTCACCTATGTTCAAAAGCATGCATGCCATCAATTAGGTTTCATCATGGGATAGTGATTCTAATCATGTGTTCATTACTAACTATGAGCTCAAAATTTTTCAAATTTTTCGATTTTTTTTTGTGTTGTTGTAATAGGAAAGCAATAACACACCACTAATCCCTCCCCCATACTTAAATCTTACATTGTCCCCAATGTAAGGCAAAAATATAAGAAAAGAGAAAAGTCTAACGACTAAAGTAATAAAAAAAAAGGGAGAAAGGAAACTAACTCCCCTTGGGTTGCCTCCCAAGCAGCGCCTTTGTTCAATGTCGGTGGCCCGACGTCAGTCCTCGCGATCAGTCGCAGTTAGGTGGATCCTCTAGAGCCACCTTGATGTTCACTTGTCCACCTTCCTCGTTTTGGACACCATCGTAATAATGCTTGACCATTCACCTTGAATGTCTTAGTGGTGTCCAAACTATGAATTTCCACTGCACCACGGGGATACACATTAGTAATGATATAAGGTCCATGCCATCTAGAACGAAGCTTACCTGGAAATAGGCGAAGGCGTGAATGGTAAAGGTGAACTTTTTGACCAACTTCAAAACTCCTTCTTGATATCATTTTGTCATGGAAGTCGTCTTATCCTTGTAGATCCTTGCACTCTCATACGCCTCATTCTTATCTATTCTAGTTCTTGCAATTGCAACTTCGATGCATGCCACTCTCATCATAGTTCATGTTGCTTCACAACCCAGAATGCTCTATGCTCCAACTCTACAGGAAGATGACATGGTTTACCAAAAATTAGTTGATATGGTAACATACCTATTGGAGTCTTTTATGCAGTCCGGTAAGCCCAAAGCGCGTCATCCAGTCTTAAGCTCCAATCCTTCCTTGTTGGGTTGACAGTCTTTTCCAATATGGCTTTGATTTCTCGGTTAGAGACCTTGGCTTGGCCATTTGTTTGCGGATGGTAGGCGGTGGAGACTTTGTGGGTCACATGATACTTCTTGAAAAGACTTTCCACCGTCCGATTGCAAAAGTGTGTACCTATATCATTGATTATAGCTCTCGGGATTCCAAACCTAGAGAAAATGTTATGTTTGATAAAATCTGCAACAACTTTGGAATCGTCAGTCCGGCTAGCGATAGGTTCCACCCATTTCGAAACATAGTCAACGGCAAGAAGTACATAAATATGACCATAAGAGATAGGAAAGGGTCCCATAAAGTAGATGCCCCATACGTCAAAAATTTCAGAAAAAGAATGGGTTGTTGAGGCATCTCCTTTCTTTGGGAGATATTACCGGTCAATTGGCATTGCACACAGTTTTTGCAAATATAGTAGGCATCACGAAACAGGGTAGGCCAAAAGAATCCACATTCTAGCACCTTCCTAGACGTTCTCTTTGCACCAAAATGTCCACCACAAGCGTATGAATGGCAGAACTTAAGAATGTTATTTACCTCAGTTTCGGGTATGCATCTTCTAATGATTTGGTCCCGCAGTTCTTCCATAGGTAAGGATCATCCCATACATAGTATTTGGCATCACTCCTTATCTTAGCTCTTTGAGACATAGACAATTCAGAAGGTAGTACATTAGAGGCTAAGAAGTTCACAATATGAGTATACCATGGAAGATTGTCACTTATGGAGAGTAGATGCTCATCCAGGAATTCCTCCTTCAAACAAAGCTCCTCATCCACATGCGGTAGACGGCTTAAGTGATCCGCTACTTTGTTCTCGCTGCCCTTCTTATCCTTGATTTGTATGTCAAACTCACTCAAGAGTAAAATCCATCTTATCAACCTGGGTTTTGCCTCCTTCTTCGTCATTAGATAGTGAAGAGCTGCATGATCAGAATAAACAATGACTTTAGTACCAAGTAGATAAGATCGAAATTTTTCAAGAGCAAAACCAACTGCTAAAAGCTCTTTCTCAGTAGTGGAATAGTTCCGTTGAGCATCATTCAAGGTCTTTGATGCATAGTAGATGGCATGTGAAGCATTCCTTTCTCTTTGGCCCAAGACAACGCCAACCGCATAGTCACTGGAATCGCACATGATCTCAAAAGGCTTACTCGAGTCGGGTGGTTGTATGATGGGGTAGAAGTCAATGACTCTTCAGTCGATCAAAAGCTCTCTTGCTTGCTTCATCCATCTCAAAAGGATCATCCTTTTGCAGTAGCTTACACAAAGGTGTAGCTATCTTAGCGAAATCCTTGATGTACATCCTGTAAAAACCTGCATGTCCAAGAAAAGAGCGCACATCCCGAACACAAGTAGGATAGGGTAAAGATTGCATAACATCAATTTTTGCTTTGTTGATCTCTATACCATTAGCAGAAATGACATGACCCAATACTATACATTGTTCTACTATAAAATGACATTTTTCAGAATTTAGAACAAGGTTAGTCTCTATGCATCTTTTTAATACAAGTGTAAGGCTAGCTAGACAATCCTTGAATGAGTTACCGTAGACAGTAAAATCATCCATGAACACCTCTAAAATATGCTCAATAAACTCAGAAAAGATGCTAACCGTATGTGATATCCCCGAAATGGTTAATTGCATTTGGGCATTAATTGTGATTATATGATTAATTATGGTGGTAATTAATTATGTGTTGGAATTATTATGTTGAAATGTTTAGTCACATGGTAGATGTGATCGGGTTGCATTTCCGAGTGTATGTTGGGCATGTTGGGAATTATGGTTGGAAGCATGATTTATTTGCCTTGGTTAGCAATTAATTAGAAATCATGTGTTTAATTGATATTTCGGTGCATTTGGTTTAATGCTTTGGAAAAATATCATGTTGGGGTGTTTTGTACACCATGATTTGTGGATTGCATTTTAATTAAACTCAACACTTTTATTCCCCAACCCCACCTCATCCACTCTCACTTTACCTTTACCAAACAACACCCAAACCCTTCCCCTTTCTCTCCATTTTCGAGTTCAAGCTTTGGGGTGAAGAGAAACCTTTCAAAAATCTTGATTTGTGGAGTATATTGAGTGATTTGAGGTCCCCAAGAGGTATGGATACCTCATGGTTAATTTTGTTGTGTTTTGTTTAAGTTTGGTATGATTTTGAAGGGTTTTGAAATGGGTTTGTGTTGGGTTGTTGTGGGTTTGGTTATATGTTGGATTTATACTTGTTTTGAAGTATATTTTGGTGGTTTATGTTGCATTTGATGTTGTTGGTTTGTTGGGTTAAGTGTTGGTATGGATTGGAAGGTTTTTGGGAGCAAAAATGGTGAAAATCGCATGTCTGTGCGAGGCGATCGATCGCCTGAAAAGAGGCGACCGATCGCCAAGGGACAGTAGCATTTTTGCGGGTTAGGCGATCGATCGCCTAAAATGAGGCGACCGATCGCCGAGAGGCAGTAGCCAAATCAAAGGATAGGCGATCGATCGCCATGTTTGGCGCGATCGATCGCCGCAGTGAAAATTTTGAGGCGACCGATCGCCTGAGGGAAGCGATCGATCGCCGCCAGTGGATTTTTGAGAAATGATTTCTTTTTGTCAAATTTTTGGTATTTGGCTATTATTTGGCTTCTAATATGGGGTTGTGTGATTGTGTAGAACCATCCCAGGTAGCAACGCAACCAAGGAACTGAAGCCATATCAAATCCACTTTTGGGAAAGGTACGTAGTGGACGTACGGGCACCCAACGGTACATGTATCTTATATACTCATTGTTTATGCATTGTGGATGCGAGTATATATGTGGTATTGCATTGTGGATGCAAATACATGTTATGCATGATGTTTATAGATGCATATGATTATTGGTGCACATCCCATGAGTCGTGGTCATCCCTTGATGATTTTAATGCTTGCCGCTATTTGTTTGGTTCCGCTAAATGTGAAGCGAGGGGTGGGAGCGCCGCATGTCACATTTGAGCGTGGTTATCATATAGGGCGAGGAAAGGGTATTTGCCGCTCAATGAGAGGCGAGGGGTGGGAGTCCCGCATGTCCATTGAAGCGAGGTTATCCTATGCCGCCTATATGTAAATAAGCGAGGGGCATTAAAATACATTGTGATGGACAGACTAGGGATTGGTGATCAGTATTTGGTATTGATGAGCTGGTATATGTCATGACATGTTTAGACCATTTAAAAATAATCTATTGATTATACTCATGAGTTATGGTACAGGGACAACCAAACGGGAAGCGTTTGAAATGCATGGGGAAAACAGGAAGTGTTTCATTATGATTATGCATTTACGCTTTATCTTCATATTGTGTTGAATATGAATGATTATTATTGCTCATGTTTGGGGGTTGTCCTTGTAGGTACCTTTTTGGCATGATAGAATGACTTGAACGGGTTGAGGTGGTGAGCTTTGTGGAGAATTCTTTTGAAGCAGAAAGGACAGGATTATTTTGGATAGTATCTACTCTAGGAGTAGTATAAAACTATAGTTGAACACATTCATTGATTGGAATGTAATTAATCCATTTGGTAGTCCTTATTTTTGGCATGTAATGCTTAAGCTCATAGACTCAACACGTTCTTTTACACTCTGATATTTTATATTAGCTCTATTATGCCTTGATTCCGCACTTAAGGATTAGGGTCCTTACATTAGTGGTATCAGAACAGTGGTTAGAGAACCCGGGAACGAGTGAAGGGTAGCCTTAGCATGATTGGCTAGATGCTTACATTTGAAGCATGTTTATGCATGTGGTGCATATTAATGTATATCCTGTTATACTAACGTGCTTATTCTCATTCCTGTTATCTAACGGCATAACGTATATATATTGCTTTGGAATTGTTGTTAACATTTGTGTTACAGCATGGCTGCTAATGAGGAGGTTGGAGATGTTGGTAGTGTGAACGCAAGTATTGGACAGGCAAATCCTCTACCTCCACCGGCCTTAGGCATGGAACCCGTAGCTCAGTTATTACTACCAGGTGAGATCAGTCTGACGCAATTTCTGTCTTACCATCCGCCCCGGTTTGAGGGGACAGAGTCCGGAGAAGAGGCTGAAGAGTGGTTGGAAAGACTTGAGCAGATCTTTGTATCGGCTCCTTGTGCTGTTACAGCTTGGCTGAGGCTGGCGGAGTTTCAGTTAGCTAAGAAACCTCTAATGTGGTGGAGGAGCACGGTGATGGAGCTAAGAGCACTAGGTGCTGTGATTGATTGGACACTCTTCAGGACTAGGTTTCTGAACCGGTACTTCTCCGCAGCGGCGAGACAGACGAAGGAGGATGAATTTACCAATTTGAAACAGGGGAACATGACGGTGTCAGACTATGCCATGCGGTACTCTTCGTTACTGAGGTATGTTCCCCACATTGCCACCAATGGGCACGCAAAGATGAGGAATTTTATGAAGGGGTTGAGACCGGAGCTCTATGACCGGGTTATTACCAATAACCCAACTTCTTTTGATGATGCTCTCACAAGGGCGGAGCTTGCCGAGCTTGGGGTGGGAGCTTATCCTAGTGCTATGCCACCACCAGTACCGCAACAGAGGCAGACTAATGACAGCTTGAGGCCCCGAGGAGAGCCATTTAAACCTCGTGGTGCCTCTTCATCTTCGCGATTTGGTGGAAAGAAGTACTTTGGTCAGAAACAGGATAACAAGAAGAATGGTCGGCCAATCGAGGATCTTCACAAGGGGATAGGCCGGGAGAGCCGAGGTGCAACAATTGTGGAGGGCCACATTCTTCAAACAAATGTCCTGCCTGTTATATCTGTGGCAAGATGGGCCACATCGCTCGGTATTGCCCCACCCGGGGAGGACAGTCAGAGTTTCAGGGCAACATGCCGAGGTTTGATGACAGGACAGTACACCAGAGGCAGCAGTTTGGGCCTCGACCATCGGGAGGTCGGACAGTGGGACCGTCCCAGGGACAGGTGTATGCGCTGACCAGAGAGCAGGCCCAGGCAGCCCCAGAGGAGGTGATCGCCGGTATGTGTCATTTATTTACGTACCCTGCTTTTATTTTGATCGATACAGGTGCCTCCCACTCTTTTGTATCGGTGGGTTTTGTGGAAAGACACCATATGCGCACGTCTTCTTTACCCACGCCTCTTTTGGTCTCGACACCCACTGGAAGAAATGTCGTTGCTGATCAGTTTTTGGCAGATAGACTCATTTATTTTGAGGGCAACGAATTGAGATCAGACTTGATTGTGTTGGGCATGTCAGACTTCGACTGCATCTTGGGTATTGATATTCTGAACAGATATCAGGCAGTGGTAGATTGCCGACAGAGGACAGTGAAGTTCAGACCTGAGTTGGGCAGTCAGTGGACTTTCTATGGCAACGGTTCTCGTGCGAAGATTCCATTGATTTCAGCGATCAAGATGACTCAGTTGTTGGAACGTGGCCACACGGGCTATCTCATTTATGCCGTGGACACGTCTGGGAAGAGTAAAGAATTGAGAGTTGAGGATGTGCCAGTAGTGGCAAAATTTGCTGATGTATTCCCAGAAGAGATCCCAGGATTCCCACCGGCTAGGGAAGTTGAGTTTGGGATCGAGTTGTTGCCAGGGACATCCGCTATCTCTCGTGCACCTTATAGGATGGCACCGGCTGAGTTGAGAGAGTTGAAAGAACAGTTGCAGGATCTCCTTGACAAGGGATATATACGCCCGAGCGTATCGCCTTGGGGCGCACCAGTTCTCTTTGTGAAGAAGAAGGACGGCTCGATGCGGTTGTTCATCGATTACCGGCAACTGAATAAGGCTACAGTGAAGAACAAGTATCCTCTTCCAAGGATTGACGATCTGTTTGATCAGTTGCAAGGTACCAGGGTGTATAACAAGATTGATTTGAGATCCGGGTATCATCAGATTCGAGTCAGAGAGGAAGATGTGCAGAAGACAGCATTCCGTACCCGATATGGACATTATGAGTTCCTAGTGATGCCGTTCGGCGTGACGAATGCTCCAGCGGTCTTTATGAGTCTGATGAACAGAGTGTTTCAGCCGTATCTTGATCAGTTCGTCATTATGTTTATTGACGACATTCTCATCTACTCCCGGAGTGAGGAAGAGCATGTGAAACACTTGAGGACAGTGCTTCAGATTCTCAGAGAGCATCAGTTGTATGCTAAGCTCAGTAAGTGTGAATTTTGGCTGAGCAGTGTAGTGTTTCTGGGGCATGTCATATCGAGCAGCGGGATATCTGTAGATCCCAAGAAGATTGAGGCTGTGATGGAGTGGGCTGCCCCCATTTCTGTGCCTGAGATTCGGAGCTTCCTTGGTTTGGCCGGGTATTATCGACGCTTTGTCGAGGGCTTTTCGAAGATTGCCAAGCCGCTGACACAGTTGACTCAGAAGGGTGTGCCTTTCTTTTGGTCAGAAGCTTGTGAGGAGAGCTTCCAGGAGTTGAAGCACCGGTTGACGACGGCGCCAGTGTTAGTGATCCCTACGGAGAACTCCAGATTTGCTCTGTATACTGATGCATCACTGCAGGGCCTTGGGTGTGTTCTGATGCAAGCTAAGCATGTGGTAGCTTATGCATCGAGGCAGTTGAAGCCGCATGAGACCAGATATCAAGTTCATGACTTGGAACTGGCGGCTATCATCTTCGCCCTGAAGATTTGGAGGCATTATTTGTATGGTACTTCATATACCATTTACACGGATCACAAAAGCCTCAAGTTTTTATTCACTCAGGCAGAGCTGAACATGAGGCAGAGGAGGTGGATGGACCTACTCAAGGACTATGATTGCGAGATAGAGTACCATCCCGGGAAAGCTAATTTGACAGCAGATGCTTTGAGCCGGAAAGTAAGGAGTTCTGCTGAGGACGTCATCCATCTGTCGGCTATGATGACCTCCTATTGCCATCTGGGCTATGATTTTGACATTGATGCATCACCTGTGTATGTATCGACCTTGTTAGCTGAGCCAGATATCTATGAGAACATCAGGAGAGCTCAGAGGTCAGATGATGAGGTTCAGAGGTGGTTATCTTTAGTGCATCTTGGTCAGCCAACGAAGTTCAGAGTGGCCGACGACAGATCCTTGAGATTGGGTAACCGTTGGGTGGTTCCTACGCCGGAGCTGCGTAAAGGGATCTTGGAGCGAGCTCATAGTAGCAGACTTAGCATCCACCCAGGCGGGAAGAAGATGTATAACGATCTGCGTGGTCAGTTTGGTGGAAAAGGATGAAATCTGATGTCGTCGCTTTTGTAAAGAGGTGTTTGATCTGCCAGCAGGTTAAGGCAGAGAGACAGAGACCTGGCGGCGAGTTGAGAAGCTTGGAGATACCGAAGTGGAAGTGGGAGAACATTTCCATGGACTTCGTGACTCACCTGCCGAGGAGTGCTTCAGGCTTTGATGCTATTTGGGTGATTGTGAATCGATTGACTAAAGTAGCTCATTTTATCCCCTATAGCATGACTTTCACCTTTTTGAGGATGGCGCAGTTGTATATTAGAGATGTGGTGAGATTGCATGGGATCCCCGTTTCCATAGTGTCAGATCGAGATCCGCGATTCACATCTCATTTCTGGGAAGGCCTTCAGTCAGCCTTGGGAACTGAAGTCAGATTGAGCACTGCTTATCATCCTCAGACGGATGGCCAGACCGAGCGCACTATTCAGACGCTCGAGGACATGCTGAGAGCTTGTGTTTTGGAGTTCGATGTTTCTTGGCAAGATTCAGTGCCTTTGGTAGAGTTTTCTTATAACAATAGCTACCAGGCGAGTATTCAGATGGCTCCGTTTGAAGCTCTTTATGGCAGACGGTGTAGATCACCCTTGTGTTGGGATGATTTGGACCGCAGATCGGTCGGAGGACCGGAATTGATTCGGGAGATGGAAGAGAAGATAAAGACGATAAGGCAGAAAATGAAAGCGGCCCAGGACAGACAGGCAGCTTATGCAAATAAACGGCGGAGACCGTTGGAATTTCAGTTGGGAGATAAGGTCTTTTTGAAGATCTCGCCTTTCAGAGGCGTTGTGCGATTTGGGATGCGCGGGAAACTGTCTCCGAGGTATGTTGGACCGTACGAGATTTTGCAGCGCATTGGCACCTTAGCTTACCGACTGGCTTTGCCGCCTTCTTTATCTGGTATACATGATGTGTTTCATGTATCGATGCTGCGGAAGTATGAGCCGGATCCGTCGCATGTTTTACAGCCTTCCGAAGTTCAGTTAGAATCCGATGTGTCTTATGTGGAACGGCCTGTCAGAATTCTGGATCGAGCAGACCGTAGACTTCGGAACAAAATGATACCTATGATCAAGGTTCAGTGGGATCGCAGGGGTGTCGAGGAGGCTACGTGGGAGACGGAGCGGCATATGGTGCAGCACTACCCGGAACTATTCTCTGGTATGTGTTTATGTTTAGTTTCCTTTTGGGGTAAGTGCATGTGATTTCGAGGACGAAATCTTGAATGAGTTACCGTAGACAGTAAAATCATCCATGAACACCTCTAAAATATGCTCAATAAACTCAGAAAAGATGCTAACCGTATGTGATATCCCCGAAATGGTTAATTGCATTTGGGCATTAATTGTGATTATATGATTAATTATGGTGGTAATTAATTATGTGTTGGAATTATTATGTTGAAATGTTTAGTCACATGGTAGATGTGATCGGGTTGCATTTCCGGGTGCATGTTGGGCATGTTGGGAATTATGGTTGGAAGCATGATTTATTTGCCTTGGTTAATTAGAAATCATGTGTTTAATTGATATTTCGGTGCATTTGGTTTAATGCTTTGGAAAAATATCATGTTGGGGTGTTTTGTACACCATGATTTGTGGATTGCATTTTAATTAAACTCAACACTTTTATTCCCCAACCCCACCTCATCCACTCTCACTTTACCTTTACCAAACAACACCCAAACCCTTCCCCTTTCTCTCCATTTTCGAGTTCAAGCTTTGGGGTGAAGAGAAACCTTTCAAAAATCTTGATTTGTGGAGTATATTGAGTGATTTGAGGTCCCCAAGAGGTATGGATACCTCATGGTTAATTTTGTTGTGTTTTGTTTAAGTTTGGTATGATTTTGAAGGGTTTTGAAATGGGTTTGTGTTGGGTTGTTGTGGGTTTGGTTATATGTTGGATTTATACTTGTTTTGAAGTATATTTTGGTGGTTTATGTTGCATTTGATGTTGTTGGTTTGTTGGGTTAAGTGTTGGTATGGATTGGAAGGTTTTTGGGAGCAAAAATGGTGAAAATCGCATGTCTGTGCGAGGCGATCGATCGCCTGAAAAGAGGCGACCGATCGCCAAGGGACAGTAGCATTTTTGTGATATCTCCGAAATAATTAATTGCAATTTGAGGCGTTAATTATGTTTATGTGATATTATGGCGATAATTAGATTATGTGTTGGGACTAATTATCTTGGAATAATGCTTGTCACATGGTAGGAGTGACCCGGTAGAGCATTTCGGGGTGCATGTTGTACGTGTGAGGAATCTAGGGTGTTAAAATGGTTTTAATGATATGGGTTGTGTTTATTTGGGAAAACATAATTTTTATAGGGATTTTGATGCATTGTGGTAAAATGCTTTTAAAATATCATGTTGAGGTATTTTCTATATCATGCTTGTGTCTTGATACACATTTAAAAACCATATCATGGCATGAGCCACTTGCATACCCCCTTTACATCACATCACCCTCTCCTTATCATCTTTTGCCCCAAAACCTCATCCATCCATCTTATCTCTTGCAAGAATACTTTCCATTTTCGTTTCTACATCTAAAGGAAAGGGGAAAACTTAGTGAAAGGGTTCATTTGGTGTTTTCTTGCTACAAACTTGGAGCTCAAAGGGTAAGCTACCACCTTGGTTGAGTTTTGTTGAGTTTTGATTGGGTTTATAGCTTATTTTTGGGGATTTAAGGGTGGATCTTGGTCCAACATCTTGTTATGTTTGGAAGTTGCATTTTAAGGCTGTTTTATAGCTTTAAGTTGAGCATGGTGGTTGTTCTTGGTTGTGCTTGTGTATAGGTGGGGTTGGAAGCTCATTTAAGGAAATTTCTCGCGTGAACAGGGCGTCTCGATCGATCGGGAAATGGGTCCGATCGATCGAGCAAGGCAGTGTCTGCCCAAGGCGAGGAATGAGCTTACCAATCGATCGAGATTTTATCCCGATCGATCGGTGTGTGTAATCTCGATCGATCGAGATAAACTTTCGATCGATCGGCGGAGGCAGTACTTGGATGCCTGTTTTCCTTCACTTGGCGATCGATCGGGACTTGGGGCCGATCGATCGGAAGGTTTATAAATGTGAATTTTGGGATTTTGTTCTAAATATTGATGTTTTTGGTAATGGTTCAATTATGGGTTTCTAATATGGGTTCATGTGATTGTGTAGAACCATCCCAGGTAGCCACACAACAAAGGAGATAAAGTTCCACAATATCTCCACTTTTGGAACCAAGGTACGTAGTGAGACGTACGAACATCGGACGGTAAAACGTATCTATTACGCTTTGTATTGATTATGCACTATGGTTGTGCACATAGAATTGATTATGCATTGTGGTTGCATATGGGGTAATGTTTATACATCATGGATTGTATACATGATTGGTCAGGCATTTTGGTTGCATGTGTATATTGGATGCATTGTTGCATGTGATTGTGAGTCAGGAAGTATATTCCAGTAATGAAGAATACTTACCGCTAGTGGCGTAGCGATGTGAATACTTGCCGCTGTCATACCGTAGCGATGAGAGAATATTTGCCGCTAATATGAAGCGAAGAACACGACCGCTGTCATATTTATAGCGAGGGATATTAGTGCCGCTGGTATTGTCTTAAGCGAGGGGTATTTCCGCTGTCATGATAACGCGAGGGGTATTATGCCACTGATATAATAAGACTCGGGATTGAACACGGCATATATATGGGAATCAGTGCATGTCATGACATACATTGTTGGTAATATAATCTACTGATTATCATTTGGTACAGGGATAACCCAAGGGAGCATTTTAAATGTGTTACATACAGGAAGTGAATCACATTTATAATTATGCATTTGAATTGCTGTCATATCGTTGTGTATATGATTTTATACATGCTCATGGTTTTGGGGTTGTTCCTGTAGGTACTTTTGGGCGGAAGGGCTAAGGCGAGTTGGTGCAGTGAGCTAGTGTGGAGTGCTCTTGTAGCAGGCACATTCTTTTGTATAGTATCTACTCTAGGAGTAGTGTAAAACTATAGGATTAACATTCATAGTTAAGAATGTAATTAATCCATTTTGGATCTTTATTTTGGCACTGTAATTTATTAGCTCAGAGCATCGACACAACCTTTATACTCTGTTTATGTATGGAAATTTTTAATTACGCCTTTAGTCCGCACTTAAGGAACTAGGGTCCTTACATTAGTGGTATCAGAGCAGTGGTTAGAGAACCCGGGAACGAGTGAAGGGTAGCCTTAGCATGGTTGGCTAGGTGCTTACATTTAAAGCATGTTTATGCATGTAGTGCATATTGATGTATATCCTGTTATACTAACATGCTTATTATCATCCCTGTTATCTAACGGCATAATATATATTCTTGTTTGGAGTTGTTTTAACCTTTGTGTTACAGCATGGCTGCTAATGAGGAAGTCGGTGATATGGGGAGCATGAATGCTAGTGTTGGACAGACAAACCCTCTACCTCCACCGGCAGTAAGCATGGAACCAGTGGTTCAGTTATTGCTACCTGGTGAGATTAGCTTGACTCAGTTTCTATCGTATCACCCACCTCGGTTTGAGGGAACAGAGTCCGGAGAGGAGGCTGAGGAGTGGCTGGAAAGGCTTGAACAGATTTTTGTATCAGCTCCTTGTGCTGTTACAGCTTGGCTGAGGCTAGCGGAGTTCCAGTTAGCAAAGAAACCTTTAATGTGGTGGAGGAGCACTGTAATGGAACAGAGAGCACAAGGTGCAGTGATTGATTGGACGTTTTTCAGAACCCGGTTTCTGAACCGGTACTTCTCGGCAGCAGCAAGACAGACGAAGGAGGATGAGTTTGCAAGTTTGAAACAAGGAAGCATGACAGTGTCCGACTATGCCACGCAGTACTCTTCGTTACTGAGATATGTTCCACATATTGCCACCAATGGGCATGCCAAAATGAGGAATTTCATGAAGGGACTGCGACCGGAACTTTTTGATCGGGTTATTTCCAACAAACCCACTTCTTTTGATGATGCCCTCACCAGAGCGGAGCTAGCAGAGATCGGGGTCGGCGCCTATCCGGACGTTACACCCCCACAAGTCCCACCGCCGCGGCCAATGTCTAATAATCTGAGGCCACGAGGAGAATCATTTAAACCTCGTGGGGCTTCTTCTTCATCTTCTCGATTTGGTGGGAGAAGAATGGATAACAGGAGGGGCGGTGCGCCTAACAACAGAGGGCAGACTCAAGTGAATAGGGGTGGAGTAGTGAAGTGCCATTTTTGTGGAGGACCGCATCACATGCGAGACTGCACTGCTTGTTATAAATGCGGCCAGATGGGCCACATATCCCGGTTTTGTCAGAATAGTGATGGTCAGGTAGATCTGAGAGGAGGCAGAGGGAGGTTTTCTACCGGTACAGTACAGCAGAGGCCACCGATGGTACCTCGTCAGGGGGGAGGACAGGTGATGGGGCCACCCCAGGGACAGGTCTATGCATTGACCAGGGAGCAGGCCGATGCAGCTCCAGAGGAGGTTATAGCTGGTACGTGCCTATTATTTACATATTCCGCCTTTATTTTGATAGACACAGGTGCTTCCCATTCCTTTGTGTCTGCGGACTTTGTGGCGAGACATCATATGTGCACGTCTCCGTTACCCACGTCTCTCTTGGTCTCGACACCCACCCGAAAGAAAGTTGTTGCGGATCAGTTTCTAATGGACTGCCTCATTTATTTTGAGGGCAATGAGGTGAAGGCAGATTTGATTGTTCTGAGCATGTCAGATTTCGACTGCATTGTGGGCATCGACATTCTGAACAGATATCAGGCAGTAGTGGATTGCCGACAGAGGACAGTACAGTTCAGATCTCATTTGGGAGTTCAGTGGATTTTCTATGGCAACGGTTCTCGTGCGAAGATTCCGTTGATCTCGGCAATCAAAATGTCCCAACTATTGGAACGTGGACACATGGGCTATCTCATTTATGCCGTGGATCTGTTGGGAAAAAGCAAGGAGTTAAAAGTGGAGGACATACCAGTAGTAGCGGAATTTGCTGATGTGTTCCCGGAGGAGATTCCAGGATTCCCACCGACTAGGGAAGTCGAGTTTGGGATTGAGTTATTACCGGGGACATCCGCTATTTCTCGTGCCCCTTACCGAATGGCACCGGCAGAATTAAGAGAACTGAAGGAGCAGTTACAGGAACTCCTTGATAAAGGATATATACGCCCTAGCGTATCGCCTTGGGGCGCACCAGTTCTTTTTGTAAAGAAGAAGGATGGTTCGATGCGGTTGTGCATCGATTACCGACAACTGAATAAGGCTACGGTAAAGAACAAGTATCCTCTTCCAAGGATTGATGATCTGTTTGACCAGTTGCAAGGTACCAGACTTTATAGCAAAATTGATCTGAGATCCGGGTACCACCAGATACGGGTCAGGGAGGAAGATGTACAGAAGACAGCATTTCGGACTCGGTATGGACATTACGAGTTCTTAGTAATGCCGTTTGGTGTGACGAACGCCCCGGCTGTCTTTATGAGCTTGATGAATCGGGTGTTCCAACCCTCTCTAGATCGATTTGTCATCGTATTTATTGACGATATACTCATCTACTCCAGGAGCGAGGAAGAGCACGTGAAACACTTGAGGACAGTGCTCCAGATCCTCAGAGATCACCAATTATATGCCAAGCTCAGCAAGTGTGAGTTTTGGTTGAGTAGAGTAGTATTTCTGGGGCATGTCATATCCAACAGTGGGATTTCTGTGGACCCCAGGAAGATTGAGGCTGTGATGGAGTGGGCTGCACCCACTTCTGTACCCGAGATTAGGAGTTTCCTTGGTTTGGCTGGCTATTATCGACGCTTCGTCGAAGGATTTTCGAAGATTGCTAAGCCACTGACTCAGTTGACTCAGAAGGGGATACCGTTTTATTGGTCTGAGGCTTGTGAGCAGAGCTTCCAGGAACTGAAGCACCGGTTGACCACAGCACCTGTTTTGGTAATTCCCTCAGAGAATAAGAGGTTTGTTCTGTACACTGACGCGTCACTTCAGGGCTTGGGATGTGTATTGATGCAAGATAAGCACGTGGTAGCTTATGCATCAAGGCAGTTGAAACCGCATGAGGCTAGGTACCCAGTCCACGATTTGGAGTTGGCGGCTATTATATTTGCCCTGAAGATTTGGAGGCATTATCTGTATGGTACCTCCTTCACCATTTATACAGATCATAAGAGCCTGAAATTCTTGTTTACTCAGGCAGAATTGAATATGCGTCAGAGAGATGGATGGACCTACTTAAAGATTATGACTGTGAAATAGAGTACCATCCGGGGAAGGCCAATTTGACAGCAGACGCCTTGAGTCGGAAGGTGAGGAATACTGCTGAGGATGTCATGCATTTGTCGGCTATGATGACTTCTTGTTGCCATATGGGCTATGACTTCGATGTGGACGCATCACCGGTTTGGGTATCGACCTTATTAGCTGAGCCAGATATCTATGAGAATATCAGGAGAGCTCAGAGGACAGATGATGAGATTCAGAGATGGTCGTCATTGGCACTTCAAGGGCAGCCATCAAAGTTCAGAGTGGCTGAGGATGGTTCCTTGAGACTCGGTAACCGATGGGTAGTTCCATATACGCCGGAGTTGCGTAGAGGAATCTTGGATCGGGCTCATAGTAGCCGATTTAGCATCCACCCAGGAGGAAGGAAAATGTATAAGGACTTATGTGATCAGTTCTGGTGGAAGCGGATGAAGCGTGATGTGATCGCTTTTGTCAAGAGATGTTTGATCTGCCAGCAAGTTAAGGCAGAGAGGCAGAGACCCGGTGGCGAGCTAAGGAGCTTAGAGATACCGGAGTGGAAGTGGGAACACATATCTATGGACTTTGTGACCCACCTGCCGAGGACTACTTCGGGCTGTGATGCCATTTGGGTGATCATTGACAGACTGACGAAGGTAGCTCACTTCATTCCATACTGTATGACGTACACATACTTGAGGATGGCTCAGTTGTATGTCCGGGACATAGTGAGACTACATGGGATTCCAGTATCTATTGTGTCAGACAGGGACCCACGGTTCACATCTCATTTCTGGGGAGGTCTTCAGTCAGCTTTGGGTACTGAGGTGAGATTGAGTACGGCATATCATCCCCAGACGGATGGGCAGACTGAGCGTACCATTCAGACGCTGGAGGACATGCTGCGAGCTTGTGTATTAGAGTTTGATGCTTCATGGCAAGATTCCTTGCCCTTGGTAGAATTTTCATACAACAACAGCTATCAGACGAGTATTCAGATGGCACCATTTGAGGCTTTGTATGGTAGGCGTTGTAGGTCGCCATTATACTGGGATGACTTGACCAGTAAAGCTGTGGGAGGACCCGAATTGATTCGGGAGATGGAGGATAAGGTAAAGGTTATCCGACAAAAAATGAAGGCAGCCCAGGACAGGCAGGCAGCCTATGCGAATAAACGACGGAGACCGTTAGAGTTTCAGACGGGAGACAGGGTCTTTTTGAAGATTTCACCTTTCAGAGGTGTGGTTCGGTTTGGCATGCGTGGTAAACTGTCTCCGAGGTATGTGGGACCGTATGAGATTTTACAACGCATTGGTACCTTAGCTTACCGTTTGGCACTACCACCGTCGTTGTCTGGTATTCACGACGTGTTTCATGTATCTATGCTACGGAAATATGAGCCGGATCCGTCGCATGTATTGCAGCCTTCTCAGGTTCAGTTAGATTCTGATGTATCCTATGAGGAACGGCCAGTCAGGATTCTAGATAGGGCTGATCGCAGGCTTCAGAACAAAGTGATACCTATGGTAAAGGTACAGTGGGATCGCAGGGGTGTCGAAGAGGCCACGTGGGAGACGGAGCAGCATATGGTGCAGCACTACCCGGAATTATTCTCTGGTATGTGATTTATGTTTAGTTTTGTTTTGGGTAAGTGCATGCAATTTCGAGGGCGAAATCTTGTAAGTAGGGGAGTATTGTGATATCCCCGAAATAATTAATTGCAATTTGAGGCGTTAATTATGTTTATGTGATATTATGGCGATAATTAGATTATGTGTTGGGACTAATTATCTTGGAATAATGCTTGTCACATGGTAGGAGTGACCCGGTAGAGCATTTCGGGGTGCATGTTGTACGTGTGAGGAATCTAGGGTGTTAAAATGGTTTTAATGATATGGGTTGTGTTTATTTGGGAAAACATAATTTTTATAGGGATTTTGATGCATTGTGGTAAAATGCTTTTAAAATATCATGTTGAGGTATTTTCTATATCATGCTTGTGTCTTGATACACATTTAAAAACCATATCATGGCATGAGCCACTTGCATACCCCCTTTACATCACATCACCCTCTCCTTATCAGCTTTTGCCCCAAAACCTCATCCATCCATCTTATCTCTTGCAAGAATACTTTCCATTTTCGTTTCTACATCTAAAGGAAAGGGGAAAACTTAGTGAAAGGGTTCATTTGGTGTTTTCTTGCTAGAAACTTGGAGCTCAAAGGGTAAGCTACCACCTTGGTTGAGTTTTGTTGAGTTTTGATTGGGTTTATAGCTTATTTTTGGGGATTTAAGGGTGGATCTTGGTCCAACATCTTGTTATGTTTGGAAGTTGCATTTTAAGGTTGTTTTATAGCTTTAAGTTGAACATGGTGGTTGTTCTTGGTTGTGCTTGTGTATAGGTGGGGTTGGAAGCTCATTTAAGGAAATTTCTCGCGTGAACAGGGCGTCTCGATCGATCGGGAAATGGGTCCGATCGATCGAGCAAGGCAGTGTCTGCCCAAGGCGAGGAATGAGCTTACCGATCGATCGAGATTTTATCCCGATCGATCGGTGTGTGTAATCTCGATCGATCGAGATAAACTTTCGATCGATCGGCGGAGGCAGTACTTGGATGCCTGTTTTCCTTCACTTGGCGATCGATCGGGACTTGGGGCCGATCGATCGGAAGGTTTATAAATGTGAATTTTGGGATTTTGTTCTAAATATTGATGTTTTTGGTAATGGTTCAATTATGGGTTTCTAATATGGGTTCATGTGATTGTGTAGAACCATCCCAGGTAGCCACACAACAAAGGAGATAAAGTTCCACAATATCTCCACTTTTGGAACCAAGGTACGTAGTGAGACGTACGAACATCGGACGGTAAAACGTATCTATTACGCTTTGTATTGATTATGCACTATGGTTGTGCACATAGAATTGATTATGCATTGTGGTTGCATATGGGGTAATGTTTATACATCATGGATTGTATACATGATTGGTCAGGCATTTTGGTTGCATGTGTATATTGGATGCATTGTTGCATGTGATTGTGAGTCAGGAAGTATATTCCAGTAATGAAGAATACTTACCGCTAGTGGCGTAGCGATGTGAATACTTGCCGCTGTCATACCGTAGCGATGAGAGAATATTTGCCGCTAATATGAAGCGAAGAACACGACCGCTGTCATATTTATAGCGAGGGATATTAGTGCCGCTGGTATTGTCTTAAGCGAGGGGTATTTCCGCTGTCATGATAACGCGAGGGGTATTATGCCACTGATATAATAAGACTCGGGATTGAACACGGCATATATATGGGAATCAGTGCATGTCATGACATACATTGTTGGTAATATAATCTACTGATTATCATTTGGTACAGGGATAACCCAAGGGAGCATTTTAAATGTGTTACATACAGGAAGTGAATCACATTTATAATTATGCATTTGAATTGCTGTCATATCGTTGTGTATATGATTTTATACATGCTCATGGTTTTGGGGTTGTTCCTGTAGGTACTTTTGGGCGGAAGGGCTAAGGCGAGTTGGTGCAGTGAGCTAGTGTGGAGTGCTCTTGTAGCAGGCACATTCTTTTGTATAGTATCTACTCTAGGAGTAGTGTAAAACTATAGGATTAACATTCATAGTTAAGAATGTAATTAATCCATTTTGGATCTTTATTTTGGCACTGTAATTTATTAGCTCAGAGCATCGACACAACCTTTATACTCTGTTTATGTATGGAAATTTTTAATTACGCCTTTAGTCCGCACTTAAGGAACTAGGGTCCTTACAATTTTTGCGGGTTAGGCGATCGATCGCCTAAAATGAGGCGACCGATCACCGAGAGGCAGTAGCCAAATCAAAGGATAGGCGATCGATCGCCATGTTTGGCGCGATCGATCGCCGCAGTGAAAATTTTGAGGCGACCGATCGCCTGAGGGAAGCGATCGATCGCCGCCAGTGGATTTTTGAGAAATGATTTCTTTTGTCAAATTTTTGGTATTTGGCTATTATTTGGCTTCTAATATGGGGTTGTGTGATTGTGTAGAACCATCCCAGGTAGCAACGCAACCAAGGAACTGAAGCCATATCAAATCCACTTTTGGGAAAGGTACGTAGTGGACGTACGGGCACCCAACGGTACATGTATCTTATATACTCATTGTTTATGCATTGTGGATGCGAGTATATATGTGGTATTGCATTGTGGATGAAAATACATGTTATGCATGATGTTTATAGATGCATATGATTATTGGTGCACATCCCATGAGTCGTGGTCATCCTTGATGATTTTAATGCTTGCCGCTATTTGTTTGGTTCCGCTAAATGTGAAGCGAGGGGTGGGAGCGCCGCATGTCACATTTGAGCGTGGTTATCATATAGGGCGAGGAAAGGGTATTTGCCGCTCAATGAGAGGCGAGGGGTGGGAGTCCCGCATGTCCATTGAACCGAGGTTATCCTATGCCGCCTATATGTAAATAAGCGAGGGGCATTAAAATACATTGTGATGGACAGACTAGGGATTGGTGATCAGTATTTGGTATTGATGAGCTGGTATATGTCATGACATGTTTAGACCATTTAAAAATAATCTATTGATTATACTCATGAGTTATGGTACAGGGACAACCAAACGGGAAGCGTTTGAAATGCATGGGGAAAACAGGAAGTGTTTCATTATGATTATGCATTTACGCTTTATCTTCATATTGTGTTGAATATGAATGATTATTATTGCTCATGTTTGGGGGTTGTCCTTGTAGGTACCTTTTTTGGCATGATAGAAGGACTTGAACGGGTTGAGGTGGTGAGCTTTGTGGAGAATTCTTTTGAAGCAGAAAGGACAGGATTATTTTGGATAGTATCTACTCTAGGAGTAGTATAAAACTATAGTTGAACACATTCATTGATTGGAATGTAATTAATCCATTTGGTAGTCCTTATTTTTGGCATGTAATGCTTAAGCTCATAGACTCAACACGTTCTTTTACACTCTGATCTTTTATATTAGCTCTATTATGCCTTGATTCCGCACTTAAGGATTAGGGTCCTTACACCGTACACCGTTGAAACGTGGCTGGGCATTGCATAGTCCAAAGGGCATGCGTTGGTAGGCGAATGTGCCAAAAGGGCATGTGAAAGTAGTCTTTACTTGGTCCTCCAGTGCAATTGCAATCTGAAAATAACCCGAATAACCGCCAAGAAAGCAATAGTATGAATGGCAAGCTAACCTCTCAAGCATTTGATCAATGAAGGGTAGAGAAAAGTGATCCTTTCTAGTAACAGCGTTTAGCTTTCGGTAGTCTATACACACTCTCCATCCATTTTGAATACGTGTGGGCACAAGTTCATCATCTTTGTTCTTTATCACAGTAATACCGGTCTTCTTTGGAACCACTTGGACTGGACTAGCCCATTGACTGTCGGACATAGGGTAGATCACCCCAATCGCTAAAAGCTTCAAAATCTCATCTTTCACCACATCCATCATGGGTGGCTATGTAACGCCTCTCTACCTTAAGTATGGTTTTAAGTGCAATAAGAGAACTAAGTATGCATAAATCAGAGTAAGAGTTCACGTTGATGTCCTGAGCTTAAGGTTACATTGCCAAAAAGTTCCCAAAAAGGAATTAATTACATTCCTATCAAAATTAATGTAAGTCTATAGATTTACTCTACCCTGTGTAGAAACTATACAAAAAAATTCCCTGTCTTGCTAAACCAATAGCACTCCTCACAGCTCAAAGTATCAACCCTGATCCTAGTCCTCCATGCCAAAATGCACCTACAAGGACAACCCCCAAACCATGAGCATATAATAATCCATATTCAACACAATATGATTATAAAGCATAAATGCATAAACCATAAATACAAAGCACTTCCTGTATTCCAAATGCATTTAAAATGCTCCTTTTGGTTGTCCCTGTACCATAACTCATAATCATAATCAATGGATTATTTTACGGTTCCACAAATGTCATGACATATACCCTTTTGATCAACACCAATAACCAATCCCTAGTCTGTTATAACAGTGTATTTTAATGCACTTCTCTTGTCATGAACGCGGCACTAATACCCCTCGCTTCGATATATCAGCGGCATTGAATAACCTCGCTCATAAATGTGGCATGCGGCATTCACCCTCGCTTCACATTTTAGCGGCAAATATTCTTTCCTCGCTACGATATGACAGCGGCAAGTATTCTATCTTCGCTTCAAGTGATAGCGGCAAAGCATTTAAAATCATCACTAGAATATAACCATGACTCATGGGATATGCACCAAGTATCCAACATATACATATATGCAATAACAATGCATAATTCAACATGTACTGCATCCATAATGCACAATCCGATATATACTTGCATGCACAATGCACAATCCAAAGTATATAAAATACATGTTACCGTTTGGGTGCCCGTACGTCTCTCTACGTACCTTTCCAAATTATAGAATGTTGCAGGACTCTATCCCCTGCATTGTGTTGCCACCTGGGACGGCTCTACACAAGTGCACAATACAATATTAGATGCCAATTCATAGCCCAATATCAAAAATCCCACAAAATAACCAAAATCTCATAATTTGGCATCTCGCGATCGATAGCCAATATGTCCCGATTGATCGCGAGAAGCTACTGCCTCATCACCCAAAAATTCCTATTCCGCGATCGATCGCTGAGGTTGTGCCGATCGATCGCGGAATCGCCGATCGATCGTGCCAAACTCGCGATCGACCGTTGAAAGCTACTGCCCGCACCTCGGGTACTCGCGATCGATCGGGAAAACGCGCCGATCGATCGCGGATATCTATAATCGTGAAAAACTACCATTTTCGAGTATATACTTCATGCTACAATAAAACACACTACAAACCAACAAACTTCAACTACTCAACACACAATATACCCCATTATACTACCATGCAACTACTCAAAAACCAACCTCAACAAAAATGCAACCAAACATGCTATTTTCATTCAATACAATAACTCTCATCAACCAAAAATGTTAAACCAAACATCACAAGTTTTCTTACCCCTATTTGCTCCAATAATTAAACAATACAAGCACTTGAAATCCCTCCCCCTTTTCTCTTCTTTTTGCTCGATGGAAAGGGTATGGGGAAGAAGGGTTGAATGATATGATAGAGGAAGAATGAGTGGTGGGGAGAGTAAGTGATAAGGCATGGTATGGAGGCATGGGTGTGTGGTCACTTTAATTGCGTGTGTTGCAACTTGATAGTCAATTTAATTGTGTAGTGGTGGTATGGCATGATAAGGTTAAATTTTGTATCCCGTTATTTAGCATGATGTATTAAAATATACCCACATGATATTTTATAGCATTTACCTTAATTAAAATGCATCATAGCAATAAACAACCTGCTTTCCATTTCAATGGGAGCCAACTCAAATAAATCATGCCAAATCATAAATCTCCCAACAAATATCACATGCTTTCTAAAATGTATTATTAGTTGATGCCCACCGCATAACTATACATTTCACCACCATAAATAATTAACACCATATTAAATCCACAAACACAAATAATGGCTCAAAAGCACATAATTATTTCAGGGGTATCACAATACTCCCCTACTTAGATTTCGCCCTCGAAATCAGCATGCACTTTCCCCTCCGAAACAAAACATAAATCATTTACCAGAGAATAGTTCCGGATAGTGCTGCATCATATGTTGCTCCATCTCCCACGTGGCCTCCTCGAGTGCGATCCCACTGAACTTTAACCATCGGTATCACTTGTTCCGTAGTCTGCGATCTGCCCGATCCAGAATTCTAACCGGTCGTTCTACGTAGGACACATCAGTATCTAACTGAACCTCTAAAGGCTGTAGTACATGTGACGGATCGGCTCATACTTCCGCAACATAGACACATGAAGCACGTCATGTATACCAGACAAAGACGATGGCAAGGCCAATCGATAAGCAAATGTGCCAATGCGCTATAAGATCTTGTACGGTCCAACATACCTCGAAGATAATTTCCCGCGCATTCGCACAACACCTCTGAAAGGTGAGATTTTCAAAAAGACCTTATCTCCCAACTAAAACTCTAACGGTCGTCGCCGTTTATTAGCATATACTGCATATATGTCTTGTGCTGCTTTCATTTACTGTCTGATCACCTTTACCTTCTCTTCCTTTTCCCGAACTAACTCCAGTCCTCCGACCGATTTACGATCCAAATAGTCCTAAAACAAAGGTGATCTACAACGTCTACCATAAATGGCATCAAAAGGAGCCATCTGAATGCTTGCCTGGTAGCTATTGTTATACGAGAACTCTACCAAGGCCACTGAATCCTGCCATGAAGTATCAAACTCTAATACACACGCCTCCACATGTCCTCGAGCGTCTGTATAGTACGCTCGGTCTGGCCATCCGTTTGGGGATGATAAGCAGTGCTCAATCTAACCTCAGTTCCCAAAGCTGACTGAATGCCCTCCCAAAAATGAGATGTGAATCGTGGATCTCGATCAGACACTATAGAAATAGGGACCCGTGCAATCTTACCACATCTCGAACGTATAATTGAGCCATCCTCAAATAGGTGAATGTCATACTATATGGAATGAAGTGAGCACTTTGGTCAGCCTGTCCACAATCACCCAAATGGTATCAAAACCCGAAGCAGTCCTCGGTAAGTGGGTTACAAAGTCCATGGATATGTGTTCCCACTTCCATTCCGGTACCTCTAAGCTCTTTAGTTCACCACCAAGCCTCTGCCTCTCAGCCTTTACTTGCTGACAGATCAAGCATCTCTTAACGAATGCCATAACATCTCGTTTCATCATTTTCCACCAAAATTGAGCACATAGATCCTTATACATCTTCCTCCCTCCCGGGTGGATACTAAGCCTACTGCTATGAGCCCGTTGTAGGATCCCTTGATGCAACTCCGGCGTACTCGGAACTACCCATCGGTTACCCAGCCCCAAGGAACCGTCTTCAGCCATTCTGAACTTCAATGGTTGTCTAGTACGTACCAATGTTAACCACCCCTGTATCTCATCATCTGACTTCTGAGTTCTCCTAATATTCTCATAAATATCTGGCTCGGCTAATAAGGTCGATACACGTACCGGTGATGTATCCACATCGAAGTCATAGCCCAGATGACAGTAGGAAGCCATCATGGCCGATAAGTTCATGACATCCTCAGCAGTACACCTCACTTTCCGGCTCAAGGGGTGTGCGGTCAAGTTCGCCTTTCCAGGATGGTACTCAATCTCGCAATCATAGTCTTTGAGTAAGTCCATCCATCTCCTCAGTCTCATATTCAGTTCCGCCTGAGTGAAGAGAAACTTCAGGCTCTTGTGGTCTGTATAAATGGTAAACGAAGTACCATACAAGTAGTGCCGCCAAATCTTCAAGGCAAACACAATAGCCTCCAATTCCAAATCATGAACTGGATACCTAGTCTCACGCGGCTTTAACTGTCTCGATGCATAAGCCACCACATGCTTATCTTGCATTAGCACACATCCTAAACCTTGAAGCGATGCATCAGTATAGAGAACGAATATCTTGTCTCCGTAGGAATCACCAATACTGGTGCTGATGTCAACCGGTGCTTCAACTCCTGGAAACTCTGTTCACAAGCCTTAGACCAATAAAATGGTACTTCCTTTTGAGTCAACTGTGTCAGTGGCTTGGCAATCTTCGAGAATCCTTCGACAAAACGTCGGTAATATCCGGCTAAATCGAGAAAGCTCCGTATCTCGGGCATAGAAGTAGGCGCAGACCATTCCATCATTGCCTCTACTTTCCTGGGATCCACTGATATCCTGTCACTAGAAATGACATGTCCCAGAAATACCACATTGCTCAACCAGAATTCACATTTGCTGAGCTTGGCAAACAACTGATTATCTTTGAGGATCTGGAGCACCGTCGGCAAATGTCTCACGTGCTCCTCCTCACTCCTAGAATAAATAAGTATGTGTTAATGAACACAATGACGAACTGATCAAGATACTGCTGGAACACCCGATTCATCAAACCCATGAAGACAGCCGGGGCGTTCGTCACACCGAACGGCATAACCAAGAACTCGTAATGTCCATACCGAGTCCAAATGATGTCTTCTATACATCCTCCTCTATAACCCGAATATGATGATAACCAGACCTCAAGTCAATCTTGGAATAGAGTTTCGTGCCCTGTAACTGATCAAACAGATCACGGAAGAGGGTACTTGTTCTTAACCGTCGCTTTGTTCAACAGACGGTAATCGATGCACAAACGCATCGAACCGTCATTTTTCTTAACAAACAGGTTCGGTGCACCCCAAGGCGATACACTCGGACGTATGCATCCATTATCAAGGAGCTCCTGTAATTGCACCTTCAGTTCCCTCAGTTCCGCCGGCGCCATTCTATAAGGGGCACGAGAAATAGCAGACGTCCCTGGTAACAACTTGATTCCAAACTCGACGTCTCTACTAGGCTGAAACCCTGGAATTTCCTCCGAAAACACGTCGGTAAATTCCTCAACCACCGGTATTTCCTCAGTCCTCAGCTCTTTCTTCTTTTCCGTTATATCAACGGCATAAATAAGGTAACCCGTATGGCCACGTTCCAATAACCGTGACATTTTAACAGCCGAAACCAACGAAATCTTCGGACGAGAACCATTCCCATGAAAGGTCCACTGAATCCCCTGATCAAATTGGAAACGAACAGTCCTCTGCCGACAATCAACCACGGCCTGATATCTGTTGAGCACATCAATGCCCACAATGCAATCAAATCTGACATACCCAGCACAATCAAATCAGCCTTTAAATCATTGTCCTCA
Organism: Haberlea rhodopensis; assembly: GCA_907163345.1. Lineage (NCBI taxonomy): Eukaryota > Viridiplantae > Streptophyta > Magnoliopsida > Lamiales > Gesneriaceae > Haberlea > Haberlea rhodopensis. The sequence continues at coordinate 4,237,861 of CAJQUN010000055.1, forward strand.
AAATAAATGAGGCAGTCAGATAGTACATTTTCAGCAATCACATTCCTTCCGATGGGTGTCGAGACCATAAGAGGCGTGGGTAGCGGAGACGGGCACATTCGATGTCTTTCCACAAAATCAGCAGATATAAAAGAATGGGAAGCACCTGTGTCTATCAAAATAAAAGCAGTGTACGTAAATAAATGGCACGTACCAGTAATCACCTCCTATGGGGCTGCCTCGGCCTGCTCTCTAGTCAGTGCGTATACCTGTCCCTGAGGCGGTCCCACTGTCTGACCTCCCACTGGTCGAGGTATAAACTGTTGTCTCTGAGGCACCGCCCTAGCATCAAAACTCGGTCTGTTCGACCCTTGGTCTGACTGTCTCCCTCGGTTGGGGCAATACCGAGCAATGTGGCCCATGTTGCCACAACTATAACAAGCCGGACAGTCACGTGACAAGTGCGATCCTCCACGATTTTCGCACTTCGTTTCCCCTGTTCTATCCAATTGCATTGGTCCTCGGTTAGTTGGTACATTGGTCTTTCGATTGTCCTATTTTCGATTATAAAACTTCTTCCCACTAAATCGAGAAGATGAAGAAGCTCCATGAGGCTTAAACTGTTCTCCTCGTGGCCTCAGGTTGTCAGCAACTGCTGTCTACGGTGGCACATGTGGGGGTACAGTATCAGCATAAGCACCAACTCCTATCTCTGAGACAGTCATATTGCCCTGTTTCAAGTTCGTGAACTCGTCCTCTTTCATCTGTCTGGCAGCAGCTGAGAAATATCGGTTCAGAAACCGGGTTCTGAACAAGCTCCAATCAATTGGTACCCCTTGTTCTCTCAGCTCCATCACAGTTGTCTTCCACCACATGGAAGACTTCTAACCCTTACCTTAATGCAGTAATTCCAAGCTTTGAAGCAAGATTCAAACTTCCAAAGTTCACCAAAAAGGTTAGAAGAAAAGAGGGGAGGATAAGGGTTTAAAGGTGTGTAGAGATTTGTGTGTGAAAAGTGTGCATGTATGTGTTTTTGCTTGGTAAAGTATCTGTGATGCCCCGAAATTAATTAATGGTAACTTGGACATTAATTATGTTTATATGATGTATCATGTGTTGATGGATTTATGTGTTGGGTATTAAGATGTTAACATGATTAATTGTGTTAAATTATCAAATATGAGGAAGATGTGATTTTAAATGAAGTTTAGAGCATTGTTGAAAAATGCTTTTGAAATACCAAGTAGGGTATTTTATACATCATGTTAAGTTTGGGGTACAATTTTTATTAAGTCATTACAACCCCTTTTTAATCCCATACCCATCACTTTAAACCCCCCACTTTACTCTCACCTTTTAAAAATCCCCAAATCACTTCCCAATCCCAAACCCTACCCATTTTCGAAATCCACCAAAAAGGAAGAAGGAAAGTTCCACAAAAACCTTGTTTGTGTGATCTTTGCTAGGATTTGGAGCCTACAAGAGGTATGGAACCATTCCTATAAGTTTTATGATGTTTGGTGTTGAAATGGGTTAAGTTTTTGATGTTTTATGTGGGTTTGTTTGGGTATGTGTTGTTTATGGTTGGGGTATGATTTTTGAAGTGTTTTATGTTGGTTTTGGTGGGTTATGATGTTATTAAAGTTGTTAAGAAGTTTGGTTTTGGGTAGCATGTGAAAGAGCTTGAAAAATGAGCATTAATGGCGAAAATTCGATGTACAGCACTCGGCGATCGATCGCCCGTTCTTGGCGATCGATCGCGAGCGTCCAGTACCAGCCAGAGGCATTTGGCGATCGATCGCCACTTTTGGGCGATCGATCGGCGAGCCTGGCGATCGATCGCGCCAAAAGTGGCGATCGATCGCCAAGAAGGAAATTTTGCCCCCTCGTCCAGTGTGGTCTCGCGATCGATCGCGCCTGGGCGGCGATCGATCGCGAGCTGAAGAAAAGTGGATTTTTGATATTTTTGTGGGATTTTTGGATATTGGACTATGTTTAGCTTCTAATATCAATTTGTATGGTTGTGTAGAACCATCCCAGGTGCCCACAACATCCAGGAGATAAAGCTCTCCAAATTCTCCACTTTTGGGAATTAAGGTACGTAAGAGACGTACGAGCATCGGACGGTAAACCATAGCCCTTACATATTATGATGATGTTTAAGATGATGTTTACGATGATGACGTTTAAGATGATGTTATGATGATGATGCTTATGATGATGTTATGATGATGATGCTTATGATGATGTTACGATGATGATGCTTACGATGATGTTATGATGATGATGCTTAAGATGATGTTATGATAACGATGTTTATGAGGACGTCTATAATGACGAAGTTTATGATAAGGTCATACTGACGTGTATGGTTGGGTAAGACGCCCATGTGGTGAGACACCACCCAAAGCATATGATTGGGTAAGATGCCCACGTGGTAAGATGCCACGCAATGTTTATGATATGGTAAGACGCCATATGATTGGGTAAGATGCCCACGTGGCAAGATGCCACGCAATGTTTATAATATGGTAAGACGCCATATGATTGGGTAAGATGCCCACGTGGTAAGATGCCACATGATGATTATGATATGGTAAGATACCATACAATGGGGTAAGACGCCCTAATATATGAATAAGAGCCAGGGATAACAAAGGAAGTCGAAGGACGACCAATAACCTTTACTTAACTAGGATGTTATGCATTATTGTATGCTTTTATGTAATGTTAAGTAAACATGTGTATGCTCATGATGTGTTATCCCTGTAGGTACACTTTTGGACCAAGGGCCTAGGGTCGGGTTGAGGAAGTGAGCTAAAGGGAGCATGATGAACGTAGGAAGCAGGATTTTGATAGTCTCTACTCTAGGAGTAGTGTAAATCTATAGCTTTAACATTCTTTATTGGGAATGTAATTAAATAGCTTTTGAAAACTTTATTTTGGCCTGTAATCTCCTTAGCTCAAGCTACAACCGGAACCCTTAAGAGGTTATAAATGCATGTTCTGTCCAATTTATGTGTACTAAATGATATTAAGGTAGGAAGACCCTACATTAGTGGTATCAGAGCAGTGGTTAGATAACCCGGGAATGAGTGAAGGGTAGCCTTAGCAATAAGTTAGCTAGGTGCCTACTTTCGAACATGTTTTGTGCATAAGTTGCATATGAAGTATATGATGTTATGCTAACATGTTTTGTTTATCTAACAAAGTATTATACGAACTGCTTTTGGATCTTGTTGTTAATCCTTGTGTTGCAGTATGGCAGCAAATGTGGAGGTAGGTGACGCAGTGAGCGTCAATGCAAGCGCGGGACGTACGAATCCCCTACCCCCGCCAGCTTTTGATGATGAACCGGCCGAACAACAGTTGTTGCCAGGGGAGCTAAGCTTAACTCAGTTTCTTGCTTACCGACCCCCAACCTTTGAAGGAACCGAAACTGGGGAACGAGCTGAGGAATGGTTGGAAAGAATAGAACAAATCTTTGTGGCAGCCCCATGTGCGAAGACAGCGTGGATACGGTTAGCAGAGTTCCAGTTGGCCAAGAAGGCGCTGATGTGGTGGAAGACCACTGTGGTAGAGCAAGAGGCTCAAGGTCATGAAGTTAACTGGAAAATGTTTCGAACTCGCTTCCTGAACCGTTATTTCTCGGCTGCAGCACGACAGGCTAAGGAAGATGAATTCACTCACCTCAAGCAAGGTAATATGTCGGTATCGGATTATGCTCTTCAGTTTTGCTCCTTGCTCCGATATGTGCCTCACATTGCCACGAGCACGCAAGCAAAGATGAGGAATTTCATGAAAGGATTGAGGCCGGAGCTATACGATAGGGTGATCACTTATGGCCCTACTTGTTTTGATGATGCACTCTCAAGGGCTGAGCTAGCCGAACTAGGAGTGGGTGCATACCCTGATGTTGTACCACCGTCGGCACCCTCTCAGAAAAATCCACTCCGGATAATTTGAAGCCGAGGAATGATCAGTTCAAGTCAAGGGGGAACTCCTCAGCGTCAAGGTTTAGTGGTAAGAAGTCCGACAATAGGTGGAAAGGAAATCGAAGAGGTGATGCCCCATCTGGAAGGGGGCAGTCTCAGGGAGACAGATCCGGGAAGATCCAATGCACTCTTTGTGGGCAACCACATCTGGCGAAGACTGTATAGGGTGCTATGTTTGTGGCGACAAGGGCCACTTTGCTAGACAGTGTCCCAACAGGGGAAGTCAACAGGGTTCTGCGGGGAGGCCTGCAGATAGGACAGCACAGCACAGACCACCCTTTGTACCGAGACAGCATGGAGGTCAGCCCATGGGGCCACCTCAAGGACAAGTCTATGCACTGACAAGGGAGCAGGCTTCAGCGGCTCCGGAGGAGGTTATAGCGGGTACGTGTCTTTTATTTACGCACCCTGCTTTTATATTGATCGACACAGGTGCGTCACACCCTTTTGTGTCGACAAGTTTTGTGGAAAGGCACCACTTATGCACTTCTCCGTCGCCCACGCCTCTTATAGTCTCGACCCCCGCTGGAAGAAGTATGATTACGGATCGGGTCGTCTACAATGGCCTCATTTATTTTGAGGATAAAGAACTAAGGTCAGATTTGATTGTTCTAGGAATGTCAGATTTTGATTGCATTCTGGGCATTGATGTTCTGAACAGGTATCAGGCAGTTGTGAACTGCAGGCAGAGAACTGTACGGTTTAAATCCGATATGGGGGTTCCATGGACGTTCTATGGGGATGGTTCCCGCTCTAAGATTCCGTTGATATCTGCTGTCAAGATGGCGCAGTTGTTGGAACGAGGTCATTCAGGATATCTCATTTATGCCGTCGATGTTACGGAAAAGAAAGGAGAAGTGAAAGTTGAGGATGTGCCCGTAGTGGCGGAGTTCCCTGATGTCTTTCCGGAGGAGATTCCCGGATTCCCGCCGACGAGAGAGGTCGAGTTTGGGATTGAATTATTACCGGGGACGTCTGCCATTTCTCGTGCCCCTTATAGGATGGCACCAGCGGAGCTAAGGGAATTAAAGATTCAGTTGCAAGAGCTCCTTGATAAGGGCTATATACGCCCTAGCGTATCGCCCTGGGGAGCACCAGTGTTATTTGTGAAGAAGAAAGATGGTTCGATGCGTTTGTGCATCGATTACAGACAACTGAACAAAGCCACAGTGAAGAATAAGTACCCACTTCCGAGGATCGATGATTTATTTGATCAGTTACAGGGTACGAGGCTCTACAGTAAGATCGATCTGAGGTCGGGGTACCATCAGATTCGAGTGAGAGAAGAGGATGTCCAGAAGACAGCCTTCAGAACTAGGTATGGGCACTATGAATTCCTAGTCATGCCTCTTTGGGGTGACAAATGCCCCGGCTGTTTTCATGAGTTTGATGAACAAGGTGTTCCAGCCGTATTTGGATCAATTCGTCATAGTTTTCATTGACGACATACTCATCTACTCTAGGACTGAAGAAGATCATGTACGGCACTTGAGGACAGTACTTCAGATCCTTAGGGATCATCAGTTGTATGCTAAGCTTAGCAAGTGCGAATTCTGGTTAGACAGCGTGGTGTTCCTAGGCCATGTCATATCTAGCCAAGGGATATCTGTGGATCCGAGGAAGATTGAAGCTGTGATGGAGTGGGCAGCACCCACTTCTGTACCCGAGATACGGAGTTTTCTTGGCTTAGCAGGTTATTACCGACGTTTTGTCGAGGGATTTTCTAAGATCGCTAAGCCATTGACACAGCTGACTCAGAAAGGGGTCCCGTTCTTCTGGTCCGAAGCTTGTGAGGAAAGCTTCCAAGAATTGAAGCGTCGTTTGACGACAGCACCAGTGTTGGTGATTCCGTCTGAGGACAAGAGGTTTGCTTTGTACACGGATGCATCATTGCAAGGTTTGGGCTGTGTACTGATGCAAGACAGACAAGTGGTAGCCTATGCTTCGAGACAGTTGAAGCCTCATGAGACCAGATACCCAGTCCATGATCTGGAACTGGCAGCTATCATTTTCGCCTTGAAGATTTGGCGTCATTACCTTTATGGTACTACGTTTACCATTTTTACGGACCATAAGAGCCTGAAGTTCTTGTTCACTCAGGCAGAGTTGAATATGAGGCAAAGGAGGTGGATGGATTTACTCAAGGATTATGACTGTGAAATTGAGTACCATCCTGGTAAGGCAAATTTGATAGCATACGCCTTAAGTCGTAAGGTGAAAAATACCGCTGAGGATGTTATGTACTTATCAGCTTTGATGACTTCCTATTGCCATCTGGGCTATGACTTCGATGTAGACACGTCGCCGGTGCGAGTGTCGACCTTATTGGCTGAGCCAGACGTATTTGAAGCTATCAGGAAAGCCCAGAGGTCGGATGATGAAGTGCAGAGATGGTCATCGATAGCACTTCGAGGTCAGCCAACAAAGTTTAGTGTGGCTGAAGATGACTCTTTAAGATTGGGCAACCGATGGGTGGTCCCAGATGCGCCAGGATTGCGTAAAGGAATTTTAGAACGGGCTCATAATAGCCGGTTCAGTATCCACCCGTGGAGGAAGAAAGATGTATAAGGACCTAAGTGGTCAATTCTGGTGGAGACGCATGAAGCGTGATGTGATCAGCTTCGTTAAGAGATGTTTGATCTGCCAACAAGTAAAGGCAGAAAGGCAGAGGCCTGGTGGCGAGCTGAAGAGCTTGGAGGTACCTAAGTGGAAGTGGGAGCATATATCTATGGACTTCGTGACCCACTTGCCAAGGTCGGCCTCTGGATTTGATGCGATCTGGGTGATCGTAGATAGGCTGACGAAGGTAGCTCATTTCATCCCTTACAGTATGACTTTCACGTATTTAAAGATGGCCCAATTATATGTACGGGATGTAGTGAGGTTGCATGGGATTCCAGTCTCGATCGTGTCTGACAGAGACCCAAGGTTTACTTCTCATTTCTGGGAGGGTCTCCAGACAGCCTTGGGCACCGAGGTGAGACTAAGTACAGCCTATCACCCTCAGACTGATGGCCAAACGGAGCGTACTATACAGACGCTCGAAGATATGCTGAGGGCATGTGTTTTGGAGTTTGATACTCCGTGGCAAGAATCTATACCACTGGTTGAGTTCTCATACAATAACAGCTATCAGGCGAGCATTCAAATGGCCCCTTTTGAAGCTCTTTACGGACGACGATGTAGGTCACCGCTGTATTGGGAGGACTTGACGAGTAAAGCGGTCGGAGGACCGGATATGATTAAGGACATGGAGGAAAAGATTAAGATGATACGCTTAAAGATGAAAGCGGCCCAAGATAGGCAAGCAGCCTATGCAAATAAGCGGCGACGGCCGCTAGAATTTCAAGTGGGAGACAAGGTCTTCTTGAAAATCTCACCCTTCAGGGGTGTTGTTCGATTTGGTATGCGGGGGAAGTTATCCCCGAGGTATGTTGGACCGTATGAGGTGTTACAGCGTATCGGCACTTTGGCTTACCGATTGGCTCTACCGCCGTCCTTATCCGGAATTCATGATGTCTTCCATGTTTCTATGTTGAGAAAGTACGAGCCAGATCCGTCTCATGTTTTACAGCCTACTGAAGTGCAGTTAGACTCAGATGTATCCTACGTTGAACGACCGGTCAGAATTCTGGATCGTGAGGATCGCAGATTACGAAGCAAAGTTATACCGATGGTCAAAGTTCAGTGGGATAGTCGGGGTGTCGAGGAGGCTACGTGGGAGACGGAGCGGCATATGATGCAGCATTACCCCGAACTATTTTCTGGTATGATTTATGTTTAGTTTCTTTTGGGTAAGTGCATACGATTTCGAGGACGAAATCTTGTAAGTAGGGGAGTAATGTGATGCCCCGAAATTAATTAATGGTAACTTGGACATTAATTATGTTTATATGATGTATCATGTGTTGATGGATTTATGTGTTGGGTATTAAGATGTTAACATGATTAATTGTGTTAAATTATCAAATATGAGGAAGATGTGATTTTAAATGAAGTGTAGAGCATTGTTGAAAAATGCTTTTGAAATACCAAGTAGGGTATTTTATACATCATGTTAAGTTTGGGGTACAATTTTTATTAAGTCATTACAACCCCTTTTTAATCCCATACCCATCACTTTAAACCCCCCACTTTACTCTCACCTTTTAAAAATCCCCAAATCACTTCCCAATCCCAAACCCTACCCATTTTCGAAATCCACCAAAAAGGAAGAAGGAAAGTTCCACAAAAACCTTGTTTGTGTGATCTTTGCTAGGATTTGGAGCCTACAAGAGGTATGGAACCATTCCTATAAGTTTTATGATGTTTGGTGTTGAAATGGGTTAAGTTTTTGATGTTTTATGTGGGTTTGTTTGGGTATGTGTTGTTTATGGTTGGGGTATGATTTTTGAAGTGTTTTATGTTGGTTTTGGTGGGTTATGATGTTATTGAAGTTGTTAAGAAGTTTGGTTTTGGGTAGCATGTGAAAGAGCTTGAAAAATGAGCATTAATGGCGAAAATTCGATGTACAGCACTCGGCGATCGATCGCCCGTTCTTGGCGATCGATCGCGAGCGTCCAGTACCAGCCAGAGGCATTTGGCGATCGATCGCCACTTTTGGGCGATCGATCGGCGAGCCTGGCGATCGATCGCGCCAAAAGTGGCGATCGATCGCCAAGAAGGAAATTTTGCCCCCTCGTCCAGTGTGGTCTCGCGATCGATCGCGCCTGGGCGGCGATCGATCGCGAGCTGAAGAAAAGTGGATTTTTGATATTTTTGTGGGATTTTTGGATATTGGACTATGTTTAGCTTCTAATATCAATTTGTATGGTTGTGTAGAACCATCCCAGGTGCCCACAACATCCAGGAGATAAAGCTCTCCAAATTCTCCACTTTTGGGAATTAAGGTACGTAAGAGACGTACGAGCATCGGACGGTAAACCATGCCCTTACATATTATGATGATGTTTAAGATGATGTTTACGATGATGACGTTTAAGATGATGTTATGATGATGATGCTTATGATGATGTTATGATGATGATGCTTATGATGATGTTACGATGATGATGCTTACGATGATGTTATGATGATGATGCTTAAGATGATGTTATGATAACGATGTTTATGAGGACGTCTATAATGACGAAGTTTATGATAAGGTCATACGACGTGTATGGTTGGGTAAGACGCCCATGTGGTGAGACACCACCCAAAGCATATGATTGGGTAAGATGCCCACGTGGTAAGATGCCACGCAATGTTTATGATATGGTAAGACGCCATATGATTGGGTAAGATGCCCACGTGGCAAGATGCCACGCAATGTTTATAATATGGTAAGACGCCATATGATTGGGTAAGATGCCCACGTGGTAAGATGCCACATGATGATTATGATATGGTAAGATACCATACAATGGGGTAAGACACCCTAATATATGAATAAGAGCCAGGGATAACAAAGGAAGTCGAAGGACGACCAATAACCTTTACTTAACTAGGATGTTATGCATTATTGTATGCTTTTATGTAATGTTAAGTAAACATGTGTATGCTCATGATGTGTTATCCCTGTAGGTACACTTTTGGACCAAGGGCCTAGGGTCGGGTTGAGGAAGTGAGCTAAAGGGAGCATGATGAACGTAGGAAGCAGGATTTTGATAGTCTATACTCTAGGAGTAGTGTAAATCTATAGCTTTAACATTCTTTATTGGGAATGTAATTAAATAGCTTTTGAAAACTTTATTTTGGCCTGTAATCTCCTTAGCTCAAGCTACAACCGGAACCCTTAAGAGGTTATAAATGCATGTTCTGTCCAATTTATGTGTACTAAATGATATTAAGGTAGGAAGACCCTACAATATCCCTTTATACAATTCTTTATTAAAACATGCTAGTATTTCCTTGCAACTAGTAAATTGGATTCTTGAATCCTCAAATCAAATGATCTTGTAATTTCATGTATTTAACCACTTTGTTCAGCGCTAAACCGAGTCCACGTAATACGGTAAATAATTCTTCCACGTAATATAGTAAATAATTCTTTGATTACCCAAATTAATCACCCGTATTAGTGATTCATTCTCGAGTATCACAGACACGATGTTGTTGAGGCATATAGTTGATGCCATGAGGAGTATGTCATTGTTGGGCATATTGTATATTCATGTTGTTGAGGCATATGATTGATGCTGTGATGCTCGAAATAATTATATCTATTTATTATTGATTGTGGAATAATATGATATATTCATGGGATTAAATATGTGGATTTATAAATTGGGTGTGAGGTTGGAGTAAACTTTGTGTGGATATCTATGGAATTAATTTTGGATTTGTAAAATCAGGTTTTGGAATTTAACCAAGTGATTTTGGGTTGAAAATATTGTGTAAATTGAATTAAAGAGAGGTACTTGCAAATAATAAAATTTTATTATTTCATTTAAAATAAAAAAATAAAGATAGTGGATAGATATTTTTTGTGGAATATAAATTAATTAGATGAGGCTTTCATCTCCTTTTCTCATTCCTAGAACCCGATAAAAAGAAAAAAAGAAGAAGAGTGAAACCCTCCCCCATCCCCTTTCATCTTTTCGGTCATCCATGGCGTGAGGAAGCAGGGTGATTTTCCTGAAATTTCGGTAACACTTTCACAAAGGTTTGTAGGTGTAATAATACATTGTTTCTTGGTTATTCTTTCCCTTGAATTATATAGTGTGGGTTCGATTTTTTTCCACAGTTTGAGGATTGTGGTTGCCGAATTTTATTGTACTGTTGTGCAGAAATTACTTATTACTTAGCCAAGTTTTTACATGGATTGGGTTGTGTTTGTTACTGGATTGATCGATAGTTTGGTGGTGATTTAAAGCCCCAAATTTGTTACTTTCCCTCTTGCAGTAGAAATGAATTGTGAATGCATCCTGGACTTTTTCTTTTCACGTTTGGATTATGTATTGCATCAATACTCTGAGTTATTTTCCCTTCTGTTTTATACGTTGGGTTCAGAGATGAGTGTTGTTCCAGCCATGTATGTTTAACGTACAGCTACTTTGACTTCTCCCTTCCTGTTTCGAAAATTCCAGCAATGTTCTGCACTTTCTTCTTGTTATTGTAAATTGTTGACTCGAATTATTAGTGTCTTCATGATGTGTTATTTCAGTTGAGTCTTGCCAGTTGAATGAGCATTGGATAATGAGGGTATAAACTGCTTTGTTGTGATTCCTTGTTGTCAATAATGTTTTATAAGTTTATTAATGTCTTTTGTAAGTCTTACCATGTGTCTTGCTTCATGAAGTGACCATATTTCATTTCGTCCACAGCTAAAGTATATAGTAGAACTGTGAACTTAATTTTTTGAAATTGAAATGGGTGATAGTAGAGAAATGATGGCATTATGATGGATTCAGTCGAAATAGTCTGATTTTGAGTTTAGGTATATACATCATTTGAATTGTTGGCTGTTGATATTAAATTGTTGAAATAATGTAGATGATTCACAAGTTTCCGCGCAGATGAGAGTAACTTGACTTGCAATATTAATTATAAGGTACGTGGTGACGTACGAGCATGTATACCTAATACTCATATATTCATGAATACATGTATTGGTGAATGTGATGTTTAAGATTAAGTAATTGAGTATGAGAATTGAGTTTAATACACGTGGAATGGTGGATACGTAGATGTACGTGATCGGGTAATCGAGTCGAACATTGATGCATTGTGCATGATTGATACGAGGAAATTATTGAGAACTGGGGTGATGGTTAGGCATAATTGCCTTGAATATGTGTTCGGTTATGATTGATCAAAAATGATGTGTTACGAGAATATCGATTTATCTTGGTGATGAGTTTCATATTTCAGTTAACGATATTGAACATGGTGATTGTGAAAATGTGAATTATGAAACAGGATCAGTTCAAGAAAGCTTATAATTGGTTCAGACTTATTCAAAGAGTGCACTTTATAATTTCCAGTAGTTTTATTTCGTTGAACTATGACTTAGTATATTGGTATGATTGCGATGATTATGTCGGTTTATGCTCACCGGTGTGGACTGTTTCTGTTGGAACAGGTAAAGCTGGTATGACTTTAAATTCAGGTAGTAAGTTCTCAAGGGATGATGGTGATCTCGGAAATGTGGTACAAGTATTGGTTGATGACGCATCTTATTTATGCATTTAGAATGGTATTCATTTATTTATTGCTCGTATGTGAGCATCTGGATGCGTGTATTTGGACTGTATAAGGGTGTTGAAGCCCACTTTTGGTTTCTTTTAAGTATTGTGTTTTTCCCTGGCTGGGAGTTATTTTGTGATATGTTTAATTTTCGGATAGCTCAATTTATGGGGAGACTCTGACCAAATTTTTATAAAAATCCACAATGTAAAAGTGGTGTAATAGTGATGATAATGGGTGAACCTTGAGTCTTATTGCTGGTAGAAGTGATCATTCCATGCTGAGTATTATTTATGTCATGGAGAATATGTGAAACATGTAATGATTCTTTTAAAGAATGAAATTTTTTATACTCATACGACGTCATAAATGCACTGATACGAGTTAAGGGGTTGGGGCCTTACAGTGGTATCAGAGCAGTGGTTAGCTCTTTCGGATGTTTAATGGCCTAGGGATGTGTTGATAGACATTTATATCACATACTTTGATGCATGATTGTAGTTTTCTGTCATTGTGACATGACGCCTGCTATGTGCATTTTATGATATGAAGCAATGAAAATTGGTGTTATTGCTAACCATCGTGATTACAGGATCGTATGAGATATGAAGAACATGATATTGATAAACGAGCAGCAATACCAATGAACATACACAATGAGGGTGGTATGGTTGAAAAGCCTCGAGTATGGTAACTCGTTTTATTTATATCATTAGCTTGATGATGGTCAAAATGATAATGCCTTTTAAGGTGCGTGATGAATGACATCGCTGATGGTAATTAATGTTGATGATAAGTGGACGTTGTTACTAGTAAAGGGATAAATGTGTTTTATTGAGTTGAGTTTTGTGTACATGTTATGTATATGTATGTGCAGTGCTGAGAAATCTGATTTTGTAGGAAAATAAGGAAATGGGAACCGTGATGTGCTGTCTAAGGACACAGATGGTTGATAGAAGACAGTGGAATATTGTGGTATGATTTCAATTGTTATTGAATATGCAATGTGTTACATTAGCGTCCTACTACGGGTATATCATCAGCGATGGATCATAATATTTGCCGCTGTCATGTCGAAGCGATGTACATGCCGCTGTCATTGTCGAAGCGAGGGGTCCTAAAATTCCACTGTTATAACAAGACCGAAACAGCCACATTATCGATATTTGAGCGACGCGATCGGGAACAAAGTGCTGCGTGTAATGTGAGCCACCTCTTGGGTCCGAAAGGAACAAAGTGCTACATGCATGTGAGTACCTCTTGAGTCCTTGATCTGTTCCGCTGATTCGGTTGGCGATGGTTCATGCCGCCAGGTATATTGATAGCGATGTCTCATTCCGCTATATTGATTGGCGATGGTTCATGCCATCGGGTACATGTGTAGCGATGCCTCATTCCGCTATATTATTGGCGATGGTTCATGCCGCCAGGTATATCGAGCGATAGTTCATGCCGCTATGTTATTGACGATGGTTATTCCGCTAGGTGCGTTTATGACGTGTCTTTTCCGCTATGTTATTAGCGATGGTTCATGCCACCGGACATGTGTTTAGCAATGGTACGTTTCGCTGATTTCATGGCGACAGTTCTTGCCGCCAATTATATATATAGTGATGTCTCATTCCGCTATTCGGTTGATGATGATTCGTGCCCGGATGTGCATAGCAAGGCTCATGCTGCTGGCTGTGTGACGAGGGATCATGCCGTCAATTTTGTAGCGATGGATTATGCCGCTAGGTGCACAGCACGGGATTATGCCGTCTGCGAGCGACGGGTGCTGATTGCATATTGCTATTGAGCGACGGAGACAGGTAGACCGCTACTTTGTTAGCAAGGATGGAGGTATATTACTGTCCTTTATTATTGTGTTGAGAATATCATTTGTGTATTGATATGAAATTATATTTTGTGGAATATTTATGTTGAGAACATGGGCAATTTAAAGGATCAAGTGTGGATCCATTGTGTACAGTAAGTGTTATTACATCTTATTGTTTTAAGGATGTAATTTTACTCATTGTGATTGTGGATATTATATGTATGCCCGTAGTAGCAGGTGAGATTATGTATGCCAGTGTTGGCGATGAGTATTGATATATTGCTATTGTGTTAGCAATAAATATTGTTGCACCGCTATTGTGTTAGCGATGAATCTTAATGATATGTTGATTGCAAATAGTAGTGAAGGTTATGATATACAAACCATATTATTGTTTTCTTGGACACATGAGTTGTAGGCTCAAGAGAATATTGGAATGTTCCACAGGATCGAGGAATTGAGGTAAACCATTGCGTTTGGTTTGGCATGTGAATATATATTACCATATGTTGATATATTTGATTACATTATATCATTTGAATTATATTGATTTTTGAGAATCAAGTGTATAAAGGAAAGTGGAGAATGAGATTAAAAAAAATGAAACATATTATTGAGATGTTCATTTTGATATTGTTGCAATAACGAAACAAGGTGAGGTGTAACCATTGTGGTAACAGCATTATATCTATGGTAATCATTGAGGAAATAATGATTGGGCAGTAATAATTGTTTTGTGATGATAATTATTGCTATGAAAGCATGTTAATTATTGATTATCCACATGTTGTATTGAGTCGAATATAACCATGCTGATATGAGATAATGAGTATGTATGGAATGACATGAAGTGTCACGGGATGACGTGAGATCTATGAATGTCATGTGTGGATATGTGATTATTGGTGAACGTCAAGGTTTGAAGAAGAACTATCGTGAATGTCATGAATAAGTATGAGATTGTGATTTTATTCTCCGATATATATTGACGGTAATGGTAAACAATCATGTGATGATTAATGGCGAGTTAGACATGATGTGATAGACAATATAATAAAGTCATAATGAGAATACATGGGATATATGAACATTCACTTTAAATGATTGATCATTTTGATATTTTGTTAGAAACTGGAAGGCATATAAGTGATGATATATGCATGTGGTAATTACAAATGAATATGCTTATAATTACTTAGCATCAGATATTAGTTAGATGATGATAAGCGATGAGAATGATGTATAAGATTTCATGAACATTTACTACACTATGATGTGTTATCTATTCATGAAATAATGCAATAACTTGTTGTTGAGTTAATAATTGGAAAGGGAGTATGCTGATGAGATATGAAATTGCTCTTGTATTGAAAGTAACCACACAAATATGCAATAGTATGTTGTAACGTGATGTGTATGGAACGGTGTGAACCTTTTGACGTAGGGATATTCATGTTAATGAATGTGATGTTATGAATATATTCAATGCATAAATGACAAGGTGCGTGATTATGCTATGAATATATGAGAAATACTAATGAGTTTCTTTTTAGTAATTGTTCCATACCAGATGACAGCTGGGTGATGAGATATTGAGATGTCGATGTTTAAGGGAAGAGTACCGATTTCCCTACGGGACAATGTGGTGTGCGATATGATGATGTTGGAGTACATTTCATACTCTGCAGCTATACAGGAGGAGTTCATGAAGCGTAATTGATGTTACACATGACAGCGAAAGATATTAAGGAAGTTAAATCAAGACATGATCGGTGATAAATCGAGCGTGATTGCGGTTGAGGTACATGATTTCGTTCGAAATCTTATGAGACGATGTTAGTATCACCTTGACTCTGTTTAATGTTTAAGAACCGTTGCGTACATGATGTAGGATTCTTATAGATGTCACCTATTTGTGTAGCATAATTTATGATTACATCATGTATACAGATTACAGACTAAGAAAACACAGAATGGCTTTTTGATAATTTTTAGCATGTGGATACTAGTCTTAGTTGATGAATCAAACTTGCATACTAGTAAACGGTAATTGCGCATACAATAGTGAATGTTACTGGATACTAAAATATGATGATGCTAATCTGGATTCACATGAATAAGGGTACTCATACATGTTAGCTCATTAAACGCCGATGTTGGGATTTGGTAAAGTGATATGACTTGCATTCTTGAGATCGTTGGTGTGATATGCCACCTTACGAATCATGATGATTCGAATGATGATCTCGTTCTACAGATTTGTTATAGCACTAGAATTGTACGTAAATTTTACTGTTGGCTTTTGTAAGCATGTATCTCAATTTCGAGGCCGAAATTTTTTTTAGTGGGGGAGAATTGTGATGCTCGAAATAATTATATCTATTTATTATTGATTGTGGAATAATATGATATATTCGTGGGCTTAAATATGTGGATTTATAAACTGGGTGTGAGGTTGGAGTAAACTTTGTGTGGATATCTATGGAATTAATTTTGGATTTGTAAAATCAGGTTTTGGAATTTAACCAAGTGATTTTGGGTTGAAATTATTGTGTAAATTGAATTAAAGAGAAGTACTTGCAAATAATAAAATTTTATTATTTCATTTAAAATAAAAAAATAAAGATAGTGGATAGATATTTTTTGTGGAATAAATTAATTAGATGATGCTTTCATCTCTTTTTCTCATTCCTAGAACCCGATAAAAAGAAAAAAAGAAGAAGAGTGAAACCCTCCCCCATCCCCTTTCATCTTTTCGATCATCCATGGCGTGAGGAAGCAGGGTGATTTTCCTGAAATTTCGGTAACACTTTCACGAAGGTTTGTAGGTGTAACAATACATTGTTTCTTGGTTATTCTTTACCTTGAATTATATAGTGTGGGTTCGATTTTTTTCCACAGTTTGAGGATTGTGGTTGCCAAATTTTATTGTATTGTTGTGCAGAAATTACTTATTACTTAGCCAAGTTTTTACATGGATTGGGTTGTGTTTGTTGCTGGATTGATCGATAGTTTGGTGGTGATTTAAAGCCCCAAATTTGTTACTTTCCCTCCTGCAGTAGAAATGAATTGTGAATGCATCCTGGACATTTTTTTTTCACGTTTGGATTATGTATTGCATCAATACTCTGAGTTAATTTCCCTTCTGTTTTATACGTTGGGTTCAGAGATGAATGTTGTTCCAGCCATGTATGTTTAACGTACAGCTACTTTGACTTCTCCCTTCTTGTTTCGAAAATTCCAGCAATGTTCTGCACTCTTGTTATTGTAAATTGTTGACTCGAATTATTAGTGTCTTCATGATGTGTTATTTCAGTTGAGTCTTGCCAGTTGAATGAGCATTGGATAATGATGGTATAAACTGCTTTGCTGTGATTCCTTGTTGTCAATAATGTTTTATAAGTTTATTAATGTCTTTTGTAAGTCTTACCATGTGTCTTGCTTCATGAAGTGACCATATTTCATTTCTGCCACAGCTAAAGTATATAGTAGAATTGTGAACTTAATTTTTTGAAATTGAAATGGGTGATAGTAGAGAGAATGATGGCATTATGATGGATTCAGTCGAAATATTCTGATTTTGAGTTTAGGTATATACATCATTTGAATTGTTGGCTGTTGATATTAAATTGTTGAAATAATGTAGATGCTTCACAAGTTTTCGCGCAGATGAGAGTAACTTGACTTGCAATATTAATTATAAGGTACGTGGTGACGTACGAGCATGTATACCTAATACTCATATATTCATGAATACATGTATTGGTGAATGTGATGTTTAAGATTAAGTAATTGAGTACGAGAATTGAGTTTAATCCACGTGGAATGGTGGATACGTAGATGTACGTGATCCGGGTAATCGAGTCGAACATTGATGCATTGTGCATGATTGATATGAGGAAATTATTGAGAACTGGGGTGATGGTTAGGCATAATTGTTTTGAATATGTGTTCGGTTATTATTGATCAAAAATGATGTATTATGAGAATATCGATTTATCTTGGTGATGAGTTTCATATTTCAATTAACGATATTGAACTTGGTGATTGTGAAAATGTGAATTATGAAACAGGATCAGTTCAAGAAAGCTTATAATTGGTTCAGACTTATTCAGGGAGTGCACTTTATAATTTCCAGTAGTTTTATTTCGTTGAACTATGACTTAGTATATTGATATGATTGCGATGATTATGTCGGTTTATGCTCACCGGTGTGGACTGTTTCTGTTGGAACATGTAAAGCTGGTATGACGTCGATGCTCAGGGGATGATGGTGATCTCGGAAATGTGGTACAAGTATTGGTTGATGACGCATCTTATTTATGCATTTAGAATGGTATTCATTTATTTATTGCTCGTATGTGAGCATCTGGATGCATGTATATGGACTGTAAAAGGGTGTTGAAGCCCACTTTTGGTTTCTTTTAAGTATTGTGTTTTTCCCTGGCTGGGAGTTATTTTGTGATATGTTTCATTTTCAGATAGCTCAATTTATAGGGAGACTCTGCCCAAATTTTTATAAAAATTCACAATGTAAAAGTGCTGTAATAGTGATGATAATGGGTGAACCTTGAGTCTTATTGCTGGTAGAAGTGATCATTCCATGTTGAGTATTATTTATGTCATGGAAAATATGTGAAACATGTAATGATTCTTTTAAAGAATGAAATTTTTTATACTCATACGACGTCATAAATGCACTAATGACGAGTTAAGGGGTTGGTGCCTTACAGATGCCATGAGGAGTATGTCATTGTTGGGCATGTTGTATATTCATGTTGTTGAGGCATATAGTTGATGCCATGAGGAGTATGCCATTGTTGGCCATGTTGTATATTCATATTGTTGAGACATATATTTGATGCCATGAGGAGTGTCATTGTTGGGCATACGATATGAATGTTATAACGTGTGAGGACAGTAATATGATATGGGCTGCTAATATGGGACGTGAAGGCTGAGCCACTGACATATTAACCTGAGAGGCATATCATATCGGTCCCGTTAAAACATGATGTTGAATGAGATATGTCATGACATATTTGGCCAATTGTATCATGTTGTATATTGTGTTTGGGATATGTACAGGGTGTATGTACAGGAACAACCAGAGATGAGTATTTCCAATACATGAAATACAGGAAGTTGTTTATACATATTTATGCATTACATTGATGTTGGATTGTGAACATCATTTATATACTCATGTTGTGCGTGGTTGTTCTATATATAGTGACTCATAGCTGAGAAGGCCGGGATTGTGAGTCTACCTTCTCCTGCTAGGAGTTAAACTGATCGAGAATAAATGAATTGTGATGTGTAAATGCTATACAAGATGTGATGTATATGAACAATGTAAACGAGAAAGTCATAGTGAAAAATCTTGATCAGTAGTCATAGTATCTTAATCCTGAAAAGTAAAAAATGTGATTTACTTAATTGAATGTATAAATGAGGATTAAGAATGACGAGGCCCCACAAGAGTATCACAATCATTTTGGGCTAGGCGATCGTAGCTAGAATGATTTTGATTAATTAAAGTGTTCTATTTGGGGATTGTAATAATTTATTCAGGATTGTGAAATTGTCAATCTCTGAGGTCGGTGAACTAGTTAGACGTTTTATCCGTTGGTGGATTTTTTTTTTATTAGTGTTGAATATTGGTGAGGTTGGTTTATAACATTTATATGATCTTTTATTTTTTTGGATAATCCAATTTACGGTGAAGCTCTGCCCAAATTTTTATAGAATCCATATCATTATTTTATAGTCATATTACAAATACATTGTTAATTCCGTAAGCGAGATATACCGTAAGCGGGGTCTTATAGCCTGCCGCCTCCATGATGGCCGATGGTTTATGGTTCTACGATGACGGGTTTCTGGGTACCGATTTAAACCTCTTTTAATCTATTTTCATTTTTCCGTGCTCCGTATTTCTGGAATTCAAATGCGATTAAATATCAATGGGAAACAATCTAATAAAAATTAATTATCAAATACATGAAACAAAGTGCAATCTGGATCGGATACCACTGTTGGGTTTCGTCCCCAATCTTTAACAAATAAATTCGGGGATAATCGATTGCGCTAAATTCATATATAACATGCAATTATCAAATATGAATGCACGAAAAGATTTTACCGATATACATCGAAATCAATTTGTATGTTGTGGTCCCTCGAGCCCAATCAATTTGATCAGATCTACAAGCCCAACAGCAGTGCTAGTTTGAGGTCATCGAGAGTATATGATTGTCTATTCATTGGTGTGTTTAAAACAGTGATACGAGTTTTATATTTATTGTTGGTGAATGACTCACTAATGGGCTTTGGGTGCATAAAGCTCAATAGGCCAACTACCGGTTTCCAGGTCACATATGCTGACAAGGAGTTCATATCCAAAGAACTAATCTAAACTTATAGCGAGTGGCAGCAGGTAATTGCCAAATTTGCAGTCCATTCTCTGCCAGCCACTAATTCCTGCCAATGCAAAAGAGAACACCTTTCAAAGTTTAAGAAATGAATAAGAAACCAAAAATTTTAAAAAATATATCTACAAAAGGCAAGGAGATTAAGCAGAACTCACAACAAGAAGCAAAATATTAGATTAAAACTACCTGTGAGATTTTAAAGAACACACCTTAAAAGCATATAAAACAGAATGAAACATAAAGGGAAGTTTTGAAAATAAATTGAAAGAAAAAGCATCACGCAATGGTAATCGTGAAAGATGAGTACCCATCATGTCTCCACTAACTCCGACTGGGGCCGAGAACTTTTCTTGCCTCAAATGCCTGGAACAAGCACATTCACCTGCATTTAACTCAGTAATCTTTTGGAAACAAATTAAGCTTCCCGCGATTTTCCTTCAGCTTCGAGACCGATCTCAAGTATTCGAGGCAGCTTGAAGGTTGTTCTATACCCTTCTCTAACAATTCGTAGTACAGGTTGAATGCTTCTGATAGCCTGTGGCATTTACAAAGACCAGTTAAAACAGTATTGCATAAAGCTAAATCGACACTCTGGTCATTTTTCAGGCTAAACATGAGCAATTCACATGCGTCCATGAACTTTCTATCCTCGCAAAGGGACACAATCAATTCTTCTATATGTACTGTGTAACCATTTTTATATAGACTTCTCACAAGCTGAAACGCCTTTCTCTGCGAATCACTGCTGAAGATCATTTTTATTGCATCTGTTGAGAGATTGAAGTTTGGTCTAATCTGATTGTCTAACATCAGTGTAATCAAGCAAGCCGATTCATGAGCCAAACCCTTTTTGACAAGTTCTATAAGAACACGGTGGAATGTGGATGCTCTTGGAAGATGGGGACTTTTTGACATCTTTTCCAAGGTGTCCTGAGCAAGATGTGGTTCCCCCTTACGGAGAAGACCTTCTATAAGGCATTCATAAATCTCGGCATCAGGGGCCAAGCTTCTCCTCAGCATCAAGACTAAGAGTTTATGCCCATGTTCAAATGTCCCTTCGTTACAATGCCCCAAAATCAAAGTTTTATAAGCCGGAGAATCTTGTATCCCTCGTTTCATTAGCTGCCTGAACACTCTCTCAGCTTTCTTAGTCTTTCCACTTGCACATAAATTACTAAAAATGGGATTGTATGCTGCAGTAAGAGGTATGCAACCATCTTCAAGTAACAAAATTTCCTTCTCAAATAACATATCAAGCAATTCCTCCGCCATTTCAAAATTTCCCTTTCGACACAGAGCCCTAATTAGTATACTATACGTGGCTGAATCATGTTTAACATTCAGCTCGGTCATCTTCTCAAAAACTCTCAACGCCTCGTCCAAATTCCCCCCATTGCAATGAGCATTCATCACCGTGTTAAAAGTACATGTATCAGGAAACAATCCTTCATCCCCTCCATCACATTTCCCTAAAATCTCTTTCACCATATCGAAGTTTTGAGATTCACAAAGCCCTTGTATAATCGTATTATAAGTGATTCCATTCAGCTTGATACCACAGTCAACCATTTTCCTAAACACATACACAGCCTCGTCAATTTCTCCTTTTTTACAATACCCTCGAATCAAAGTAGTGTAACTAATAACATTTGGCCGCAAATTCTCACCTCTCTTCTGCATACCATCAACCACATTATGCGCCACGTTCACCTTTCCGGATCTACACAACCCATTAACAAGCGTATTGTAAGTCAACAAATCTGGTGCACAATCAAACTTCTCTATCTCCTTAAAGATCCTAAACGCTTCATCAATCAACGAGTTTAAACAAAAGCCTCTTATCAAGATATTAAAGGTATACAAATCCGGATTCACTCCATATGTGCTAAGCATTTCATTATACAGCTCCAAAACCATTCCCACCCTTCCTCTTTTGAGCAAAATAAAAAACAGACTATTAAAAGTGACAACTGAAGGAGAAATTCCCATTGATTTCATTAACATAAACACCTTCAAAGATTCCCGAAAAAGCCCCGCATCACCGTAGCTACGAATCAAGCTATTGAAAAACTTGTCATTTAGCTGTACGACATAGTTGGATTTCTTGGGTATAGAGATGAGGAAGTTCCGGGCCGTATTGAGGTTACGGGCCCGGCCAAGAATTTCGAGCATGATGAAGAACGAGTGATGGGTGTGTGTAAAGCCAGAATCTTGCGCCCAATTGAAGAAACGAAGGGCTTTCGAAGGGGTTTTGATAAGGCGGAGGGTTTGCAGAACGGTTGTTTGGGAGAGGGGGACGGCGGTGCGGAGGAAGGACTCGAGTCGGGCAGACCAACAGGCGGCGGCGTTGATGCACCCGGCCATGGTTCGGGCTTTCTTTGATTTCCTATTGGCGAATTCAGCAGAGTCCGCGGCGGAGGCGGTAATTGGAGGTGGTTTGCGGAATACTTGGGTGAGACGTGGAGGGAAGAGTGAGGTGGAGTAATGGAGGTTGAATTGGAAGAGTTTTCTTCTGAAGTTCATCGAGAATTTGGTGGTGGCGGGAGGAGGAAGGGCAGGCGCAGCCAGTGGCAAACGGGGCCGGCTAGTCGTTTATGAAAGCAAGCGATATTCCATGGCCAGTGCAGAGTTGCTATTGATTCATTTATTTAATTTATTTTTTTGCGAGGTAAATATTTTTTGTTTATTGTGGTAGTGTAGTTATCAAATGAGTTAGGGCCAGAGGCTCCTATTGATCCATTTCTTGCGAAACATTTTTTAGTGTTTTATTTTAAATTTTCAAAGTGAAAAATAGTACTCTTTTTTCAGGAAATCCTTTGGTGTATCCGAAACACCAAAGACCAACACACATATACAGTTGGAATATGTTCTAAAGACCATTCATTAGATGTTTGATTTTGACATTCAGTATTATGATATTTCATTTATAACAATTCATTATTATATCTTATTTCATTGTCTGTGAATTATGAATATATATCATTGTCCGTGAATTATGAATATATATGTGATGCCCGGGAATTAATGGTGTTAATCCCGGAGTGGTAATGATCCTTAAAGGATTTTAATTGTGGCAATTATGAATTAATTGCGGTTTTGGGACTCTCGAGGATTTTAAATCCGGTTTTTGGAGTCGTTGGATCCAAGGGATAAGATTGCATTCTCATCGTTGTGATAAACTTGGAATTTGGTTTTTGGTGGGATCTGGGGTCCGGAGTACTTTGTACTGGGGTTGGTAATGGAATTGAGTTGGAGAGATGATTTTTGATAACATATGATTTTTAATGAATCATGATGTAGTTGTGGGAGTATTGGTATTTTGGAGCCTTGGTGCTATATATACCAAATGGACTCGGTATTCCGTCATTATACGGAATCTATCCCCCTCTCCTCTCCCTCACGCCTCTGTCTCACCCCAACCCCTTCCCTCTTCTTCTCTTGGAAGCAAATCGATGGGGACTCGTCTTGGGAGCCTGATTTCTTGAAGAAAAGTTGGTAATCTTCTTCTCCTCACATTTAGCTTCGATTTGATTATGGTTTTGTGCTTGTTGGTCAAGTATTGGCTTAGATCTGAGTTTTGAGGGTTTTGGTTAAAAATCTAAAATGTTGTTTTTAGAGTTTTTATTGAGTTTATTTGGTGTATTGGAGGTGTTGAGGAAGTTAGGGGTGTTGGTTTCGAGTTTGGGTGTGAAAAACACCATGGAAGCTCGAGTTTTTCGGAAAATCGCAGGTCGGGATAGAACGCCGAGGAGGGCCGATCGACCGCGACGAGCAACTGTAAAATTGGTGGCGATGAACAGTGCATGCGATCGATCGCGAGTTCTAGGTGATCGATCGCGAGGATTGGCGATCGATCGCGAAGAGGCGCTGTTTGGCTACTGGTTGCGGGCGATCGATCTCGATGAAATCGGCGATCGATCGCCGCTAGCAGAATGTTGTTTTATTCAAAATTTTGGAAAAATGTCAAGATTTTGGAATCGAGGTTTAAGTGGCCCATTTCCGAGGCAATGTCTACATTCCAATGGGAATGCTATACTTTAAAATGGATTGGTTGGAGCCAAAGTTTAATAAAATGGGATTCTCGGTTGAGTCTTTGGCTATCTATTAAACTTATAAAATGGTATATTTTGGGTATTATGCATGCTTAGCCGGGGGGCTTTTATTTTGGTAATCGTCATGGATGGACGATAGGCTTGGAAATTGTGAATGTGCTTGGGCACGTGATTGCATGCCTATGTTTAATTGTGAGTTATTTATGTGTTAGCACATAACCCATCGGACGTGGAACTTAGACAAAGTTGGACTCGAACTACGGGATAATAAGGTACGTATAACGTACGAGCACAGCTTGTTACAATATTGCAACTGTGAAATGCATGGTATGTGTTATTTGCAATAAATGGGTATTGAAATGCATGGTATGTGGCATCTACAATAAATGGATATTGAAATGCATGGTATATGGTAACTATGTTAAATGAACGTACATTGGGAATCATATGGTGCCGCTTTTGAGCGAGCAATGATTGAGATGTTGTCGCCGTTGAGCGACCATCGGTTATAACGCCGCTATTGTTGAGCGTGCGTGGGGATAAAATGCCGCTATTGTGGAGCGAGCTATGAAATGGAAATACGGAATCATTGGCTAGATACATGTGATATCTGTGGTACTCTATTTGATGATTTAATCATATTTGATTGTGGAACTGGTATAATAGGAATGGTTTTAGTTGATCAATGAGATGATCAACTAGCTTTTGAGAATTTAATGGTTTGATTATTTTGAGAACAGGGACAATACAGGGGATCCCGGATGAGGATGATACCATCCAGGGAGTATCATTTAAATTCATAGCATTTACATTCTGTATATTATGAACTGCAATATTATGATTATTGGATTGGTGGTATTGGTATGCTCACCCCGTGTGGGGGCTGTCTCTGTTGGGGCAGGTGATACAGGTGCAGCGGTAGCTTTGGAGTTGAGCTCGGGCTGTTGATTGAGGTACTTCAAGGATTGAAGTACCAGGGCTGGTTTATTAAGCACGCAGCTCCAGAGTTGAGATCGAGCAGTGCATGGGAGGTGCTTCCAGGATCGAAGTACCAATAGCCGCATTCGGTAGAGTATCTTATACATTAGATACACGTTTGTTCATTGGGTGCTCTCATGTGAGTACGTTATTACGTGTATATGGAATGTATAAATGAGCAATGACTTTTCTCTCTTCATTTATTTGTTTGCATGCAATTAAATACGGAATTGCTAAATGAACTGAGAGTATGTTAGTGTATTGTTAGGGTGCATACTATGAAAGTGGTTTTGGTTGGGGAAGTCGAACATTATGGGGTTCTAATGCAAGAAATCATATAGATGGTATATGATGCTATGCTTGCATGTGGTTTCCTTCCCATGATAATATGATTGTATGCACTAATGGCATGGATTAATACATTGATAACGGGTTAAGGGCACAGTGGTCCTTACATTAGTGGTATCAGAGCAGTGGTTTGCTCTTTGGGGTTGTTGAGGGCCTAGGAACATGTAATGGGAATGAGAAGCACATACTTATGCATGATGGTAGTTAGTGTTGTGTGGCACAACTATATTGCTTATGTGCGTTTATGATATGTGTTCATAATTGGAATATGTTGTTGCTAACCAGGGTGGTTGCAGGGTCATATGAGACATGGATTATGCATTACGGTTGCATATATATGGGAGTGATGATTTTAATGCTTTGCCGCTAAATGTTGAAGCGATGGTAAAATTCCGCATGTCACATTTGAAGCGAGTGCATTAAAATCCACTCATGGTGATGTTTATTGGGATACGGATTATTCATTACGGTTGCATGCATGGCGTAGCGATGTGAATACTTGCCGCTGTCATATTATAGCGATGAAGAATATTTGCCGCAAATATGTCGAAACGAAGGATAATTCCGCTGTCATATTACTATTGCGAGGGATATTATGCCGCTGATATGTCGAAGCGAGGGGTATTTCCACTGTCATGATAAAACGAGGAGTAGTGGGGGCCGTTGTCATACCATCGCGATGAAGAATATTTGCCGCTTAGGCGAGGGATATTATACCGCTAATATGGCGTAGCGATGAGCTTTCCGCTGTCATATGATAGCGATGGAGGATATTTGCCGCTTAAGCGAGAGATATTATGCCGCTGGTATGTCGAAGTGAAGTAGCGAAGAGGGATATTTGCCGCTGTATAGCGAGGGATATCATGACGCTAGTTTGTTGGCGATGGTTTATGCCGCCGGGTATTCATAGTGACGGTTCATTCCGCTATTCTATTGGCGATGGTTTATGCCACCGGGTATTCATAGCGATGGTTCATTCCGCTACATCTATTGGCGATGGTTTATGCCGCCGGGTATTCATAGCGATGGTTCATTCCGCTACTCTATTGGCGATGGTTTATGCCACCTGGTATTATATAGCGACAGGTCATTCCGCTATTCTATTGGCGATGGTTTATGCCGCCGGGTATTTATAGCGATGGTACTGATCGCTTATTTTTTAAACAGAAAATTTCTCATTGTAGCGATTCTACCGCAAGTGCACGGTGTCAAGTTTTATTATAGTGATATAAAAGAAAGGATGTGATGTCCAGATTATTATTAATCATTTGTTGGACTAAATATGATTTGGATTTTTATTGATAATTAATTTTAGAATTAATTAATTAGAAGTGGAATTGACCAAGTGAAGGTCAACTGACAAATTAATCGGATCATAAAATATTTTGAGATTGTAAAATATACTCCAATAATATTTTAGAGATAAATTAATTAAAATGAAGAATTTAAGTTTTGGGTTTTTGGAGTGTGTATAAATCCCGATTGGTAGTTGTAAAAATAATATATCAGTGCACCGACGACACTTCGATGTACAAAACCGGACAAGGATACAAAAATAAATATGTTACGTTGGGCATTTTTTCGGACACACAGAAAAAGGTGTAAAATCACGCACACAACCCGAACCCCCTCTTTCCTTCTCTGTAATCGCGCACATCCGACCCCCACGCCGTAAAACCGCGCGCCCGCCGCCGTCCGAGCTCCTTCCGGCGCGTCCCGCCATCGCCTTCGTCTCTCCCAGGCGCTTCTTTCCATACCAAGAACGTGAAGTTTCGTCGCGGATTGCGTCCGGATCTTGCAAGGAAGTGCGCGGATAAAAATCGCGAATTCGTCCGATTTTGGAGCAATTTTCTTCCGATTTTTTTGTGGGTAATCCTCGTCGTCCCTTAGTCGTTATTCCCATGAAATCCCTCGAATTTTTGATGAACTTTGGTTCGATTTTTGCTAGCATTTTGGTAGGGTTGTTAGTGTGTGTTCGTGTGTGTGCAGCAGTGTGTGTGCGTGTGTGTGTTTCTGCGTGTGTGTGTATGTCCAGCATGTGTTTGTGGGTGAAGATGGTGTGTGTGTATGTATTCCTTCATGTATTGAGGTGTTGTATTTGGGAATGGTAGCATGATGAATGCTTTGATTGTTGGAAGTTAATTGGGCTCACTTTATTGAACGGTTAATTGTTGAAAATAAATTGTGGAATAAGTCTTGACTTAGTATTATTATTGGTTAAAAGATGAAGATTAAAATAATGCATGGAATGTGTTTGTTAATAGGCTTAAATGAGATTCAAGTGTGGGTCTAAGTCTTGTTAGTGGGTGAAAATGACTAACTTTTATGGCTTGTAGCCATTGTGATATTTGGTAGATGTTGGGCTATGGTATGGGATGTGTTCAATTGGAAGCATGTGTAGTGTGAAAATAAGTGGGTTAGATGCATGCTAGTATGTATTATAACATGGAATAGTGTTATAGTGATATTTATGCTCAATTGGATAGCATAGCATGTGTTATTGATTTATTTCACCTTGTTGAGTCACTAATCTTATAGTGAGTTCTAAATCAAGAATTTGGAATCCAATGCATCTTTAATTTGTTAAAGTTGAATTTCTTCAAATAAATGACTTTATGTTGGGATTAAGGGAATTGGATTAAAGGGGTAGAATCTCTTATCTACATGGATCCCTTCTTTCATGTCTTGGTTTGAATCACCTCGGTGTGGGTTTGAATAATTGTGGAACATGTTAATTGTCTTACTTGGATTGTTTTAGTTAGACACTAGTTGGATATTATTATGCATACACCCTTGCATTTCCTTTCCCTCTGTTGAACTTGTGTCTAGTGAACTGCTATGTGGGTTGGGCGTGATCTTGCACGTATGGGTGTGTGTATCCCGCATCATGTGTGTGATGTAGCGGATGGTGGGAGATGATGGGGTTTTGCATTACCAATGAAATATCATGATTAATGTGAGGATGTGTGCATCCAAAGTATTGATTATGATTTGATTCATAATATTGAGTTATTGCTTTGTGATATTGAAATAAAAGTAAGAACTATTTGACGGATGTTCATTGCTCGGATTATGAGCTAATATTGAATTGATATTCGATATAGACTCTACAGGAGACTTCGGACGTTGATGATAGCTTGTTCATGTTGTCTACTATAAGGTACGTGGTGACGTACGAGCAGGTATATCTAGTATCTATACATTCATGTATACATGCAATTTTGAATATGATGATTCAGGTAAGTGTTTGACTTTAATAATTGAGTTTCATATACAAATTATGGGGGACACGTAGTGGTACGTGATCCAATTTTACTTGTTGAGTAGTGATGCCGTGGGCATGAGCGATATGAGAAAGTTCGAGAATGAGATGGTGGGATAACCAGGGTTACATTGGGATAACCAGATTCCCATTGATGTTGAACTATTTATGTTTGAGCATAAATAATATGTTGTCATTGTATTGAATTCATAAGTGTTGTTGAGTATTACATTTTCAGTGACAATACTAAACTTGACATTATGAAGTGCGTGAGTTTGAAACAGGAACATTGTGTGGAAGCCATACAAATTCGGAATTGTACAGGGAGTATACTTTATGAGTTTTGAATAATTTAAATTATTGCATTATGATTTTGTATGTTGATTTGTGATTGAATATTGAGTGGGAGTGTGCTCACCCTGTGTGGGGGCTGTTTCTGTTGAAACAGGTACGACAGGTACGATGCTGCCTTGGAGTGCTAGGCTCGAACCTTGTTGGATGATGCTTCTAGAAGCATAGTATGAGATTGAGCCGATATACGAGATTGAGCGGTTGGTATTTATACTAATTATGCATCCGGATGTGTATCCGTTATTCGTTGCTCTTCTGTGAGCACTTGTATCTGTATATGGACTGTATAAGGGTGTTGAAACCCACTTTTATTGTCTTATTAGTGTGGTGTCTTCCCTGGCTGGGAATTTACTTGTGTTTCTATATTCTGTTTAATATTGCGTTGTCCCTGGTCGGAAATTATATTATGTGATGTGTTTTTATTTCCGGATAGCTCAGTTTGTTGGGAGACTCTGCCCAAATTTTTATAAAAACCCACAAGGTAAAGAGTGGTGTAATGGGGATGGTATTGGGTGAAACCCCTGAATCTATTTGTTGGTGGAAATGATCATATAATGTTGAACATTATTTATGTCATGGGATTATGGGAAACATGTAATGATCCTTTTTATAGAATGAAAAGAAAAACGAAAAATTTATACACATACGACGTCATAAATGAACTAATGACGAGTTTAGGTGTTGGGGCCTTACAAAGGATGTCGAACCCACATGGACTAACGTATAAGTACCAAATAAAATTAGCAAAATTATATTTAGCCTACGAAAAAGATGATTAATTAACTAATTAAACTAAAGACTTAAAAACTCAAAAATAAAACAACTCCTTTGAAGATGCGTAGGAATTCCATTCAAGAAATCTATCAAGATGTTCGTTCAATTGTGTTAACGTCAATGATTTGTTTGTTAAAAACAATTACTGATCAATCAATTCTTAAGGTGACGGATTTCCTAATATAATCAATATACTCTCTCGAGCTATATTGAAACTAATATCAAATTGACACAAGTAACTCTCGTTCACTTAAACCAATTTAATATTGAATAAATCTCTATGAAAACCGTTGACTTCAAATCTTTCAATTCAAAGTGATCACGTATGTGATTTAATCTCTCGATCTAAATATTAAACATACAACATGAATTATTTTAGCGTATTATAATTTCATCTCTCGATCTCAATTATAATTCAAAAGTTCAATCAAAGTTAGCTAGGCTTTGATAGCATTAAGGTTATAATTCATGAACAAAAGGATTAATTCACTCAAACACAACCAAATCAATGATTCAAACACAATATTCCTTAAACTTGATAAATAAACTAAATTAAATTCAAATCAAATTAACAAGATGTTTAATCGTTTCTCAACCTCGAAAACATCAAATAAATCTGAAAATCAAAGTAATTAGAGTTTAGAAATACGATAAACGTAGGAGCGAATCCGTGCGTCGAACAATACTTCTTCTCTCGCTTCCTTCCTTGCACTTCAAAGGATTTCTTCAACCTTGTTCTTCGGAGATGAAAGTCGGCTGAATAATCTGTTTTTAGGTCTGATTATGCTCTGAATAATGACCCCTAATTTCGTGCCATACTTCCCTAATTTATAGAGGAGGGGGTGGTTGGAAGAGTTCCGAAAAATCATACCAAATCAAGTCTTTATTTTTCTGAAAATTCTGTGTCTCGATCAATCGATGCATAAGTCTCGATCGATCGAGCGTCTTCAACTCCCGTTCCTGATTTTCTCTGCCTCGCTCGATCGATCAAGGCCCGTCTTCCGATCGATCGAGATTTCTTCATTCTCGCTTGTCAAGTCTCTGCCAATGTCGATTGATCGAGAAGATATTTCCAATCGATTGAGCTCTGCATTTTTGTGTTGGCCAAAACTTCTGTCTCCTTCGATCGATCGCCCTCCTGTTCTGATCGATCGGTCATGCCAGAATTCAGATTCTTCATTTCTTGCCTCGGTTTGACTTGTTTTCTTCATTCTAGCTCAATTCTTCCACATTCCACCTAGATCCTGAAACAATCAAATAAATACCAAAAAGCATAACATCTTCACGGAATCTACACGAAAACATATACAAATCAAAGCCAAAATACGCGTAATAATTGTTGGGATATGCCCTAAGACAAATCATTGAATGATTGTTTGGACATACAATGTTTATGATTTTATGAAATGGCAATTCATTATTATATATTATTCGATTAACTGTGCAACATGAATTGATATATATGTTAATGTCCTTAGAATAATATTGTATTATTCTTAAAGATGTCCCTAGTCAAGTATTATCATGAATAGGGATAATGATAATACGTAGAGACTAGTATGTGTTGATTGATGAATTGTTCATTGATATGAGATATCAAATCAACACATGGGTACATGTTAGAGAACGATGTACTGGACAGACCCACCATGAGAATGCTACATGGATAGTTATATGAGTGTCATAAGCAATTCTCATAGTGATAATAATGTATGTAATCCTTACGACTTGTGATCATCAGAGATCCCAACATAAGGAGTTATGTATCTTGATATTGTCAAACGTTACCCGTAACAGGGTAAACTATAAAGGCGACTATTGGATACACTACGAATTATGTAGAGGGATGTTGACTAATCGAGATAGGATTTGTCTCTCCTATATAACAAGAGATGTGTTTGGCCCTTGATCAAGTGAGAACTAAAATGCATGGCCATGCTCGAAAGAGTCGATATGAGATATCGAGCTTATTCGTTTATTCTAGTTCTACTTGGGGATCAATAAATAGAGATTGAATATACGAGTATGATTATTCCATGACTCGTGTTCAATCTAAACACAAAGGACAAAGGGATTAAGTTACATGATAAATATTATCACAAGTTCCTAGGTTATGTCGAGTCATTGACATTCTTGTAATTTGGGTAGCATTGATGTGTTGCTAGATACCGCTCATTGCTTGCGACATAAAATGAGATTTTATGTCACTGCCAACATTACAAGATCCTATCGGGTCGCACAAAAGATTAAATCGAGAAGGGAAATTAAATTCATTGGATGAATTAATTAATTAAGAAGAGTCTTAATTAAGTGATTAAAATGTTTTAATTAAATCATGGGTTTGGGCCCATAAGACTTTAAGAAAGTCTTGAACTTAATTAAGCCCTTTTAATAACTTGGTATAATTAATTGTAGGAGACAATTTTTAATATCATTCCACCCTAAACAAGGAGCTCTCGGCCGCCTAAGAGGATTTCCAAGCTCTCTCGGCTTCATCATAGCCGACGTGATTTTGGTGTATTCCGGCCATCCCTTCTCGATTGTGAATCATGAGTGTTCCTTGTTCCGGTCTAAGAACGAGTCTAGCAACTTGTTCTTAGACTATCCCTTCACCCGATTTGATAATGTGGATACCGTTGAGGCAAAACTTGATAAGTTTTGCTAGTGACTCGAAGGAGGCGTTGGACGTGGTGCTGCTTCGTGGAATCTGCTCAAACACGCTACAAGGGTGAGACTTTTGTTCTTTTATCCGATATGACATGTGATGACCAGAGATTAGGGATGTTAATCCCGGAGTGTTAATAACCCGTAAAGTTGTTTTACGTGGCAAATTGGAGTTTAATCGAGGTGTTGGGCCCTCCGGGCTCGTCTATTTGAGTAGTTGGGATCGTTGGATCCCGAGGTTGAGATCGTATTCTCATTTCGGTGAAAACCTGTGAGTTGGGTTTTTAGTGTGACTCGGAATCTCGGGTGCTTAGTGTGGGCACCGGTAGGGGGTTTTTGAGTTAGAGAGAGAGTTTTTGAAAACAGATGATTTTTAATGAATCATGATGTATTTGTGGGGCTATTAGTATTTTGGGGTATTTTTGCTATAAATACCATTTGAACCCGAGATTTTAATTGGAAAAATCATTTCAGCCCTTTCCTCCTCTCTCTCCCGCGCCGCGCTGCCTCCCGCTTTTCCCCAGACCCACGCCGCTTCAGGCGCTTCGCCCGCCGCCGTCCGGCCGCCGTTCGGCGCGTGCGACCCGCCGCCGGCTTCGTCTCGACGAGACGCAGCTATCCCCTCCGTCAATTCGAAGTTTCGTCGCGTTTTGAAGTCGAATTTTGCGGAAGTGCGCCGATCCCCAATTTCTAGGGTTCTTCGATTTTGGTCCGATTTCTTCCGATTTTCGATTGGGTAACCTCACTTGCCCCTTTTTCGTCGTTGTTGTGTTATTCCCTGCCAATTTTGTGTTCGATTTGTTCGAATTAGTGCTGTTGGTGGGATTGGTTCGAATTTTTTTGGATGTATGGGTGAAGTGGGTTCGAAAATTGTGATTTTTGGCAAGGGTGTGGCGATTCTTGTTATGGGTCGTTTATTACATGCTTTAGTTGTATAAGGATGCTTATTGTGTTCGAATTTTAGGGGTTTGGATTTCGAATTTTGGGGTTTTGGCATGTGGGGCGATTATTCATGTTGTTGATTTATTAATTCATGTTTTAGATGAATTAAGGTGCTTGATTGGGCTCGAATTGTGGAGTGAGGGTTCGAAAAATTATTGGGGAGTTCTTGAGCAATTTTCGATATTGTTTCATTCGATTTCCCTCCCTGTATATGCCCTGCCCCGGGTCTTGTAAATGGTAAATTGTCGTGAGTGGACAATAATTTTCTATATAAGGGTTATGGGTGTGCTTGAGCATGGGTTGCATGTTCGTAATTAATTGTGAATTAATTTATCGTGTTAGCACATCGTTCCTCGGAGCATGGAACTCGAGCAAGGTTTGGCTCGGACTTCGGAAATTTAAGGTACGTGCGACGTACGAGCATTACTTTATATGAGAGCATTTGTGAAATGCATGATGTATATCGACTTCATCGGTGGTTGTGCGCATGGCTATATTTATGTGTTTATATATATGGGGTACTGAGTCTATATGACTATTGTACGGCATTTGAGATGCCTGAGAATGATCGTGGGATCATGTACTCATTATAAGACATGTGAGATGTCTAGGTATAATGGAAAATTGGTAAAATAAATGCTAGGCATTTGAGCTATCTATGATTGATAGCGAAATTGAGAAATCAGTACTAGATATTGAGATATCTATATTTGTATGTATAATGAACTTGGAATCATTGATTATTGATACTTGAGAATCAGGCATGCCATGAGTTAAATCAATGTGTTGATTTACTGATTTATGAGATTTGATGAGTTTGATGATTGTGAGAACAGGGACAGTACACGGAATCCCGGATGAGGATGTTGCCATCCAGGGAGTATCATTTAAAATTCATTAGTATTTACTTTTGTTGTAAATTATGAATTTCATTATTGTGATTATGGGATTTTGTTTATTGGTATGCTCACCCCGTTGGGGGCTGTCTCTGTTGGGGCAGGTGAACAGGTGCATCGATGGCTATGGAGCTGGGCTCGAGCTGTTGATTGGATGCACTCACAGGATCGTGGTACCAGGGCTTGATGGAGCACGGTATCGTATAGAGTACTTATATACACCCGAGGTTTATATACACATTTATGATGCTCGCTTGTGAGCATGGATATTCTTGTATATGGGTTGTATATAAAGGCATGAGCCTTTCTCTCTTTCATTATATGTTGCATGCAATTGTGGTAGAATTGCTAATGATATGAGAGTCGTTAGTGTATTATGTGGGTGTTGAAACCCACTTTTGTCGTCTTATGTGTGGTGTCTTCCCGGGCTGGGAATTTACTTGGTATTGCTGCATTCTGTTGAGTATTGTGTATTCCCTGGCCGGGAATTATATTATGTGTTGTGCTTTCATTTCGGGATAGCTCTATTTATGGGGAGACTCTGCCCAAATTTTTATAAAAGTCCACAATGTAAAAGTGGTGTAAAGGGGATTGTAATGGGCGAACTTGATGAGTCTATATGTTGTTAGGATGATGATCTCTTAACATGGCATATTAAAGAAAATTTTGTGATTGCCATTCAATGGTAAATCATCATTTGAGTTTCCCGATTGATTTTTATTGAAAGCATGTGCCACACATAGTGGTTAGTACACTAATCAAGGGTTAAGGGCTTGGGGTCCTTACATTAGTGGTATCAGAGCAGTGGTTAGCTCTTTGGGGCTGTTGAGGGCCTAAAACATGCTGATAGGGATGGGTAGCACATATTTATGCATGATAGTAGCTAGTGTTGTGTGACACAACTATTTTGCTTATGTGCATTTGTGATATGTGATCATAGTGAAACGATTGTATGTCATGACATCTATAGAATCATAATATAACCTGTTGATTATGATTGTGAGTTGTGACACAGGGACAACCAGGTGGAGCATATCGAAATGCATTGGGATACATGAAGTACTTTGTACTCATAGTTTATGCATTTACTCATTATAATCATATTGTGGGAATATGGATTATTGTATGCTCATGGGTTGTGATTGTTCCTGTAGGAACACTATGATGCGAAAGGCTAAGGCCATGGTTGAAAGACACGAAACGGTAACCTGCATTTTATATACATCATGGATTTATACATTGTGGATGTATGTGTACATGTAGTGATGATTTTAATGCTTTGCCGCCAAATGTCGAAGCGAGGGGTGGGAGCGCCGCATGTCGCATTTGAGCGAGGTGCATTAAAATACACTCATGATGATGTATGTTGGTATATGGATTATGCTTTGTGATGCAGGTATGGATGAAATACATGGTGAATATCCCATGAGTCATTGTTATGGATGAGTGATGATTTTAAATGCTTGCCGCTATTTATTATTTTGTGCCGCTAAAATGTGAAGCGAGGGGTGGGAGCGCCGCATGTCACATTGAAGCGTGGTTAGCATATGAGGCGAGGAAAGAATATTTGCCGCTAAAATGTGAGGCGAGGGGTGGGAGTACCGCATGTCCATTTAAGCGAGGTTATTCTATGCCGCCTATATGTGAAGCGAGGGGTGGGAGTACCGCATGTTTTATTTGAGCGAGGGGCATTAAAATACACTATCGTGACAAGGACTAGGGATCGGCTATATTGACTGGCGATGGTTCTTGCCGCCATGTATATTGATAGCGATGGTTCATGCCGCTATATTGACTGGCGATGGTTCTTGCAGCCATGTATATTGATAGCGATGGTTCATGCCGCTATATTGACTGGCGATGGTTCTTGCCGCCATGTATATTGATAGCGATGGTTCATG
Source organism: Haberlea rhodopensis (assembly GCA_907163345.1). Classification (NCBI taxonomy): domain Eukaryota; kingdom Viridiplantae; phylum Streptophyta; class Magnoliopsida; order Lamiales; family Gesneriaceae; genus Haberlea; species Haberlea rhodopensis. The sequence continues at coordinate 4,274,422 of CAJQUN010000055.1, forward strand.
CCGCTATATTGACTGGCGATGGTTCTTGCCGCCATGTATATTGATAGCGATGGTTCATGCCGCTATATTGACTGGCGATGGTTCTTGCCGCCATGTATATTGATAGCGATGGTTCATGCCGCTATATTGACTGGCGATGGTTCTTGCCGCCATGGATATTGACTGGCGATGGTTCATGCCGCTATATTGACTGGCGATGGTTCTTGCCGCCATGTATATTGATAGCGATGGTTTATGCCGCTATATTGACTGGCGATGGTTCTTGCCGCCATGTATATTGATAGCGATGGTTCATGCCGCTATATTGACTGGCGATGGTTCTTGCCGCCATGGATATTGATAGCGATGGTTTATTCCGCTATATTGACTGGCGATGGTTCTTGCCGCCATGTATATGGATAGCGATGGTTCATTCCGCTATATTGATTGTCGATGGTTCTTGCCGCCGGATATATTGCTAGCGATGCCTCTTTCCGCTATTATGTGGACGATGATTCATGCTCAGGTGTATGGCGAGGTTTCATGCCACTTATTATATGACGAGGTATCATGCCGTCGATTCTATTGCGATGGATTGTGCCGCTATGTACTCAGCACAGGATTTTGCCGCCTTCGAGCGATGGGCGCTGACTACGTACTATTATTGAGCGACGGAGACAGGTATGCCGCTATATTGATAGCGATGAGGTATGGCATATTACTTGTGTTAGCATTATTGTGGATACTATGTGTTGCTATATATATGCCATGTGTTTGACGATGAGATTATGGATGTCGTGTATCGACATGTACCGTCATATGTTTGACGATGTTAGTTGGATGTCATATGTTGACATATGCCGTCACGGGATGATGACGACATAGTTGATGTTCTATGTAGACGTGTAGCGTCGTTTTGATGATTAATACATTTATGTTATGTATTTGGTTATATGGTTTGAGTGCCTTGGTGGGCACATGGTAGTGTCTGAGTCACTAGTTGACGAGACCATTATGCTGAGGAAGTTGCTCGAGGAACTATTGGGTGCGCCGTATAGGAATTATACCGCAGCACATATTCGAAGTATATAATTGTCGAGCAATGATACCCTTGGGTATGCTCGTTGGTTTGGCTAGGGCCAAGTGATTGGTGGTAAGAGTAGTCATTGAGGAAACTACTCGCTTGTGTTGTGATGTAGGGTAGACATGGTTGCACCCACCCTGAGGGTGTGGGATAAGTCTTAACGGATTACAACTGCATCATAAGTGAGCAAGGACACCGGGTTGTCCATTGTGCTTGGTATTTTAGAGATATGTCGGGCGATGACCCATTACTCTAACGGTTTGTACGGTATGGCATACCGAGATGGAACATATGGTTTGTTGGTGGGCTTGATTGAGCCTATGGAGACAACGTTTTGCTAGCCAGATATTGGGGGAATGATATAGTGTAATTGTTGGAGCCATGATACTGCACGATGGAACAGAGTTTGGTGAATCGTATGATGATACGATGAAGGCTTTTGGCAGGCTTTTGATTGTTCCTTTGTAGCATGATGTTGAGGCATGTGACACCCCATGAGAACGTTTATACGTCTATTGTGTTGAGGGATTTGTCTGGGGCAGCTCATAATGTTGGAGTACCAACAAGAGAGTCATCAGGTCGTTATTGACTCGATCTGAGGGAACCCGTGCACTTGGGATGCAATGGGTGTTATTGTATCCATCTTTCCGAACGGTGGTTCGAGACTAGTAGATCTTGAGTTCGATAACACTTCCCTTGTGGGGAAGAAGGTAGTATTATACCTATTTGGGAATCTTTGAAAGATTTGGTAAGTTGGTACGTGTGGTGTTGATTTTGGGAATCACGCCGTGTTGTTGATCGTCGATTATCATTCTCCACTGCATAGGGAATGACTCAGAATTGACAGTTGTGTTTGGGACTTAGGGGTATGTTGTAGATACCCGAGCCGAGTGCCTTGATTATGCATGCGATGTCAGTACTTAGGCAGGTATACTGGTGAGTATACAGATGCCAGTTATTGATTTTCTTTCTGTCAAGCATAGAGTTATGCTATTTTTGGATGGTTAAATATCTGGTGAGAGATATGGAACACCTTGAGATTGGGAATCTCTATGGCACGATAATTATGAGGAACAATCGTGAAGTTAGTTGACTCCCTTGAAGAGGGATTATCTTGTGTGGGTTAAGGTATTTCCTTATTGGTGTTTCCTCCGAGTTATGAGATAGCCTTCCCAAGTTTGGATTGTTAAATCCTAGGATTATCAAGGGATGGCAGGAATTCGGATTTATTGGGTGTCGCTGTCGACACAAGCGTTGAAGATGCAATGTGTTTATTGCATGTCCTTCCAGGATTTGAACTCTGTGGAGTCTCGATGGTTTATTTATGATCAGGATGTGATCCTTGGATTATCCGGAGGTGGACATCTTGTGAGATGTCTTTTGTGTGAATCTGTGGCCGTGAGTTGCCCAAATTGAGTTGCAATGATGCGACTGCTCATTCGATGGAGGAAGTATGAAAGTGGAGACCAGGTTTGGTATGTGTACATCGTGGCATACTAGTGTTTTCCTCGTAACGATGTATGTTAGACATCGTGAATCATGATAGAGATGTCATTGGATGAGATCTACGATAGAATCGGGAGCGATTCGAATCCTTGCAGTTTCAGTTGTCTAACTGCTTTTGGGTTGTTAGCGTTGAGTGGTGTTGACGCTCTTTGACGTTATGATGGATTTGGAAGTCTATTCCACTCCAGAGATTGACACGAGGTCAACGCTCTCACGGTTGAGGTGTCATTCAGGGTGCGTTCTTACTAGTTGTATTAGAACTGGGGATGACTGTCTGATTTACAGTCGTAAATATTGGTTGTTTTGCAGTCATGAGGGACTGACTTTTGGGATGACCCGCATCGAGGTACGTTTTGCCTCTTGGGTGATATGTTGATTTTGATATGTCGCTCTGTTTCAGAGTTCGATGTGAGGTAAGTATTCTCGAGGTTTTTTAAGACGATTCTGATATGGTCAGGAATCGAGGTTATGACTTCATGTAGTTGTGTAGCCCGGGTGTCACGTGATACACCGGTGCTAATTTCGAGGACGAAATTCTTTTAGTGGGGGATATTGTGATGACCAGAGATTAGGGATGTTAATCCCGGAGTGTTAATAACCCGTAAAGTTGTTTTACGTGGCAAATTGGAGTTTAATCGAGGTGTTGGGCCCTCCGGGCTCGTCTATTTGAGTAGTTGGGATCGTTGGATCCCGAGGTTGAGATCGTATTCTCATTTCGGTGAAAATCTGTGAGTTGGGTTTTTAGTGTGACTCGGAATCTCGGGTGCTTAGTGTGGGCACCGGTAGGGGGTTTTTGAGTTAGAGAGAGAGTTTTTGAAAACAGATGATTTTTAATGAATCATGATGTATTTGTGGGGCTATTAGTATTTTGGGGTATTTTTGCTATAAATACCATTTGAACCCGAGATTTTAATTGGAAAAATCATTTCAGCCCTTTCCTCCTCTCTCTCCCGCGCCGCGCTGCCACCCGCTTTTCCCCAGACCCACGCCGCTTCAGGCGCTTCGCCCGCCGCCGTCCGGCCGCCGGGCTTCGTCTCGACGAGACGCAGCTATCCCCTCCGTCAATTCTAAGTTTCGTCGCGTTTTGAAGTCGAATTTTGCGAAAGTGCGCCGATCCCCAATTTCTAGGGTTCTTCGATTTTGGTCCGATTTCTTCCGATTTTCGATTGGGTAACCTCCCTTGCCCCTTTTTCGTCGTTGTTGTGTTATTCCCTGCCAATTTTGTGTTCGATTTGTTCGAATTAGTGCTGTTGGTGGGATTGGTTCGAATTTTTTTGGATGTATGGGTGAAGTGGGTTCGAAAATTGTGATTTTTGGCAAGGGTGTGGCGATTCTTGTTATGGGTCGTTTATTACATGCTTTAGTTGTATAAGGATGCTTATTGTGTTCGAATTTTAGGGGTTTGGATTTCGAATTTTGGGGTTTTGGCATGTGGGGCGATTATTCATGTTGTTGATTTATTAATTCATGTTTTAGATGAATTAAGGTGCTTGATTGGGCTCGAATTGTGGAGTGAGGGTTCGAAAAATTATTGGGGAGTTCTTGAGCAATTTTCGATATTGTTTCATTCGATTTCCCTCCCTGTATATGCCCTGCCCCGGGTCTTGTAAATGGTAAATTGTCGTGAGTTGACAATAATTTTCTATATAAGGGTTATGGGTGTGCTTGAGCATGGGTTGCATGTTCGTAATTAATTGTGAATTAATTTATCGTGTTAGCACATCGTTCCTCGGAGCATGGAACTCGAGCAAGGTTTGGCTCGGACTTCGGAAATTTAAGGTACGTGCGACGTACGAGCATTACTTTATATGAGAGCATTTGTGAAATGCATGATGTATATCGACTTCATCGGTGGTTGTGCGCATGGCTATATTTATGTGTTTATATATATGGGGTACTGAGTCTATATGACTATTGTACGGCATTTGAGATGCCTGAGAATGATCGTGGGATCATGTACTCATTATAAGACATGTGAGATGTCTAGGTATAATGGAAAATTGGTAAAATAAATGCTAGGCATTTGAGCTATCTATGATTGATAGCGAAATTGAGAACTCAGTACTAGATATTGAGATATCTATATTTGTATGTATAATGAACTTGGAATCATTGATTATTGATACTTGAGAATCAGGCATGCTATGAGTTAAATCAATGTGTTGATTTACTGATTTATGAGATTTGATGAGTTTGATGATTGTGAGAACAGGGACAGTACACGGAATCCCGGATGAGGATGTTGCCATCCAGGGAGTATCATTTAAAATTCATTAGTATTTACTTTTGTTGTAAATTATGAATTTCATTATTGTGATTATGGGATTTTGTTTATTGGTATGCTCACCCCGTTGGGGGCTGTCTCTGTTGGGGCAGGTGAACAGGTGCATCGATGGCTATGGAGCTGGGCTCGAGCTGTTGATTGGATGCACTCACAGGATCGTGGTACCAGGGCTTGATGGAGCACGGTATCGTATAGAGTACTTATATACACCCGAGGTTTATATACACATTTATGATGCTCGCTTGTGAGCATGGATATTCTTGTATATGGGTTGTATATAAAGGCATGAGCCTTTCTCTCTTTCATTATATGTTGCATGCAATTGTGGTAGAATTGCTAATGATATGAGAGTCGTTAGTGTATTATGTGGGTGTTGAAACCCACTTTTGTCGTCTTATGTGTGGTGTCTTCCCGGGCTGGGAATTTACTTGGTATTGCTGCATTCTGTTGAGTATTGTGTATTCCCTGGCCGGGAATTATATTATGTGTTGTGCTTTCATTTCGGGATAGCTCTATTTATGGGGAGACTCTGCCCAAATTTTTATAAAAGTCCACAATGTAAAAGTGGTGTAAAGGGGATTGTAATGGGCGAACTTGATGAGTCTATATGTTGTTAGGATGATGATCTCTTAACATGGCATATTAAAGAAAATTTTGTGATTGCCATTCAATGGTAAATCATCATTTGAGTTTCCCGATTGATTTTTATTGAAAGCATGTGCCACACATAGTGGTTAGTACACTAATCAAGGGTTAAGGGCTTGGGGTCCTTACATGACAACCTATGTATAGATCCGGTGTCATGTAATCCATATTTTTCTATTCCGCTGTGTTGCTATGCATAATGGATTACTTACAGTGGTACCAGAGCCGTGTACAAGGCTCATATCGGATTTATGTGGTTAAATTGTTTTAATCATATTAGAATTGTATAACATGCTATAAAACTGTATATAATCATATATGATATGATTAAATTGAATTTGTGAACTTGTCATGAAATTATATTTGATATAATTAAAGTTTAATGTATACGATACACGAAGCGAATAATCGAATCCATAACAAGTTGTTTTCGGCCAAAACCTATGTACTTGACCCACGGCTGCACCACATGAGGGCTAGGGTGCTTCGGACCCTTGGCTTGAGAAGGTCTAGTCGTTGTGGCTCATGTTCGTGCATGGAGGTTTCGAGACGTGGATGAGTTTTGAACTCTTTGGCTCGATAATGGTTCACGCATGCAATGATAAGTGGCTTCACCACATGAGAGCTGTGGTTTTCGAACCTTTGGCTCGAGATGGTTGAGCCACCACCGTGCATGGCCTGACCGTGACTCGTGGCTAACAAATTCCAATGTTTCGATCAAGTTGGCTTGATGGAAACACCATGTAAGAGCATGGCGGCTAGGGTTAGAACCTAGCGCCGCCGGCGCTCACTCTATGGTTCGGCCGTGGGCTAGGGTTTCGAACCCTAGGCCCATGATTGGTCCATGATGGTTCGAACCATGATGGTGTAAGTAATCCAACAAGCATGGAACGCAGCGGAATAATAAAATTTGGATTACTATAACCGCGGATCTATACATAGGTTATCATATCGGATAAAGGATTTACAAAAGTCTCACCCTTGTAGCGTGTTTGAGCAGATTCCACGAAGCAGCACCACGTCCAACGAGTCCTTCGAGCCACTAGCAAAACTTAGGGAGTTTTGCCTCTACGGTATCCACACGATTAAACGAACAAGGGACGTTCAAGAACAAGTTGCTAGACATATTCTTGAACCAAAACCAACCCCACGATTCAAAACCTATTAAACGGCAGCCGTTCCGATCACCACTATTCACGTCGGCCGTGAAGATGAAGGAGGAAGGAGGCGGCGACCATGTGGTTTAAGCTTGAGAGCTTTTTAGGTTTTGATAATTGTGATATCAAGGAATGAATTAATTCAATAATTAATCACCTTGTTATCATTATAAACAATTTAATTAAAGGCTTTCACAAAGCCTCATGGCTCAAACCCATGATTTAAATCCTCATAATTATTTATTTAAGACTCTTCTTAATTAATTAATTCATCCAATGAATTTAATTCCCTTTATTATTTAATCTTTTGTGCGACCCGATAGGATCTTGTAATGTGGCAGTGACATAAAATCTCATTTTACGTTACAAGCAAGGAGCGGTGTCTAGCAACACATCGAGGCTACCCAAATTACAAGAATGTCAATGACTCGACATAACCTTTAGAACTTGTGATAATATTAACCATGTAACTTAATCCCTTTGTCCTTTGTGTTTAGATTGAACACGAGTCATGGAATAGTCATACTCGTATATTCAATCTTTATTTCTTGATCCCCAAGTAGAACTAGAATAAACGAATAAGCTCGATATCTCATATCGACTCATTCGAGCATGGCCATGCATTTTAGTTCTCACTTGATCAAGGGCCAAACACATCTCCTGTTATATAGGAGGGACAAATCCTATCTCGATCAGTCAACATCCCTCTACATAATTCGTAGTGTATCCAATAGTCGCCTTTATAGTTTACCCTGTTACGGGTAACGTTTGACAATATCAAGATACATAACTCCTTATGTTGGGATCTCTCATGATCAAAAGTCGTAAGGATTACATACATTATTATCACTATGAGAATTGCATATGACGATCATATAACTATCCATGTTGCATTCTGTAAGGACCCCAAGCCCTTAAACCTTGATTAGTGTATTAACCACTATGTGTGGTACATGCTTTCTATAAAATGTCAATCGGGAAGCTCTGATGATACTTAATCATTGCCTGTCAATGAAAGACTCATATGTTTGCCCTTTACCAACCCCTTGGTGCCACTTTTCACATTGTAAACTTTTATAAAAATTTGGGCAGAGTCTCACCATAAATAGAGCTATCCCAAAAAAAAAGAATACAACACATAACAAAATTCCCGGCCAGGGAAAGCATAATACTCAACAGAAAGCAGCAATACAAGTAAATTCCCAGCCAGGGAAGACACCACACATGATACACCAATGACTCTCATATCATTCTAGCAATTCAACCTCTAATTGCATGCAACCTTAAATGAAAGAGAGATAGGCTCATGCCTTTATATACAATCCATATACAAGTATAATCGTGCTCACATGCGAGCATCATGAATATGTATAAATCCTCAGGTGTATACATAGGTACTCTATACGATACCATGCTCCATCAAGCCCTGGTACCACGATCCTGGGAGTACCTCAAATCAACAGCTCGAGCTCAGCTCCATAGCCATCGATGTACCTGTCCACCTGTCCCAACAGAGACAGCCCCCAACGGGGTGAGCATACCAATACACAAAATCCCATAATCATAATAATGAAATTCATAATTTACAACAAAGGTAAATGCTAATGAATTTAAATGATACTCCCTGGATGGCAACCTCATCCGGGATTCCGTGTACTGTCCCTGTCCTCACAATCATCAAACTCATCAAATCTCAAAATCAGTAAATCAACACATTGATTTACACATCGCATGCCTGATTCTCAAATATCTAAAATGTCAATTAGGCTATCCAAGCAAGAATCAACATCCCTTGACAAAAACCCCCAAATTTTCGAACTCAACCCCCTTAAAATCGAACCCAAACAAGCCTTTAAATTCGAACCCTAACAATTCTTCAAATTCGAACCATAGCTTCTCAATTCGATCTCAATCAAGCATCATAATTCATTTAAACATGAATAAATCGAATCCTAACAAGCATTATCATCCTCATGCCAAAAATCCCCAAAATCGAACCAAACCCTACCAATTTTCGAAAATAAATTCGAACCAAAACCACCGAATTAAGCAGGGAAATGCACGAAAAAGACGAACAAGGGGTAAGGGAGATTACCCAACGAAAATCGGAAGCAAAATCGTTCAAAATCGATGAACCCTAACTTTTGGGGATCGACGCCTTTCTGCCAAATCCGAACGAGAAACGCGACGAAACCTTCAATTGACGGAGGGGAAATGAGCGCCTGGACGAGACGAAGCCGTGGGTAGGTCGCACGCGCCGATCGGCGGCCGGACGGCGGCAGGCGGAGCGCCTGAAACGGCGGGGCAGGGGAGGTGACGGGAAAATCGCGGCGGGAGGAGGGAGAAGAGATTTGAGTTGAAATGATATTTTTCCTTAAAATTTCGGGTTCAACTGCTATTTATAGCAAAAATACCCCGAAAAAAATAATAGCCCCACAAATACATCATGATTCCTTAAAATCATCTGTTTTCAAAAACTCTCTCTCTAACTCCAAAATCCCCTACCGGTGCTCACCCAGCACCCGAGATCCCGAGACACACCAAAAACCCAACTCTTAGGTTTTACACCGTAATGTGAATACAATCTCAACCTCTGGATCCAACGATCCCAACTACCCAATTAAACGAGCCCAGAAGGCCCAATACCTCAATTAAACTCCAAATCGTCACGCAAAACCACTTTAGGGATTATTAATACTCCGGGATTAACACCTATAATCCCTGGTCATCACAATATCCCCCACTAAAAGAATTTCGTCCTCGAAATTAGCACTGGTGTATCACGTAACACCCAGGCTACACAACAACATGAAGCCATAACCTCGATTCCTGACCATATCAGAATCGTATTAATAAACGCGAGGATACTTACCTCTCATCAAACTCTGAAACAGAGCGACTTACCAAAACCAACCTATCACCCAAGAGGCAAAACGTACCTCGATGCGAGTCATCCCAAAAGTCAGCCTCATGACTGCAAAACAACCAATACATACGACTGTAGATCGGACAGTCATCCTTCGATCTAATACTACAGTACGAACACGTCCTGAATGACACCTCAACCGTAAGAACGTTGACCTCGTGTCAAACTCTGGAGTGGAGTAGACTTCCAAATCCATCATAACGTCAAAGGGCGTCAGTACAACTCAACGCTAATAATCCAAAAGCAGTTAGTCAACTGAAACTGTAAGGATTCGAATCGCTCCTGATTCTATCGTAGATATCATCCAATGACATATTTACCAAGACTCACGATGTCTAACATACATCGTTACGAGGGAAACACTAGTACAACCACGGTGTACACATACCAAACCTGGTTTCCACTTTCAAACTTCCTCCATCGAAGGAGTAGTCGCCTCATTGCAACTTAATTTGGGCAACTCACGGCCACAAATTCAAACAAAAGACATCTCACAAGATGTCCACCTCCGGATGTTCCAAGAATCACGTCCTGATCATAAATAACAACCGAGACTCCGCAGAGTTTAAATTTCTTAAGGGGCATGCAATAAACCCATTGCATCCTCAACGCTTGTGTCGTCAGCGACACTCAACCAATCCGAAATCCTGCCATCCCTTGAAAATCCTCGGATTTAACAATCCAAACTTGGGAAGGCTGTCGCATAACTCGAAGGAAAACACCAACAAGGGAAATACCTTAACCCTCACAAGAAAATCCCTCCTCAAGGGAGTCAACTAACTTCACGATCATTACTCATAATCATCGTGCCATGGAGATTCCCAATCTCAAGGTGTTCCATATCTCTCATCAGAGATTTAACCATCCTAAAATAGCATAACTCTATGCCTAACAGAGAGGAAATCAATAACTGGCATCCGTATACTCACCGGTATACCTGCCTAAGCACTGATATCGCATGCATACTCAATGCACTCGGCTCGGGTATCTACCACATATCCCTAAGCCCCAAACACAACCGTCAATTCTGAGTCATTCCTTACTCAGTGGAGGATGATAATCGACGATTAACAATACACGGTGTGATTCCCAAAATCAACACCACTTGCACCAACTTACCGAATCTTTCAAAGATTCCCAAATAGGTATAATACTACCTCCTTCCTCGCAAGGGAAGCGCCATTGAACTCGAGATCCACAAGTCTCGAACCATCGTTCGAAAAAAACTGGATATAATAACACCCATTGTATCCCTAATACATGGGTTCCCTTAGATTGAGTCAATAACGACCTGATGACTCTCTTGTTGGTACTCCAACATCCTGAGCTGTCCCAGACAAGTCTCCAAGATTAAACATAAACGTATACACGTTTCAGTGAGGCATGAACAACCTTAACCTCAATGACATGGTGACTACTAGAGTCCACCACAATCCACATCGTATCACCTTACGATTTGCCAAACTTGGTTCCAACGAGCAGTGTAACGGCTCTAGCAAGCCCATCATGGTGCTACACACACGCGGCAGACAACCTAGTCTCTGCCTCTTTAGGTTTACCTCAAACCTACCAATAAGACGGACGTTTCCACATGGTATAACATACTATGGGAGGAAAACTCAATAGAGTAGTGGGTCTTTATCCAACATTCCTCAATGCCGATACACCCTGGACACTCCAATGTCCCTATGTACTTAACATAACCTGATCCTACTCCCTTAGGACCCATCCTACACCCTCAAGGGTGGTGTGACCATGTCTACCACATGTCACATCGACAGAAAGCGAGTAATTTCCTCCATGATTACTCCTGTCGTCAAATCACATGGCCAAAAGCCATTCCAACGAGCATACCTCAAGGGTATCACCACTCGTAATATGATCACCCCAATCGTAAGCTGCGGTACAATCACATGTACAGCGCATCCATCCATTCCTCGAGCAACCCGCTCGGTATAAGGGTCACGTCAATCGGTGTCGCACACACCACCTTGTGCTCGGTACTGGCACCCAAGGCATACCACAGAATACGTATACTCAACGCATCGATCATCGTAACGATGATGCATGTCTAATAAGACATCTCCTACACCATCGTCATCGTCATCCTGTGACGACACATGCCAACTCATGGCATCTAAAACATTGCCAACTAGTGACGATACATGTACATCAGCGTATGTCAATCCACTATCATGCTAGTAAAATAGGCATAATAAAACATGTATATCAATGCATGCCAGCTAAAATAAAGCTAATAAAATAGCAATATCTCATACCTCATCGCTAGCAATATAGCGTCATACCTGTCTCCGTCGCTCAATAATAGTGCGTAATCAGCACCCATCGCTCGAAGGCGGCACAATCCTGTGCTGAGTACATAGCGGCAAAATCCCTCGCTATAGAATCGACGGCATGACACCTCGTCATATAATAAGTGGCATGAAACCTCGCTATACTCCTGAGCATGAATCATCGTCCACATAGTAGCGGAAAGAGGCATCGCTATCAATACACCTGGCGGAATGAACCATCGCCAATCAATATAGCGGAATGAACCGTCGCTATAAATACACCTGGCGGAATGAACCATCGCCAATAGATATAGCGGAAAGAACCATCGCCAATAGATATAGCGGAAAGAACCATCGCTATAAATACACCTGGCGGAATGAACCATCGCCAATAGATATAGCGGAATGAACCATCGCTATAAATACACCTGGCGGAATGAACCATCGCCAATAGATATAGCGGAAAGAACCATCGCTATAAATACACCTGGCGGAATGAACCATCGCCAATAGATATAGCGGAATGAACCATCGCTATAAATACACCTCGAATTGAGTCACTTATCAGTAGTGTATTTCAATGCTTCTCACTACTCCATATAAGCGGAATCCTTCCTCGCTTCATATGGACCTTAGTGCAAGCATTGAAATCCTCACTAGGATAACCTGGACTCGTGAAATATCAGTGCATTTCAATGCTTCTCACTACTCCATATAAGCGGAATCCTTCCTCGCTTCATATGGACTTTAGTGTAAGCATTGAAATCCTCACTTTATATTTCACAATATACATATGCAAAACGATGCGTATCAACATGTATCATATCATAATGCACTATCTTATGCATACCTTGATTTACCTTGTGTTAAATGACTAACCACATAATACATGTTGCCCTTGGGATGCCCGTACATATGTATAATCATCATTCCTTTTCGTATTCCTTATTTCCTGTAACCTGCAACCATCAGGGTTAACAACAATAGCCATATACGCTATGCATCAACATTCAATACATAATAAAAACACATTATAAGAATGTATGGTTTCATAAATAAATGTCATGACATCCTTCCTCTTTAAATCCATATTTCATCTTGAGCCCTTATCATTAGTACATTTTAATGCTTCTTGCTACTCCATGTAAGCGGGACTCTTCATCGCTTCCAATGGACTTTAGCGTTGCTACTCCATGTAAGCGGGACTCTTCATCGCTTCCAATGGACTTTAGCGTTGCTACTCCATATAAGCGGGACTCTTCATCGCTTCATATGGACTTTAGCGTTGCTACTCCATGCAATGGACTTTAGCGTTGCTACTCCATGTAAGCGGGATTCTTCATCGCTTCCAATGGACTTTAGCGTTGCTACTCCATGCAATGGACTTTAGCATAAGCCATTAAAATCCTTACTAAGATAACTTTGACTCAAGAAATACACCTCTTATATTTCATAACATGCATATGCAAAAACAATGCACAATAACATATACCATAACCTTAATGCACCACTTTGCATTCATCATGTGTCAACAAGACAATATAAAGTACATGTTACCTCGGAAATATCCCTTTACCGGATTTTCTTAAAAACCAGCTTCCTTGGCACATAATACACGGAGTGCCAGACATCCCTATAAATGTCATCCTATCGTGTTCCACACGATTCCTGCAACCACAATGGTTAGCAATACCACTTTTCATATCATAAGAGCACATAAACAATTTGTTATGTCATACAACATTAACGCCATCATGCATAAATATGTGCTATCAATAATTTCCTAGGCCCTTAACAGCCCCAATGAGCAACCACTGCTCTGATACCACTAATGTAAGGACCCCAAGCCCTTAAACCTTGATTAGTGTATTAACCACTATGTGTGGTACATGCTTTCTATAAAATGTCAATCGGGAAGCTCTGATGATACTTAATCATTGCCTGTCAATGAAAGACTCATATGTTTGCCCTTTACCAACCCCTTGGTGCCACTTTTCACATTGTAAACTTTTATAAAAATTTGGGCAGAGTCTCGCCATAAATAGAGCTATCCCAAAAAAAAAGAATACAACACATAACAAAATTCCCGGCCAGGGAAAGCATAATACTCAACAGAAAGCAGCAATACAAGTAAATTCCCAGCCAGGGAAGACACCACACATGATACACCAATGACTCTCATATCATTCTAGCAATTCAACCTCTAATTGCATGCAACCTTAAATGAAAGAGAGATAGGCTCATGCCTTTATATACAATCCATATACAAGTATAATCGTGCTCACATGCGAGCATCATGAATATGTATAAATCCTCAGGTGTATACATAGGTACTCTATACGATACCGTGCTCCATCAAGCCCTGGTACCACGATCCTGGGAGTACCTCAAATCAACAGCTCGAGCTCAGCTCCATAGCCATCGATGTACCTGTCCACCTGTCCCAACAGAGACAGCCCCCAACGGGGTGAGCATACCAATACACAAAATCCCATAATCATAATAATGAAATTCATAATTTACAACAAAGGTAAATGCTAATGAATTTAAATGATACTCCCTGGATGGCAACCTCATCCGGGATTCCGTGTACTGTCCCTGTCCTCACAATCATCAAACTCATCAAATCTCAAAATCAGTAAATCAACACATTGATTTACACATCGCATGCCTGATTCTCAAATATCAATAATGAATGATTCCAAGTTCATATACATGCAAATATAGATATATCAATATCTAATATTGATTTCATAATCTCGCTTTCCATTATACCTAGACATCTCAAATGTCTCATAATGAATACATGATTCTACGAACCTAGACATCTCAATGTCTCACGAAGAATACATGATTCTACAAACCTAGACATCTCAAATGTCTCATAATGTAGTCATATAAACCCAGTACCCCTTATATCATGTAAGAGTCATCCTACTCTAGTGTCACGCACGCTACAAGCTGCGATATCAAGATTTGGGTCATTCATTGGCAACATATATGTATAACCATACGCAAAACATTCAATGCAATCAAAAACACCTTATGCATTTCACATATATATAGTAATGCTCGTACGTCGCACGCACCTTAAATTACCGAAGTCCGAGCCAAACCTTGCTCGAGTTCCATGCCCCGAGGAATGATGTGCTAACACGATAAATAATTCACAATTATTTACGAACATGTAACCTATGCTCAAGCACACCCATATCCCTCAAAATATTGTCAATACACGACAATTATCCTCTTAAAAGACCCAGGGCAGGGTACATGCAGGGAAGGAAATAAATGAGACAATATCGAAATTTGTTCAAGAATGCCCTACAAAAATCGAACCCTAATCTCACAATTTCGAACCCAATTAAATACCATAATTTATCTAAAATGTCAATTAGGCTATCCAAGCAAGAATCAACATCCCTTGACAAAAACCCCCAAATTTTCGAACTCAACCCCCTTAAAATCGAACCCAAACAAGCCTTTAAATTCGAACCCTAACAATTCTTCAAATTCGAACCATAGCTTCTCAATTCGATCTCAATCAAGCATCATAATTCATTTAAACATGAATAAATCGAATCCTAACAAGCATTATCATCCTCATGCCAAAAATCCCCAAAATCGAACCAAACCCTACCAATTTTCGAAAATAAATTCGAACCAAAACCACCGAATTAAGCAGGGAAATGCACGAAAAAGACGAACAAGGGGTAAGGGAGATTACCCAACGAAAATCGGAAGCAAAATCGTTCAAAATCGATGAACCCTAACTTTTGGGGATCGACGCCTTTCTGCCAAATCCGAACAAGAAACGCGACGAAACCTTCAATTGACGGAGGGAAATGAGCGCCTGGACGAGACGAAGCCGTGGGTAGGTCGCACGCGCCGATCGGCGGCTGGCGGAGCGCCTGAAACGGCGGGGCAGGGGAGGTGACGGGAAAATCGCGGCGGGAGGAGGGAGAAGAGATTTGAGTTGAAATGATATTTTTCCTTAAAATTTCGGGTTCAACTGCTATTTATAGCAAAAATACCCCGAAAAGAATAATAGCCCCACAAATACATCATGATTCCTTAAAAATCATCTGTTTTCAAAAACTCTCTCTCTAACTCCAAAATCCCCTACCGGTGCTCACCCAGCACCCGAGATCCCGAGACACACCAAAAACCCAACTCTTAGGTTTTACACCGTAATGTGAATACAATCTCAACCTCTGGATCCAACGATCCCAACTACCCAATTAAACGAGCCCAGAAGGCCCAATACCTCAATTAAACTCCAAATCGTCACGCAAAACCACTTTAGGGATTATTAATACTCCGGGATTAACACCTATAATCCCTGGTCATCACACATTCTCATGGTGGGTCTGTCCAGTATATCGTTCTCTAACATGTACCCATGTGTTGATTTGATATCTCATATCAATGAACAATTCATCAATCAACACATACTAGTCTCTACGTATTATCATTATCCCTATTCATGATAATACTTGACTAGGGACAATGTTTAAGAATAATACAATATTATTCTAAGGACATTAACATATATATTAATTCACATTGCACAGTTAAACGAATAATATATAATAATGAATTGCCATTTCATAAAATCATAAACATTGTATGTCAAAACAATCATCTAATGACTTGTCTTAGGGCATATCCCAACAAATCTTCCACTTGCACTAAGACCACTCAGACATATACCTAATGCCTAGAGATCTAGTATGGCGATCATGCTTCTGCTGTGACAGTGGCTTCGTCAATGGGTCAGATACGTTATCATCTGTTGGTACTTTGCATATTGTAACATCTCCATTTAGGCAATACACATATCCAGATTGCGATCGAAAATCATCTTTGTCAGTTTGGAAGCTTGCATCAGTGTAACCCATTACATTGAACTCTTCCTCACCTCCATAAATCAAGAATGTATCCTTAGTTCTTCTCAAGTACTTCAGGATATTCTTGACAGCAATCCAGTGACCTTCACGTGGATCAACCTGATATTTGCTCGTCATGCTCAAAGCATACGATACATCGGGACGAGTACATATCATGGCATACATGATAGATCCAATAGCTGACGCATATGGAATCTTACTCATGCGTTGTCTCTCATCTGGTGTTGAAGGACACTGTTCCTTCGAGAGATATATACCATGTGTCATAGGCATGAATCTTTTCTTTGATTCTTGCATGTTAAACCTTTTAAGCACTTTGTCTATGTATGTACTTTGACTTAGGCCGAGAAGCCTTCTTGATCTATCTCTATAGATCTTGATTCCTAAAACATAGGTGGCTTCTCCCAAGTCTTTCATCGAAAAGCAGTTCCCTAGCCAAATCTTTACAGATTGTAAGGCAGGGATATCATTCCCAATGAGAAGTATGTCATCTACATACAACACTAGGAAAATGATTATGCTCCCACTGACCTTCTTGTAGACACAAGTTTCATCTACGTTTTTGATAAAAAACCAAACTCTTTGATTGCATCATCAAAATGAAGATTCCAACTCCGAGAAGCTTGCTTCAATCCATAAATGGATCGTTGTAGCTTGCATACCTTTCCAGCATCCTTTGGATCGACAAAACCCTCGGGCTGTGTCATATACACATCCTCGAGCAGATTTCCATTAAGGAAAGCTGTTGTGATGACCAGGGATTAGAGATGTTAATCCCGGAGTGTTAATAACCCCTAAAGTTGTTTTACGTGGCAATTGGAGTTTAATCGAGGTGTTGGGCCTTCCGGGCTCGTCTATTTGAGTAGTTGGGATCGTTGGATCCCGAGGTTGAGATCGTATTCTCATTTCGGTGAAAACCTGTGAGTTGGGTTTTTAGTGTGACTCAGAATCTCGGGTGCTTGGTGTGGGCACCGGTAGGGGGTTTTTGAGTTAGAGAAAGAATTTTTGAAAACAGATGATTTTTAATGAATCATGATGTATTTGTGGGGCTATTAGTATTTCGGGGTATTTTTGCTATAAATACCAGTTGAACCGAGATTTTTATTATTGGAAGCCATTTTCCCCACCTTCCCTCTCTCTCCTCACCCGCGCGCCCATTCCCGATCCAGTTGACCCCCGCGCACAAAAGGCTTTCGCCCGCCGCCGTCCGGCCGTCGTTCGGCGCGTGCCACCCGCCGTTGGATTCGTCTCTTCCAGGCGCTCCTATCCATACCATCAATTTGAAGTTTGGTCGCGATTTGAGCTCGGATTTGCCAGAAAAGCGTAGGGTTCGAAACTGGAGTCCATCCGATTTTGGGGCTCGATTTTTGGTACGTTTTTGGGGCTGTTCTTCCGATGTTTTAGTGGCGTTTTTGTGCTGCTTTTGGGTCGTATATTTCAGACTTTGTAGTTCGAAAATTTGTTGCTTTAATGGTTCGAATTTCTTCATTGCTTGGATGAGTTAGGGTTCGAAAATTTGGGGCTTTGGCATGTGGGGCGATTATTGTGGTTGTTGATTGATTAATTCATGTTTTAGATGAATTATAGTGATTATTTGAGTTCGAATTGTTATGATAAGGGTTCGAATTATTGAAGGTGTTCTTGAGCAATTTTCGATAATGGTTAATTGTCGTGTGTTGACAATATTTTTTGAGAGTTATGGGTGTGCTTGAGCATGGGTTGCATGTTCGTAAATAATGGTGAATTAATTTATCGTGTTAGCACATCGTTCCTCGGAGCATGGAACTCGAGCAAGGTTTGGCTCGGACTTCGGAGATTTAAGGTACGTGCGACGTACGAGCATTACTTTATATGAGAGCATTTGTGAAATGCATAATGTATATTGACTTCATCGATGGTTGTGCGCATGGCTATATTTATGTGTTGATATATATGGGGTACTGGGCGTATATGACTATTGTACGGCATTTGAGATGCCTGAGAATGATCGTGGGATCATGTACTCATTATAAGACATGTGAGATGTCTAGGTATGATGGAAAATTGGTAAAATAAATGCTAGGCATTTGAGCTATCTATGATTGATAGCGAAATTGAGAAATCAGTACTAGATATTGAGATATCTATATTTGTATGTATAATGAACTTGGAATCATTGATTATTGATACTTGAGAATCAGGCATGCTATGAGTTAAATCAATGTGTTGATTTACTGATTTATGAGATTTGATGAGTTTGATGATTGTGAGAACAGGGACAGTACACGGAATCCCGGATGAGGATGTTGCCATCCAGGGAGTATCATTTAAAATTCATTAATATTTACTTGTGTTGTAAATTATGAATTTCATTATTGTGATTATGAGATTTTGTGTATTGGTATGCTCACCCCGTTGGGGGCTGTCTCTATTGGGGCAGGTGAACAGGTGCATCGATGGCTATGGAGCTGGGCTCGAGCTGTTGATTGGATGCACTCACAGGATCGTGGTACCAGGGCTTGATGGAGCACGGTATCGTATAGAGTACTTATATACACCCGAGGTTTATATACACATTTATGATGCTCGCTTGTGAGCATGGATATTCTTGTATATGGGTTGTATATAAAGGCATGAGCCTTTCTCTCTTTCATTATATGTTGCATGCAATTGTGGTAGAATTGCTAATGATATGAGAGTCGTTAGTGTATTATGTGAGTGTTGAAACCCACTTTTGTCGTCTTATGTGTGGTGTCTTCCCTGGCTGGGAATTTACTTTGTGTTCAGTATTCTGTTGGGTATTGTGTATTCCCTGGCCGGGAATTATATTATATGATGTGCTTTTGTTTTGGGATAGCTCAATTTACGGGGAGACTCTGCCCAAATTTTTATAAAAGTCCACAATGTGAAAAGTGGCAAAATGGGGATGGTAATGGGCAACTCTATGAGTCTATATGTTAGTAGAGATGATCTTATAACGTTGAATATTAAAGGAATTTTGTAAGCATCATTGAGCTTCCCGATTGACCTTTTATTGAAAGCATGTGCCACACATAATGGTTAATACACTAATTAAGGGTTAAGGGCTTGGGGTCCTTACATTAGTGGTATCAGAGCAGTGGTTAGCTCTTTGGGGCTGTTGAGGGCCTGAAACATGCTGATAGGGATGAGTAGCACATATTTATGCATGATAGTAGCTAGTGTTGTGTGACACAACTGTTTTGCTTATGTGCATTTGTGATATGTGATCATAGTGAAACGATTATATGTCATGACATCTATAGAATCATAATATAACTTGTTGATTATGATTGTGAGTTGTGACACAGGGACAACCAAGTGGAGCATTTTGAAATGCATTGGGATACAGGAAGTACTTTGTACTCATAGTTTATGCATTTACTCATTATAATCATATTATGGGAATATGGATTATCGTATGCTCATGGTTTGGGATTGTTCCTGTAGGAACACTATGACGTGGAAAGGCTAAGGCCATGGTTGAAAGACACGAAACGGTAACCTGCATTTTATATACATCCTGGAATTATGCATTGTGGTTGCATGTATACATGTAGTGATGATTTTAATGCTTTGCCGCCAAATGTTGAAGCGAGGGGTGGGAGTACCGCATGTCGCATTTGAGCGAGGTGCATTAAAATACACTCATGATGATGTATGTTGGTATATGGATTATGCTTTGTGATGCAGGTATGGATGAAATACTTGTGAATATCCCATGAGTCATTGTTATGGATGAGTGATGATTTTAAATGCTTGCCGCTATTTATTATTTTGTGCCGCTAAAATGTGAAGCGAGGGGTGGGAGCGCCGCATGTCACATTGAAGCGTGGTTAGTATATGAGGCGAGGAAAGAATATTTGCCGCTAAAATGTGAGGCGAGGGGTGGGAGTACCGCATGTCCATTTAAGCGAGGTTATTCTATGCCGCCTATATGTGAAGCGAGGGGTGGGAGTACCGCATGTTTTTACTTGAGCGAGGGGCATTAAAATACACTACCGTGACAATGACTAGGGATCGGCTATATTGACTGGCGATGGTTCTTGCCGCCATGGATATTGATAGCGATGGTTCATGCCGCTATATTGACTGGCGATGGTTCTTGCCGCCATGTATATTGATAGCGATGGTTCATGCCGCTATATTGACTGGCGATGGTTCTTGCCGCCATGTATATTGATAGCGATGGTTCATGCCGCTATATTGACTGGCGATGGTTCTTGCCGCCATGGATATTGATAGCGATGGTTTATTCCGCTATATTGACTGGCGATGGTTCTTGCCGCCATGTATATGGATAGCGATGGTTCATTCCGCTATATTGATTGGCGATGGTTCTTGCCGCCGGATATATTGCTAGCGATGCCTCTTTCCGCTATTATGTGGACGATGATTCATGCTCAGGTGTATAGCGAGGTTTCATGCCACTTATTATATGACGAGGTATCATGCCGTCGATTCTATAGCGATGGATTGTGCCGCTATGTGCTCAGCACAGGATTTTGCCGCCTTCGAGCGATGGGTGCTGACTACGTACTATTATCGAGCGACGGAGACAGGTATGCCGCTATATTGATAGCGATGAGGTATGGCATATTACTTGTGTTAGCATTATTGTGGATACTATGTGTTGCTATATATATGCCATGTGTTTGACGATGAGATTATGGATGTCGTGTATTGCCATGTACCGTCGTATGTTTGACGATGTTAGTTGGATGTCATATGTTGACATATGCCGTCACGGGATGATGATGACATAGTTGATGTTCTATGTAGACGTGTGGCGTCGTTTTGATGATTAATACATTTATGTTATGTATTTGGTTATATGGTTTGAGTGCCTTGGTGGGCACATGGTAGTGTCTGAGTCACTAGTTGACGAGACCATTATGCCGAGCAAGTTGCTAGAGGAACTATTGGGTGCGCCGTATAGGAATTATACCGCAGCACATATTCGAAGTATATATTTGTCGAGCAATGATACCCTTGGGTATGCTCGTTGGTTTGGTTAGGGCCAAGTGATTGGTGGTAAGAGTAGTCATTGAGGAAACTACTCGCTTGTGTTGTGATGTAGGGTAGACATGGTTGCACCCACCCTGAGGGTGTGGGATAAGTCTTAACGGATTACGACTGCATCATAAGTGAGCAAGGACACCGGGTTGTCCATTGTGCTTGGTATTTTAGAGATATGCTGGGCGATGACCCACAACTCTAATAATTTGTACGGTATGGTATACCGGATTGGGACGTGTGTCACGTCGATAAGCTGGTACGAGCCTATGGAGACAGTGCTTTGCTAGCCAGATATCGTGGTAATGATATAGTGTGATTGTTGGAGCCATGATACTGCACGATGGAACCGAGTTTGGTGAATCGTATGATGATACGATGAAAGCTTTTGGCAGGCTTTTGATTGTCCCTTTGTAGCATGATGTTGAGGCATGTGACACCCCATGAGAACGTTTATACGTCTATTGTTTTGAGGGATTTGTCTGGGGCAGCTCATAATGTTGGAGTACTAACAAGAGAGTCATCAGGTCGTTATTGACTCGATCTGAGGGAACCCGTGCATTTGGGATGCAATGGGTGTTATTGTATCCAGTTTTCCGAACAGTGGTTCGAGACTTGTGGATCTCGAGTTCGATGGCACTCCCCTTGTGGGGAAGGAGGTAGTATTATACCCATTTGGAAATCTTTGAAAGATTCGGTAAGTTGGTACGTGTAGTGTTGATTTTGGGAATCACACCGTGTTGTTGATCGTCGATTATCGTTCTCCACTGGGTAGGGAATGACTCAGAATTGATAGTTGTGTTTGGGGCTTAGGGGTATGTTGTAGATACCCGAGCCAAGTGCATTGAGTATGCATGTGATGTCAGTGCTTATGCAGGTATACCGGCGAGTATACGGATGCCAGTTATTGATTTCCTTCTTGTCAAGCATAGAGTTATGCTACTTTTGGATGGTTAAATCTCTGATGAGAGATATGGAACACCTTGAGATTGGGAATCTCCATGGCACGATGATTATGAGGGATAATCGTGAAGTTAGTTGACTTCCCTTGAGGAGGGATTATCTTGTGTGGGTTGAGATGTTCCCTGGTTGGTGTTTCCCTTCGAGTTATACGATAGCCTTCCCAAGTTTGGATTGTTAAATCCTAGGATTGCCAAGGGATGGCAGGAATTCAGATCGGTTGGGTGTCGCTGCCGACACAAGCGTTGAGGATGCAGTGGGTTTATTGCATGTCCTTTCAGAATTTGAACTCTGTGGAGTCTCGATGGTTTGTTTATGATCAGGATGTGATCCTTGGAATATCCGGAGGTGGACATCTTGTGAGATGTCTTTTGTGTGAATCTGTGGCCGTGAGTTGCCCAAATTGAGTTGCAATGATGCGACTGCTCATTCGATGGAGGAGGTTTGAAAGTGGAAACCAGGTTTGGTATGTGTGCACCGTGGTATGCTAATGTTTCCCTCGTAACGATGTATGTTAGACATCGTGAGTCATGATAAAGATATCATTGGACGATATCTACGATGGAATCGAGAGCAATTCGAATCCTTGCAGTTTCAGTTGACTAACTACTTTGGGATTACTAGCGATGAGTGGTGCTGACGCTCTTTGACGTTATGATGGATTTGGAAGTCTATTCCACTCCAGAGATTGACACGAGGTCAAAATTCTCACGGTTGAGGTGTCATTCATGATGCGTTCTTACTAGTTGTATTAGAACTGAGGATGACTGTCTGATTTACAGTCGTAAGTATTGGTTGTTTTGCAGTCATGAGGGACTGACTTTTGGGATGAACCGCATCGAGGTATGTTTTGCCTCTTGGATGATATGTTGGTTTTGGTATGTCGCTCTGTTTCAGAGTTCGATGTGAGATAAGTATTCTCGAGGTTTTTAAGACGATTCTGATATGGTCAGGAATCGAGGTTATGACTTCTTGTAGTTGTGAAGCCCGGGTGTTACGTGATACACCGGTGCTAATTTCGAGGACGAAATTCTTTTAGTGGGGGATATTGTGATGACCAGGGATTAGAGATGTTAATCCCGGAGTGTTAATAACCCCTAAAGTTGTTTTACGTGGCAATTGGAGTTTAATCGAGGTGTTGGGCCTTCCGGGCTCGTCTATTTGAGTAGTTGGGATCGTTGGATCCCGAGGTTGAGATCGTATTCTCATTTCGGTGAAAACCTGTGAGTTGGGTTTTTAGTGTGACTCAGAATCTCGGGTGCTTGGTGTGGGTACCGGTAGGGGGTTTTTGAGTTAGAGAGAGAATTTTTGAAAACAGATGATTTTTAATGAATCATGATGTATTTGTGGGGCTATTAGTATTTCGGGGTATTTTTGTATAAATACCAGTTACCCAGACTTGTGCGGTTAAGGTTGTTGTACACGACCAATCTTAACCGAGATTTTTATTATTGGAAGCCATTTTCCCCACCTTCCCTCTCTCTCCTCACCCGCGCGCCCATTCCCGATCCAGTTGACCCCCGCGCACAAAAGGCCTTCGCCGGCCGCCGTTTGGCGCGTGCCACACGCCGTTGGATTCGTCTCTTCCAGGCGCTCCTATCCATACCATCAACTTGAAGTTTGGTCGCGATTTGAGCTCGGATTTGCCATAAAAGCGTAGGGTTCGAAACTGGAGTTCATCCGATTTTGGGGCTCGATTTTTGGTACGTTTTTGGGGCTGTTCTTCCGATGTTTTAGGGGCGTTTTTTGCTGCTTTTGGGTCGTATATTTCAGACTTTGTAGTTCGAAAATTTGTTGCTTTAATGGTTCGAATTTCTTCATTGCTTGGATGAGTTAGGGTTCGAAAATTTGGGGCTTTGGCACGTGGGGCGATTATTGTGGTTGTT
This sequence comes from Haberlea rhodopensis, assembly GCA_907163345.1. Taxonomy (NCBI): domain Eukaryota; kingdom Viridiplantae; phylum Streptophyta; class Magnoliopsida; order Lamiales; family Gesneriaceae; genus Haberlea; species Haberlea rhodopensis. The sequence goes on from CAJQUN010000055.1 coordinate 4,299,066, forward strand.
GATTGATTAATTCATGTTTTAGATGAATTATAGTGATTATTTGAGTTCGAATTATTATGATAAGGGTTCGAATTATTGAAGGTGTTCTTGAGCAATTTTCGATAATGGTTAATTGTCGTGTGTTGACAATATTTTTTGAGAGTTATGGGTGTGCTTGAGCATGGGTTGCATGTTCGTAAATAATGGTGAATTAATTTATCGTGTTAGCACATCGTTCCTCGGAGCATGGAACTCGAGCAAGGTTTGGCTCGGACTTCGGAGATTTAAGGTACGTGCGACGTACGAGCATTACTTTATATGAGAGCATTTGTGAAATGCATAATGTATATTGACTTCATCGATGGTTGTGCGCATGGCTATATTTATGTGTTGATATATATGGGGTACTGGGCGTATATGACTATTGTACGGCATTTGAGATGCCTGAGAATGATCGTGGGATCATGTACTCATTATAAGACATGTGAGATGTCTAGGTATGATGGAAAATTGGTAAAATAAATGCTAGGCATTTGAGCTATCTATGATTGATAGCGAAATTGAGAAATCAGTACTAGATATTGAGATATCTATATTTGTATGTATAATGAACTTGGAATCATTGATTATTGATACTTGAGAATCAGGCATGCTATGAGTTAAATCAATGTGTTGATTTACTGATTTATGAGATTTGATGAGTTTGATGATTGTGAGAACAGGGACAGTACACGGAATCCCGGATGAGGATGTTGCCATCCAGGGAGTATCATTTAAAATTCATTAATATTTACTTGTGTTGTAAATTATGAATTTCATTATTGTGATTATGAGATTTTGTGTATTGGTATGCTCACCCCGTTGGGGGCTGTCTCTGTTGGGGCAGGTGAACAGGTGCATCGATGGCTATGGAGCTGGGCTCGAGCTGTTGATTGGATGCACTCACAGGATCGTGGTACCAGGGCTTGATGGAGCACGGTATCGTATAGAGTACTTATATACACCCGAGGTTTATATACACATTTATGATGCTCGCTTGTGAGCATGGATATTCTTGTATATGGGTTGTATATAAAGGCATGAGCCTTTCTCTCTTTCATTATATGTTGCATGCAATTGTGGTAGAATTGCTAATGATATGAGAGTCGTTAGTGTATTATGTGGGTGTTGAAACCCACTTTTGTCGTCTTATGTGTGGTGTCTTCCCTGGCTGGGAATTTACTTTGTGTTCAGTATTCTGTTGGGTATTGTGTATTCCCTGGCCGGGAATTATATTATATGATGTGCTTTTGTTTTGGGATAGCTCAATTTACGGGGAGACTCTGCCCAAATTTTTATAAAAGTCCACAATGTGAAAAGTGGCAAAATGGGGATGGTAATGCGCAACTCTATGAGTCTATATGTTAGTAGAGATGATCTTATAACGTTGAATATTAAAGGAATTTTGTAAGCATCATTGAGCTTCCCGATTGACCTTTTATTGAAAGCATGTGCCACACATAATGGTTAATACACTAATTAAGGGTTAAGGGCTTGGGGTCCTTACAGCTGTTTTGACATCCATCTGCCAGATTTCATAGTCATGAAATGCAGCTATCGCAAGTATGATCCTAATGGATTTAACCATGGCAACTGGTGAGAAAGTTTCATCATAGTCAATACCATGAATTTGCTTGAAACCTTTAGCAACCAGTCGACCTTTATAGGTTTGTACATTACCATCCATGTCGGTCTTTTTATTGAAAATCCATTTGCACCCTATGGGTCGTACCCCTTCAGGTGGATCAACCAAAGTCCATATTTGGTTTGCATACATGGATTCCATCTCAGATTTCATGGCCTCTTGCCATTTCTCAGAATCAGTGCCCATTATAGCTTGTTGTTAAGATGACGGCTCATCCTCATCAATAAGTAGTAAGTCACCTTGTTGAGTCACAAGAAATCCATATCTCTGTGGCTCCCCGTGTTCTCTTACAGACCTACGCTGGGCTTGTGTCTCTTGAGCAGGTATTTCTTCCACAACAGCTTGCGGTGCCTGCTCTGTTTCCATCTCAATCTCAGGTTCAGTGTTTTCTTGTGGTTGAACTTCACTAAGTTCTATTTTTCTCCCACTGGTTTTTCTAGAAATAAATTCTCTTTCAAGAAATACACCAGTCCGAGCAACAACTACTTTGTTCTCGGTGGGATAATAGAAATAGTATCCTTTCGTTTCCTTAGGATACCCCACAAATAAACACTTATCAGATTTGGGTCCAAGTTTGTTAGTAGCGTGACGTCTAACGAAAACCTCACAACCCCAAATCTTCATAAAAGACATACTAGGACGCTTCCCAGTCCATATCTCATATGTGTCTTTTCCACTGATTTAGATGGAACACGGTTCAGTAAGAAAATCGCTGTTTCTAGAGCATGTCCCCAAAACGATATCGGAAGATCTGCATGACTCATCGTTGATCTAACCAAGTCCAACAAGGTTCGATTTCTCCTCTCGGATACACCGTTCCATTGTGGAGTATACGGAGGAGTGAGTTGTGGGACTATCCCACACTCCTTTAGATAGTCATGAAACTCTTGGCTTAAGTATTCACCTCCTCGATCTGATCGAAGGATTTTGATACTTTTGCCAAGTTGGTTTTGTACTTCATTCTTGAAATCTTTGAACTTTTCAAAGGTTTCATGCTTATGTGTAGGGTCTTCCTACCTTAATATCATTTAGTACACATAGATGGAACAGAACATGCATTTATAACCTCTTAAGGGTTCCGGTTGTAGTTTGAGCTAGGGAGATTACAGGCCAAAAATAACGTTTTCAAAGCTATTTAATTACATTCCCAATAAAGAATGTTAAAGCTATAGATTTACACTACTCCTAGAGTAGAGACTATCAAAAAAATCCTGCATCCTATGTTCATCATGCTCCCTTTAGCTCACTTCCTCAACCCGACCCTAGGCCCTTGGTCCAAAAGTGTACCTACAGGGATAACACATCATGAGCATTCATATATTTACTTAACATTATATAAAAGCATACAATAATGCATAACATCTTAGTTAAGTAAAAGTTATTGGTCGTCCTCCAACCTCCTTGGTTATCCCTGACTCTTATTCATATATTGGGGTGTCTTACCCCATTGTATGGCATCTTACCATATCATAATCATTGCGTGGCATCTTACCACGTGGGCATCTTTCCCAATCATATGGCGTCTTACCATATTCTAAACATTACGTGGCATCTTACCACGTGGGCATCTTACCCAATCATATGGCGTCTTACCATATTATAAACATTGCGTGGCATCTTACCACATGGGCATCTTACCCAATCATATGGCGTCTTACCATATTATAAACATTGCGTGGCATCTTACCACGAGGGCATCTTACCCAATCCTATACTTTGGGTGGTGTCTTACCACATGGGCGTCTTACCCAATCATACACGTCGTATGACCTTATCATAAACTTCGTCATTATAGACGTCCTCATAACATCGTTATCATAAACATCATCTTAAGCATCATCATCGTAACATCATCATAAGCATCATCATTATAAATATCATCATAGATATCATCATCATAACATCATCTTAAACGTCATCATCGTAAACATCATCTTAAACATCATCATAATATGTAAGGGCATGGTTTACCGTCCGATGCTCGTACGTCTCTTACGTACCTTAATTCCCAAAAGTGGAGAATTTGGAGAGCTTTATCTCCTGGATGTTGTGGGCACCTGGGATGGTTCTACACAACCATACAAATTGATATTAGAAGCTAAACATAGTCCAATATCCAAAAATCCCACAAAAAAAATCAAAAATCCACTTTTCTTCAGCTCGCGATCGATCGCCACCCAGGCGCGATCGATCGCGAGATCGCACTGGACGAGGGGCCAAAATCTCCTTCTTGGCGATCGATCGCCACTTTTGGCGCGATCGATCGCCAGGCCCGCCGATCGATCGCCCAAAAGTGGCGATCGATCGCCAAATGCTTCTGGCTGGTACTGGACGCTCGCGATCGATCGCCAAGAACGGGCGATCGATCGCCGAGTGCTGTACATCGAATTTTCGCCATTAATGCTCATTTTTCAAGCTCCTTCACATACCACCCCAAAACCAAACTTCCATAAAACATCAATAACATCATAACCCACCAAAACCAACATAAAACACTTCAAAAATCATACCCCAACCATACACAACACATACCCAAACAAACCCACATAAAACATCAAAAACTTAACCCATTTCAACACCAAACATCATAAAACTTATAGGAATGGTTCCATACCTCTTGTAGGCTCCAAATCCTAGCAAAGATCACACAAACAAAGTTTTTGTGGGACTTTCCTTCTTCCTTTTTGGTGGATTTCGAAAATGGGTAGGGTTTGGGGTTGGGAAGTGATTTGGGGATTTTTAAAAGGTGAATGGTAATGTGGGGGGTTAAAGTGATGTGTAGGGGATTTAAAAGGGGTTGCAATAACTTAATAAAAATTGTACCCCAAACTTAACATGATGTATAAAATACCCAACTTGGTATTTTAAAGGCACTTTACAACAATGCTCTAAACTTCATTTAAAATCATATCTTCCTCATAATTGATAATTTAACACAATTAATCATGTTAACATCTTAATACCCAACACATAAATCTATCAATACATGATACATCATATAAACATAATTAATGTCCAAGTTACCATTAATTAATTTCGGGGCATCACATTACTCCCCTACTTACAAGATTTCGTCCTCGAAATCGCATGCACTTACCCAAAAGAAACTAAACATAAATCATACCAGAAAATAGTTCGGGGTAATGCTGCATCATATGCCGCTCCGTCTCCCACGTAGCCTCCTCGACACCCCGACGATCCCACTGAACTTTGACCATCGGTATAACTTTACTTCGTAGTCTGCGATCCTCACGATCCAGAATTCTGACCGGTCGTTCAACGTAGGATACATCTGAGTCTAACTGCACTTCAGTAGGCTGTAACACATGAGACGGATCTGGCTCATACTTTCTCAACATAGAAACATGGAAGACATCATGAATCCCAGATAAGGACGGCGGTAGAGCCAATCGGTAAGCCAAAGTGCCGATACGCTGTAATACCTCATACGGTCCAACATACCTCGGGGATAACTTCCCCCGCATACCAAATCGAACAACACCCCTGAAGGGCGAGATTTTCAAGAAGACCTTGTCTCCCATTTGAAATTCTAGCGGCCGTCGCCGCTTATTGGCATAGGCTGCTTGCCTATCTTGGGCCGCTTTCATCTTTAAGCGTATCATCTTAATCTTTTCTTCCATGTCCTTAATCATATCCGGTCCTCCGACCGCTTTACTCGTCAAGTCCTCCCAATACAGCGGTGACCTACATCGTCGTCCGTACAGAGCTTCAAAAGGGGCCATTTGAATGCTCGCCTGATAGCTGTTATTGTAGGAGAACTCTACCAGAGGTATAGACTCTTGCCACGGAGTATCAAACTCCAAAACACATGCCCTCAATATATCTTCGAGCGTTTGTATAGTACGCTCCGTTTGGCCATCAGTCTGAGGGTGATAAGCTGTACTTAGTCTCACCTCGGTGCCCAAAGCTGTCTGGAGACCTTCCCAGAAATGAGAAGTAAACCTTGGGTCTCTGTCAGACACGATCGAGACTGGAATCCCATGCAACCTCACTACATCCCGTACATATAATTGGGCCATCTTTAAATACGTGAAAGTCATACTGTAAGGGATGAAATGAGCTACCTTCGTCAGCCTATCTACGATCACCCAGATCGCATCAAATCCAGAGGCCGACCTTGGCAAGTGGGTCACGAAGTCCATAGATATATGCTCCCACTTCCATTTAGGTACCTCCAAGCTCTTCAGCTCGCCACCAGGCCTCTGCCTTTCTGCCTTTACTTGTTGGCAGATCAAACATCTCTTAACGAAGCTGATCACATCACGCTTCATGCGTCTCCACCAGAATTGACCACTTAGGTCCTTATACATCTTTCTTCCTCCAGGGTGGATACTGAACCGGCTATTATGAGCCCGTTCTAAAATTCCTTTACGCAATCCTGGCGCATCTGGGACCACCCATCGGTTGCCCAATCTTAAAGAGTCATCTTCAGCCACACTAAACTTTGTTGGCTGACCTCGAAGTACTATTGATGACCATCTCTGAACTTCATCATCCAACCTCTGGGCTTTCCTGATTGCCTCAAATACGTCTGGCTCGGCCAATAAGGTCGACACTCGCACCGGCGACATGTCTACATCGAAATCATAGCCCAGATGGCAATAAGAAATCATCAAAGCTGATAAACACATAACATCCTCCGCGGTGCTCTTCACCTTCCGACTTAAGGCGTCTGCTATCAAATTTGCCTTACCAGGATGGTACTCAATTTCACAGTCATAATCCTTGAGTAAATCCATCCACCTCCTTTGCCTCATATTCAACTCTGCCTGAGTGAACAAGAACTTCAGGCTCTTATGGTCCGTAAAAATGGTAAACGTAGTACCATAAAGGTAATGACGCCAAATCTTCAAGGCGAAAATGATAGCTGCCAGTTCCAGATCATGGACTGGGTACCTGGTCTCATGAGGCTTCAACTGTCTCGAAGCATAGGCTACCACTTGTCTGTCTTGCATCAATACGCAGCCCAAACCCTGCAGTGACGCATCCGTGTACAAAGCAAACCTCTTGTCCTCAGACGGAATCACCAACACTGGCGCTGTCGTCAAGCGACGCTTCAATTCTTGGAAGCTTTCCTCACAAGCTTCGGACCAAAAGAATGGGACTCCTTTCTGAGTCAGCTGTGTCAATGGCTTAGCGATCTTGGAAAACCCCTCGACAAAACGTCGGTAATAACCTGCTAAGCCCAGAAAACTCCGTATTTCGGGTACAGAAGTGGGTGCTGCCCACTCCATCACAGCTTCAATCTTCCTCGGATCCACAGATATCCCTTGGCTAGATATGACATGGCCTAGGAACACCACGCTGTCTAACCAGAATTCGCACTTGCTCAGCTTTGCATACAACTGATGATCCCTAAGGATCTGAAGTACTGTCCTCAAGTGCCGTACATGATCTTCTTCGGTCCTAGAGTAGATGAGTATGTCGTCAATGAAAACTATGACGAATTGGTCCAAATATGGCTGGAACACCTTGTTCATCAAACTCATGAAAACAGCCGGGGCATTTGTCACCCCAAAAGGCATGACTAGGAATTCATAATGCCCATACCTAGTCCTGAAGGCTGTCTTCTGGACATCCTCTTCTCTTACTCGAATCTGATGGTACCCCGACCTCAGATCGATCTTACTGTAGAGCCTCGTACCCTGCAACTGATCAAATAAATCATCGATCCTCGGAAGTGGGTACTTATTCTTCACCGTAGCTTTGTTCAGTTGTCTGTAATCGATGCACAAACGCATCGAACCATCTTTCTTCTTCACAAATAAAACTGGTGCTCCCCAGGGCGATACGCTAGGGCGTATATAGCCCTTATCAAGGAGTTCTTGCAACTGAATCTTTAATTCCCTTAGTTCCGCTGGTGCCATCCTATAAGGGGCACGAGAAATGGCCGACGTCCCTGGTAATAACTCAATCCCAAACTCGACCTCTCTCGTCGGTGGGAATCCGGGAATCTCCTCCGGAAAGACATCAGGGAACTCCGCCACTACGGGCACATCCTCAACTTTCACTTCTCCTTTCTTTTCTGTAACATCGACGGCATAAATGAGATATCCTGAATGACCTCGTTCCAACAACTGTGCCATCTTGACAGCAGATATCAACGGAATCTTAGAGCGAGAACCATCCCCATAGAACGTCCATGGAACTCCCATATCGGATTTAAACCGTACAGTTCTCTGCCTGCAGTTCACAACTGCCTGATACCTGTTCAGAACATCAATGCCCAGAATGCAATCAAAATCTGACATTCCCAGAACAATCAAGTCTGACCTTAGTTCCTTATCCTCAAAATAAATGAGGCCATTGTAGACGATCCGATCAGTAATCATACTTCTTCCAGCGGGGGTCGAGACTATAAGAGGCGTGGGCGACGGAGAAGTGCATAAGTGGTACCTTTCCACAAAACTTGTCGACACAAAAGAGTGTGACGCACCTGTGTCGATCAATATAAAAGCAGGGTGCGTAAATAAAAGACACGTACCCGCTATAACCTCCTCCGGAGCCGCTGAAGCCTGCTCCCTTGTCAGTGCATAGACTTGTCCTTGAGGTGGCCCCATGGGCTGACCTCCATGCTGACGCGGCACAAATGGTGGTCGGTGCTGCGCTGTCCTATCTGCAGGCCTCCCCGCAGAACCCTGTTGACTTCCCCGGTTGGGACACTGTCTAGCAAAGTGGCCCTTGTCGCCACAAACATAGCACCCTATACAGTCTTTTGCCAAATGTGGTTGCCCACAAAGAGTGCATTGGATCCTCCCGGATCTGTCTCCCTGAGACTGCCCCCTTCCAGATGGGGCATCACCTCTTCGGTTTCCTTTCCACCTATTGTCGGACTTCTTACCACTAAACCTTGACGCTGAGGAGTTCCCCCTTGACTTGAACTGATCATTCCTCGGCTTCAAATTATCCGGAGTGGATTTCTGAGAGGGTGCCGACGGTGGTACAACATCAGGGTATGCACCCACTCCTAGTTCGGCTAGCTCAGCCCTTGAGAGTGCATCATCAAAACAAGTAGGGCCATAAGTGATCACCCTATCGTATAGCTCCGGCCTCAGACCCTTCATGAAATTCCTCATCTTCGCTTGCGTGCTTGTGGCAATGTGAGGTACATATCGGAGCAAGGAGCAAAACTGAAGAGCATAATCCGATACCGACATATTACCTTGCTTGAGGTGAGTGAATTCATCTTCCTTAGCCTGTCGTGCTGCAGCCGAGAAATAACGGTTCAGGAAGCGAGTTCGAAACATTTTCCAGTTCACTTCATGACCTTGAGCCTCTTGCTCTACCACAGTGGTCTTCCACCACATTAACGCCTTCTTGGCCAATTGGAACTCCGCTAACCGTATCCACGCTGTCTTCGCACATGGGGCTGCCACAAAGATCTGCTCTATTCTTTCCAACCATTCCTCAGCTCGTTCCCCAGTTTCAGTTCCTTCAAAGGTTGGGGGTCGGTAAGCAAGAAACTGAGTTAAGCTTAGCTCCCCTGGCAATAACCGCTGTTCGGCCGGTTCATCATCAAAAGCTGGCGGGGGTAGGGGATTCGTACGCCCCGCACTTGCATTGACGCTCACTGCGTCACCTACCTCCACATTTGCTGCCATACTGCAACACAAGGATTAACAACAAGATCCAAAAGCAGTTCGTATAATACTTCGTTAGATAAACAAAACATGTTAGCATAACATCATATACTTCATATGCAACTTATGCACAAAACATGTTCGAAAGTAAGCACCTAGCTAACTTATTGCTAAGGCTACCCTTCACTCATCCCGGGTTATCTAACCACTGCTCTGATACCACTAATGTAGGGTCTTCCTACCTTAATATCATTTAGTACACATAGATGGAACAGAACATGCATTTATAACCTCTTAAGGGTTCCGGTTGTAGTTTGAGCTAGGGAGATTACAGGCCAAAAATAACGTTTTCAAAGCTATTTAATTACATTCCCAATAAAGAATGTTAAAGCTATAGATTTACACTACTCCTAGAGTAGAGACTATCAAAAAAATCCTGCATCCTATGTTCATCATGCTCCCTTTAGCTCACTTCCTCAACCCGACCCTAGGCCCTTGGTCCAAAAGTGTACCTACAGGGATAACACATCATGAGCATTCATATATTTACTTAACATTATATAAAAGCATACAATAATGCATAACATCTTAGTTAAGTAAAAGTTATTGGTCGTCCTCCAACCTCCTTGGTTATCCCTGACTCTTATTCATATATTGGGGTGTCTTACCCCATTGTATGGCATCTTACCATATCATAATCATTGCGTGGCATCTTACCACATGGGCATCTTTCCCAATCATATGACGTCTTACCATATTCTAAACATTACGTGGCATCTTACCACGTGGGCATCTTACCCAATCATATGGCGTCTTACCATATTATAAACATTGCGTGGCATCTTACCACATGGGCATCTTACCCAATCATATGGCGTCTTACCATATTATAAACATTGCGTGGCATCTTACCACGAGGGCATCTTACCCAATCCTATACTTTGGGTGGTGTCTTACCACATGGGCGTCTTACCCAATCATACACGTCGTATGACCTTATCATAAACTTCGTCATTATAGACGTCCTCATAACATCGTTATCATAAACATCATCTTAAGCATCATCATCGTAACATCATCATAAGCATCATCATTATAAATATCATCATAGATATCATCATCATAACATCATCTTAAACGTCATCATCGTAAACATCATCTTAAACATCATCATAATATGTAAGGGCATGGTTTACCGTCCGATGCTCGTACGTCTCTTACGTACCTTAATTCCCAAAAGTGGAGAATTTGGAGAGCTTTATCTCCTGGATGTTGTGGGCACCTGGGATGGTTCTACACAACCATACAAATTGATATTAGAAGCTAAACATAGTCCAATATCCAAAAATCCCACAAAAAAAATCAAAAATCCACTTTTCTTCAGCTCGCGATCGATCGCCACCCAGGCGCGATCGATCGCGAGATCGCACTGGACGAGGGGCCAAAATCTCCTTCTTGGCGATCGATCGCCACTTTTGGCGCGATCGATCGCCAGGCCCGCCGATCGATCGCCCAAAAGTGGCGATCGATCGCCAAATGCTTCTGGCTGGTACTGGACGCTCGCGATCGATCGCCAAGAACGGGCGATCGATCGCCGAGTGCTGTACATCGAATTTTCGCCATTAATGCTCATTTTTCAAGCTCCTTCACATACCACCCCAAAACCAAACTTCCATAAAACATCAATAACATCATAACCCACCAAAACCAACATAAAACACTTCAAAAATCATACCCCAACCATACACAACACATACCCAAACAAACCCACATAAAACATCAAAAACTTAACCCATTTCAACACCAAACATCATAAAACTTATAGGAATGGTTCCATACCTCTTGTAGGCTCCAAATCCTAGCAAAGATCACACAAACAAAGTTTTTGTGGGACTTTCCTTCTTCCTTTTTGGTGGATTTCGAAAATGGGTAGGGTTTGGGGTTGGGAAGTGATTTGGGGATTTTTAAAAGGTGAATGGTAATGTGGGGGGTTAAAGTGATGTGTAGGGGATTTAAAAGGGGTTGCAATAACTTAATAAAAATTGTACCCCAAACTTAACATGATGTATAAAATACCCAACTTGGTATTTTAAAGGCACTTTACAACAATGCTCTAAACTTCATTTAAAATCATATCTTCCTCATAATTGATAATTTAACACAATTAATCATGTTAACATCTTAATACCCAACACATAAATCTATCAATACATGATACATCATATAAACATAATTAATGTCCAAGTTACCATTAATTAATTTCGGGGCATCACATTATGCTTCATTAGGTACACATACCCATATCTACTGAGGTCATCAGTAAATGTAACGAAGTATTGAAAACCACCTCTAGCTTGTGTACTTATTGGTCCACATACATCACTATGTATTAGTCCCAATAAAACATTTACCCTTTCAACATGTCCCTTGAAAGGGGCTTTAGTCATCTTGCCCATTAAACAAGATTCGCATGTTTCATATGATTCAAAATCAAATGAATCTAATACTCCATCCTTATGAAGTTTAGATATGCGGTTCTCGTTTATGTGGCCCAAGCGACAATGCCAGAGATAAGTCGGATTACAATCATTATTTTTAATCCTTTTAGTATTTATGTTATAGATAGGCATATCAAGATTTAATAAATAAAGACCATTCACCATTTGTGCACTAGCATAAACATATCATTTAAATAAATAGAACAACAGTTGTCCTTTATCATAAATGAAAATCCATACTTGTCTAAACAAGAAATAGAAATAATGTTTTTCGTAATGGATGGCTGTAAGGACCCCCGTGCCCTTAACCCGTTATTAGTGTATTAAGCAATACCATTAGTGCATATAATCATACTATCGTGGGGAAAACCATATGCAAGAGCGACACCATGTGCTATCCAGAAAATTTATTGCATTTAATCCATATAATAGTCAAATTTCCCAACCAAGATTATTCATATAACATGCACCCTCATAATACACTAACATGCTCTTTATTCATTTAGCAATTCCATATTTAATTGCATGCAAACCATAAATGAATAGAGAAGAGCCTTAGCCCATTTATACATTCCATGTACACGTAAAATGTACTCACGTAAGAGTACCCAATGAACATGCGCGTATCTAATGTATAAAACACTCTACTGGATACCGTTACTGGTGCTTCGATCCTGGAAGCACCTCCCAAACGTAACTCGATCTCAACTCTGGATCTACGTGCCCATCCAACCAGCTCTGGTACCTCGATCCTGGAAGTACCTCGAATGAACAGCCCGGGCTCAACTCCAAAGCCGCTGCTACACCTGTAACACCTGCTCCAACAGAGACAGCCCCCACACGGGGTGAGCATACCAATACCACCAATCCAAATAATCATAATGTTACAATTCATAATTTACAGAATGTAAATGCCATAATTTAAATGATACTCCCTGGATGGTATCACCCTCATCCGGGATCCCCTGTGTTGTCCCTGTTCTCAAAATAGCCAAACTCATCAAATTCCCAAGGCCAGTTAATCACCACATAGATTAACTAATACCGTTCTATTATGCCAGTTCCATAATCAATATGGTAAAATCATTATATAAAAGACCGTAGATATAACATATATCAAATCAATGATTCCATGTTCCTATTTAATTGCTCGCTCCACAATAGCTGCATTCTAAATCCCGCGCACGCTCAACAATAGCGGCGTCGTAACCGATGGTCGCTCAACGGCGACAACATCCCGAATCATTACTCGCTCAATAGCGGCACCACATGATTCCCAACAAATGTCCATTTATCGCAATTACCATATACCATGCATTTCACTATCCATTTATAGCAAGTACCGTATACCATGCATTTCAATATCCATTTATGGCAAATACCACATACCATGTATTTCCATATCCATTTATGCAAATACCACACACCATGCATTTCAATGTCCATATAATGCAATTATCACATACCATGCATTTTACAGTTGTAACATTATAATAGACTATGCTCGTACGTCATACGTACCTTAGAATTCCGTAGTCCACGTCAACCCTAGCTTGAGTTCCATGCCCCGTGAAACATGTGCTAAAACACATAAACAACCCACAATCAAGCATAATCATGCAACCATGTGCCCAAGCACGTTCAAAACTCCCAAACATATCGTCTATCCATGACGATTACCAAATTATAAAAGTTCCCGGCTAAGCATGTATAATACCCCAAAAATATTGTCAATCCATGACAATTAGCCTTTTAAAAATAACCTGGGGCGAAGCATGCAAGACACCCAAAAAGAGCCAAGAAATAACAAAAGAGGCACCAACAAACTGGCCATCTCGATCGATCGGTCAAAATACCGATCGATCGGTCCACTGTTCCAAAGCCACAAAAACATACTGCCATGCTCGATCGATCGAAAATATTTTCGGATCGATCGAGCAGCCCTGTAAACGCGAGAAACCTACAAGAATGAGCTTCCAACAACACCTTAACTCATGTACAACCAAGATCAACCACCATGCTCAACATTTAACCACAAAACAACCTTAAAATACCTCCCCCAAACATAAACAACATGTTGGATCAAGATCCACTCTTTTAACCCCAAAAACAAGCTACAAACTCAACCAAAACCCAACAAGACTTCACCATAATGAAAGCTTACCACTTGAGCTTTAAGTTTTTAGCAAGAACTCCCAAAAAGACCCCTTTTTCAAAGCTCTCTCCCCCTCTCTTGCTTCAGAAACGAAAATGGAAGTTTTTTTGGATGAATGGAGATGTGAGGTGGATGGGATGTAAAGTGATGTAAGTGGTTCCCTTGCCACTTATGGGATTTAAATGTGTATCAAAACACAAGCATGATGTATAAAATACCCCAACATGATATTTTAAAAACATTTACCAAAATGCATCAAAATCCCAATTAGAACTATGCTTTTTCCGAAAATAATTATCAATTTCACCATCAAGCCATAAACACCCCTAATTTCCCAACATGCATAACATGCACCCCGAAATGCACCCCAGGTCACCCATACCATGTGACTAAGCATTTTTACCAAGATAAGTAATTATCACCGTAAGAATCATATAAACACAATTAATTCCTAATTGCCACAATAAAAAATCTATTAAAGATTAATAACCCTCAGGGATTAAGACTAATAATCTCAGGACATCACAATTATCCCCCACTAATAAAAATTTCGTCCTCGAAATTTGCAACGGTGTACTCCACGTAACACCCAGGCTACACCAACCAAAATAAAACCACAACCCCGATTCTAAATCACATTAGAATCGAATTAACAACTGCGAGGACACCGATCTCGAACCAAGCTCTAAAATAGAGCAAACGCCAAAATCCACACAAACCCAAAAGATAACAACATACCTTGATGTAAATCGTCCCAGAAGTCAGTCCACCACGATTACAAATCAACCAAATCTCCCTTGGTTCTGACATAGATATCATTCCATGATATTCACCACTTGCCCACGATGATTGACACGCATCGTTATGATGGGAACCACTAGTATAAACAGTATACTCACAGAAAAATCCAGTTTCTGCTTCCCAGTCCATCTCCTCCAAAGGAGTAGTTGCACCAATTGCAATCCGGACCGGTTTACCCACGGTCACTGATCCACACAAAACACATCACCACAGAAATCTAAAACAAGGTGTTCCAAGAAATCATATCCTGGTCCTGACACACCATTAAGACTCCACAAAGTCTCAAGTTCCACAGAGGTCATGCAAAACAGACAATTGCATTCCTGCCATACGTGTCCATCCACGATACTAAACAAATTCGAATCCTGGCCATCCCTCGTTCATCCTGGGATTTAACAATCCTAAAAAAAAAACAGGAAGGCTATCGAATTATCCAACAAGAACTACCATGGTCCTAAAACACGACAAGTCCTCACAAGGGAAGTCAAACGGACCTCACGATTATTCCTCAGAATACATCGTGCCATTGAGATTACCAATCTCAAATTTGACACGATCTCCCACCGGAGATTCACCAAACCGAGCATACAAACTCGACGTTCAACAAGGAACAAAATAAAGTTGGCATTCGTATACACACACGGCATACATGCCCACGCACCAACACAAAATGTATACTCAATGCAAAAGACTCGGGTATCTCCAAACATACCCAAAATTCCAAACCACTGCCAAACCTCGATTATTCTCACTACACGGAGAATAATGGTTGACAAACCAAAACCAAAGAGTGTGATTTCAACATCACCATCACACGAACCAAAACAACAAATCTCCCAAAAGATTCAACCGGCAGGTATATCAATACTGCCTTCCTCTCAAGGAAAATGTCATGAATCCATGACCCTCCAACCTCGAACCACCGTTCGGAAACTGGATATATTCATACCAAGATATATCCGGAACCCTGCTCAATTGGTTCAAAATAGTGCATCAAAGCAATTATTACCAAATCGAAACCCGTATACGCCATGTATACTGATCAAAAGATACTCTGTACTAAGACCATAGTACTACACAATCTCGAGTATTCTCCGGAGACGTCTCCTCGAACGTCTCACCGGAAGTATGAAGCTATCACATAGCCCAACACTAGTAGCGCTTACCCCAGTTGATTCACGATCAACCCACAACCAATACCAGCTGTCTCCATGACAGTACAAACCAAATCTCTCCGGGAGATAAAATCAGTATAGCAGTGTTACCCCACTAGCTATACTCCACAATTTCAATTGTGACTCCCGTCGCATTTCCTATGCAAGGATGCTCAATCAGAGCTAACAACGACTTGTTGACACTCACGTTGGCATTCCCAACAGAATTGAGCTGCCCCATAACAAGTCTCTCAAAACATTCGACGTATAAACGTCTCCATGAGGTATTCCCTGCCTCAATCATGCCACATAGAGACTACAAGAGTCTACTAAAAATCCTCATCGTCTCATCATACGATTCACCGAACTCGAATCCAACGAGTAGTATAATGGCTATCACAAGCACACTAAAACATTGCAACCATACCTGGCTAGCGATCTGCTGGCTCCATAGGCTTATACCAACTACCAACGTGACACACATCTCAACCCGGTAAACCATACCGTACAAACCATTAGAGTTGTGGGTCATCACCCAACATATCTCTAAAACACCAAGCATAGTGGACATCCAGGTGTCCTTGCTCAACTACCAAGCAATCCTAATCCATTAGGACTTATTCCACATCTTCAGGGAGGGTGTAACCATGCCTACCCTACATCACAGCAACAAGCGAGTAGTTTCCTCAATGACTACTCTTACCACCAATCACTTGGCCCTAGCCAATCCAACGAGCATACCCAAGGGTATCATTGCTCGACAAATATTTACCTCCACAACATGATGCGGTATACACACCGGTATGCATCCAATGCTCCCTCGAGCAAACCTGCTCGGCAAAAGGTCTCGTCAACTAGTGACCCAGACTCTACCATGTGCTCACCATCGGCACTCAAACCATACAACCAAATACATAAACACGAATGTATTATTCACCAAAACGACGCCACACGTCCACATAGACATCCCAAATAACATCGTCAAACACAAGACGGTACCCGTCGATACACGACACTCATAATCTCATCGTCAAACACATGACGGTATAAAACAACACATAATATTCACAATAATGATAACAAAAGTAATATGCCATACCTCATCGCTATCAAGATAGCGGAATACCTGTATCCATCGTTCACCAGCGGTACACAAGCAGCACCCATCGCTCGTAGGCGGCATAATCCAGTGCTACGCACATAGCGGTATAACCCATCACTATAGAATCAGCGGCATGATCCCTCGCCATGGAGTCAGCGGCATAAAACATCGCCCAAAGAATATCCGGCGGTATGAAGCATCGCCATAGATGTAGCCGAATGTACCATCGCTATATGATACCTGGCGGCATAAACCATCGCCATAGAATACCCGGCGGTATGAACCGTCGCCAACGGAATAGCGGAATAAGCCATCGCTATGATACCCGGCGGCATGAACCATCACCAATAGAATACCCGGCGGAATAATCGCGGACTCAAGAGGTACTCACACCCATGTAGTACTTTGTTCCCGATCGCATCGCTACGTCATGACAGCGACATCATCGCTTCGACGTGACAGCGGCATGTATCATCGCTTCGACACGACAGCGGCATCATCGCTTCGACATGACGGTGGTACCATCGCTTCGACGTGACAGCGGCATGTATCATCGCTTCGACACGACAGCGGCATCATCGCTTCGACATGACGGTGGTACCATCGCTTTGACATGACATCGGCATTTACCATCGATTCGACACGACAGCGGCATTTACCATCGTTCCGGCATGACAGCGGAAATACCCCTCGCTTCGACATATTAGCGGCATAATATCCCTCGCGATAATAATATGACAGCGGCATTATCCTTCGCTTCGACATATTTGCGTCAAATATTCTTCATCGCTATAATATGACAGCGGCAAGTATTCACATCGCTACGCCATGTATGCATCCGTAATGCATAACCCATAATCCAACAATTGTTCCGGCACGACAGCGGCATCATCGCTTCGACGCAACAGCGGCATTTACCATCGCTTCGACACGGCATCGGCATCATCGCTTCGAAGTGCATGCAACCGTAATGCATAACCCATATTCCAACAATTGTTCCGGCACGACAGCGGCATCATCACTTCGACGTGACATCGACATTTACCATCACTTCGACACGACAGCGGCATCATCGCTTCGAAGTGCATGTAACCGTAATGCATAACCCATATTCCAACAATTGTTCCGGCACTGACAGCGGCATCATCGCTTCGACGTGACAGCGGCATTTACCATCGCTTCGATACGACAGCGACATCATCGCTTCGAAGTGCATGCTACCATAATGCATAACCCGTATTCCAATAAACATCGCCATGAGTGTATTTTAATGCACATCGCTCCAACATTTAGCGGCAAAGCATTAAGTTCATCACTCCGATGTATATCTATGCAACCGTAATGCATAGTCCATGTCTCATAAGACCCTGCAACCACCATGGTTAGCAACACATATTCCAATTATGAACACATATCATAAACGCACATAATTAATCATGCATAAGTATGTGCTTCTCATTCCCATTAACATGTTCCTAGGCCCTCAACAGCCCCAAAGAGCTAACCACTGCTCTGATACCACTAATGTAAGGACCCCGTGCCCTTAACCCATTATTAGTGTATTAAGCCATACCATTAGTGCATATAATCATACTATCGTGGGGAAAACCATATGCAAGAGCGACACCATGTGCTATCCAGAAAATTTCTTGCATTTAATCCATATAATATTCCCCAACCAAGATTATTCATATAACATGCACCCTCATAATACACTAACATGCTCTTTATTCATTTAGCAATTCCATATTTAATTGCATGCAAACCATAAATGAATAGAGAAGAGCCGTAGCCCATTTATACATTCCATGTACACGTAAAATGTACTCACGTAAGAGTACCCAATGAACATGCGCGTATCTAATGTATAAAACACTCTACTGGATACCGTTACTGGTGCTTCGATCCTGGAAGCACCTCCCAAACGTAACTCGATCTCAACTCTGGATCTACGTGCCCATCCAACCAGCTCTAGTACCTCGATCCTGGAAGTACCTCGAATGAACAGCCCGGAGCTCAACAGAGACAGCCCCCACACGGGGTGAGCATACCAATACCACCAATCCAAATAATCATAATGTTACAATTCATAATTTACAGAATGTAAATGCCATAATTTAAATGATACTCCCTGGATGGTATCACCCTCATCCGGGATCCCCTGTGTTGTCCCTGTTCTCAAAATAGCCAAACTCATCAAATTCCCAAGGCCAGTTTGTGACGCCCCGAAATGATCAATTGCAATTAATGCATTAATTATGTAATATGATGAATTATGTGGTAATTTATTATGTGTTGGGTAATAAGATGTTAACATGATTCAATTGTGTTAATTATTAAATATGAGGAAGATGTGAATTTAGAGGAAGTATATTGCATTTTACTAAATGCTTGTAAAATGCCATGAAGAAGTATTTTATGAATCATGTTAAGTTTGGGGTATGATTTTAAATTAAATCCACAACCCTTTTCTTTTAACCCTTCACCCATCACTTTAACCCCACTTTACCTTTACTCTTTTAAAACCCCCCAACTCATCCTCAACCCTAAACCATTCCACATTTTCGAAATTCTTCAAGGGAGGAAGGAGGAAGCTCCACAAAACTTGAGTTTGTGTGATTTTTATCAAGATTTGGAGTCTTCAAGAGGTATGGAACTCTTCCTAAAGTTTTGATGATGTTTGGATTTGAAATGGGGTGATTTTTGGAGTGATTTATGTGGGTTGTTTTGATGTATGTGTTGTATGTGGTTGGGGTATGGTTTTATGAGGTTTTTGTGGAGATAAGTTGTTGGGATGTCTTTGGTTTAAGATGTATTGGGTTATTTGGTAGTTTTCTGCCAAAAAAATGAAGTTTACCCAAAAATGTCGTAGCGACCGATCGATCGGTAGCAGGGCAACGATCGATCGGTGCATGTGCGAAGCGAGGGGTGAAGTTCCTTTATTTACCGATCGATCGGTGAAAGTGACCGATCGATCGGTGGATGACTAACGATCGATCGGTATCTTGGACCGATCGATCGGTGAAATGCCGTAGCTTAAATTTTAATTATGAACAGTTACCGATCGATCGGTAAGGGTGACCGATCGATCGGTAAAGCGATTTTGCTGAAGATTATTTTCTTGGCTTAATTGATGGAATTTTTGGTATTAGGCTATTATTTAGCTTCTAATATTGATTTGCATGGTTGTGTAGAACCATCCCAGGTACCCACAACATCCAGGAGATAAAGCTCTCCAAATTCTCCACTTTTGGGAATTAAGGTACGTAAGAAACGTACGGGCATCGGACGGTAAACCACCTTCCTATATATGATGTTTATGATGATGATTTTGATAAGTAAGTTTATGATGATGATGTTTATGATGATGATGATCATGATGATGATGTTTATGATGATGATGTTCATGATGATGATGTTTATGATGATGATGTTTATGATGATGATATTTATGATGATGATGCTTATGATAATGATTGTGATAAGTAAGGTTATGATAATGTTTATACGATGTTTATTTAATGATACGATGTACACGATATGGTAAGATGCCATATGATTGGGTAAGATGCCCATGTGGTAAGATGCCACTCAATGTATATGATTGGGTAAGATGCCCATGTGGTAAGATGCCACACGATGTTTATGATATGGTAAGAAGTCATACAAGGGGTAAGATGCCCATGTGGTAAGATGCCACACGATGTTTATGTTATGGTAAGATGCCATACAATGGGTGTAAGGACCCTAATCCTTAAGTGCGGAATCAAGGCATAATAGAGCTAAAGTAAATCAATCAGAGCATAAAGAACATGTTGAGTCTATGAGCTTAAGCATTACATGCCAAAAATAAGGACCACTAAAAGGATTAATTACATTCCAATCAATGAATGTTCATCTATAGTTTTATACTACTCCTAGAGTAGATACTATCCAAAATAATCATGTCCTTTAATCCTCAAAAGAATGCTTCACAAGCTCACCACCTCAACCCGTTCAAGCTTGCTATCATGCCAAAAAGGTACCTACAAGGACAACCCCCAAACATGAGCAATAATAATCATTCATATTCAACACAATATGAAGATAAAGCGTAAATGCATAATCAAAATGAAACACTTCCTGTTTCCCCGTGCATTTCAAACGCTTCCCGTTTGGTTGTCCCTGTACCATAACTCATGAGTATAATCAACAGATTATTTTTAATGGCCAAAACATGTCATGACATCATATACCATCTCAACTGTACCACATATTGGTCACCATTCCCTAGTCTGTCCATCACAGTGTATTTTAATGCCCCTCGCTTATATTCATATGGGCGGCATAGGATAACCTCGCTACAATGGACATGCGGCGCTCCCACCCCTCGCTTCACAGAGAGCGGCAAATACCCTTTCCTCGCCCCATATGACAACCACGCTCAAATGTGACATGCGGCGCTCCCACCCCTCGCTTCACATTTAGCGGAACCAATACAAAAAGCGGCAAGCATTAAAATCATCAAAGGATGACCACGACTCATGGGATGTGCATCCAATAATCATAATATGCATCTAACATCAATATGCATAAATTACCATGTATATGCATCCACAATGCAATACCTCATATGGCATAAATCAACATGTATATGCATCCACAATGCAATACCACATATATACTCGCATCCACAATGCATAAACAATGAGTATATAAAATACATGTTACCGTTGGGTGCCCGTACGTCCACTACGTACCTTTCCAAAATGTGGAATGTGGTTGGACCTCAATTCCTTGGCTGCGTTGCCACCTGGGTTGGTTCTACATATTCACAAATACCAATATTAGAACCCAATAAAAGTCCAATACCAAAAATCCCACAAAAATAACCAAAAACACCCTTTTTGGTGTCTCGCGATCGATCGCCATCAAGCCCCGATCGATCGCGAGAACACACTGCCTCGCCCAACAATTTCCAACAATCCGCGATCGATCGCGGAGCTAGCGCCGATCGATCGCGGCCTCGCCGATCGATCGCGCGCATCTCGCGATCGATCGCTGAAGCCCTCTGCCTCAGCACTGCTGCTCGCGATCGATCGCGAGAAAAACGCCGATCGATCGCCGAGCTGCGGGCATGCGGGGTTTGGGCACTATTCACCCATCTTCAACCCCATCTCACACACACCCACATACACCAACAATAATCAAACCCAACAACTCAAAACCACCCATAAACATCATAACAAACTCAAATAAACAACATCCAACCAAAACACTACCAAAATCACAACACCCAACACAAACCCATTTTAAAACCCTTCAAACCAACCCAAACTTAAACAAAACCTTATAAAATTAAAGCATGAGGTACCCATACCTCTTGGGGATCTCAAATCACCCAAAATGCTCCACAAATCAAGATTTTTGAAAGGTTTCTCCTCAACCCTAGGCTTGAGCTCGAAAATTGAAGAAGGGAAAGGGTTTGGTGTGATATTGGTAAAGTAAGAGTGAGGGATGTAAAGTGGGGTTTGAGTATTAAAATGTGAGTTAATTTGAAATGATACCAAAAGATTCCCATGGTGTATAAAACACCCCAACATGATATTTTTCAAAGCATTTACTCAAAATGCACCAAATATCAATTAAACACATGATTTCCAATTAAATTGCTAACCAATGCAAATAAATCATGCTTCCAATATTATTTACCCAACATGCACCACATGCACCCTGAAATGCAATCCCGGGTCATCCTAACCACATGACCATGCATTTCCACATAAGGTAAATAAATCCCAAAACATAATCAATTACCACATAATTAATCATGTAACCACAATTTAAAGCCAAATAGCAATTAACCCTTTCGGGGATGTCACAATACTCCCCTACTTATAAGATTTCGTCCTCGAAATCACATGCACTTACCCCAACAGAAACTAAACATAAACTCATACCAGAGAATAGTCCCGGGTAGTGCTGCACCATATGCTGCTCCGTCTCCCACGTAGCCTCCTCGACACCCCTGCGATCCCACTGAACTTTGATCATCGGTATCACTTTGTTCCGAAGTCTACGGTCTGCTCTGTCCAGAATTCTAACAGGCCGTTCCACATAAGATACATCGGATTCCAACTGAACTTCGGAAGGCTGTAACACGTGAGACGGATCCGGCTCATACTTTCGCAGCATCGATACATGAAACACATCATGTATCCCAGATAAAGAAGGCGGCAAAGCCAGTCGGTAAGCCAATGTGCCAATGCGCTGCAAAATCTCGTACGGTCCCACAAACCTCGGAGACAGTTTCCCGCGCATCCCAAACCGCACAACGCCTCTGAAAGGCGAGATCTTCAAAAAGACCTTATCTCCCAACTGAAACTCTAACGGTCTCCGCCGTTTATTCGCATAAGCTGCCTGTCTGTCTTGGGCCGCTTTCATTTTCTGCCTTATAGTCTTTATCTTCTCTTCCATTTCCCGGATCAACTCAGGCCCTCCGACTGATCTACTGTCCAAATCATCCCAACACAAGGGTGATCTACATCGTCTGCCATAAAGAGCTTCAAACGGAGCCATCTGAATACTCGCCTGGTAGCTATTGTTATACGAAAACTCTACCAAAGGCACTGAATCCTGCCAAGAGGCATCGAACTCCAATACACAAGCTCTTAACATGTCCTCGAGCGTCTGTATAGTGCGCTCGGTCTGGCCATCCGTCTGAGGATGATAAGCAGTGCTCAATCTGACCTCAGTTCCCAAAGCTGACTGAAGGCCTTCCCAGAAATGAGATGTGAATCGCGGATCCCGATCTGACACAATGGAAACGGGGATCCCATGCAATCTCACCACATCTCTAATATACAACTGCGCCATCCTCAAAAATATAAATGTCATGCTATAGGGGATAAAATGAGCCACCTTGGTCAATCGATCCACGATCACCCAAATAGCATCGAAGCCTGAAGCACTCCTCGGCAAATGAGTCACGAAGTCCATGGAAATGTGCTCCCACTTCCACTTCGGTATCTCCAAACTTCTCAATTCGCCGCTAGGTCTCTGTCTCTCTGCCTTAACCTGCTGGCAGATCAAACACCTCTTTACAAAGGCGACGACATGCTAAGTCTGCTACTGTGAGCTCGCTCCAAGATTCCCTTACGCAACTCCGGCGTACTTGGAACTACCCAGCGGTTACCCAATCTCAAAGATCCGTCGTCGGCCACTCTGAACTTCGTCGGCTGACCAAGATGCACTATAGACAACCATCTCTGAACCTCAGCATCTGATCTCTGAGCTCTCCTGATGTTCTCATAAATATCTGGCTCAGCTAATAAGGTAGAGACATACACTGGTGATGCATCTATATCAAAATCATAGCCGAGATGACAATAGGAGGTCATCATAGCCGACAAATGGATGACGTCCTCAGCAGAACTCCTCACTTTCCGGCTCAGAGCGTCTGCTGTCAGATTGGCCTTCCCCGGATGGTACTCAATCTCGCAATCATAGTCCTTGAGTAGGTCCATCCATCTCCTCTGCCTCATGTTCAGTTCCGCCTGAGTGAATAGAAACTTGAGGCTCTTGTGATCCGTGTATATGGTGAATGAAGTACCATATAAATAGTGCCTCCAGATCTTCAGGGCGAAGATGATAGCCGCCAATTCCAAGTCATGAACTGGATATCGGGTCTCATGCGGCTTCAACTGTCTCGATGCATAAGCTACCACATGCTTATCTTGCATCAGAACACACCCAAGGCCCTGAAGCGATGCATCAGTATACAGAACAAATCTGGAGTTCTCCGTAGGGATCACTAATACTGGCGCCGTCGTCAACCGGTGCTTCAACTCCTGGAAGCTCTTCTCACAAGCTTCTGACCAAAAGAAAGGCACTCCCTTCTGAGTCAACTGAGTCAGCGGCTTGGCAATCTTCGAAAAGCCCGCGACGAAGCGCCGATAATACCCGGCCAAACCAAGGAAACTCCGGATCTCAGGTACAGAAGTGGGGGCAGCCCACTCCATCACAGCCTCAATCTTCTTCGGGTCCACTGATATCCCGCTGTTCGAAATGACATGCCCCAGAAACACTACACTGCTCAGCCAAAACTCGCATTTACTGAGCTTAGCATACAACTGATGCTCTCTGAGAATCTGAAGCACTGTCCTCAAGTGTTTCACATGATCTTCCTCACTCCGGGAGTAGATAAGAATGTCGTCAATAAACACGATGACGAATTGATCAAGATACGGCTGAAACACTCTGTTCATCAGACTCATAAAGACGGCCGGGGCGTTCGTCACACCGAACGGCATCACTAAGAACTCATAATGCCCGTATCGAGTCCGGAACGCTGTCTTCTGCACATCTTCCTCTCTGACCCGAATCTGATGATACCCGGATCTCAAATCAATCTTGCTATACACCCTGGTACCTTGCAACTGATCAAACAAGTCGTCTATCCTTGGGAGAGGATACTTGTTCTTCACTGTAGCCTTGTTCAGTTGCCGGTAATCGATGCACAACCGCATCGAACCGTCCTTCTTCTTCACAAAGAGAACTGGTGCGCCCCATGGCGACACGCTCGGGCGTATATAACCCTTGTCAAGGAGATCCTACAACTGCTCTTTCAACTCTCTCAACTCTGCCGGTGCCATCCTATAAGGTGCACGAGAGATAGCGGATGTCCCTGGCAACAACTAGATCCCAAATTCAACTTCCCTGGCCGGTGGAAATCCTGGGATCTCTTCTGGAAATACATCAGCAAATTCTGCCACAACTGGTACATCCTCAACTCTCAGTTCTTTACTCTTTCCAGACGTGTCCACGGCATAAATAAGATAGCCCGTGTGCCCACGTTCCAATAGCTGAGACATCTTGATCGCTGAAATCAACGGAATCTTCGCACGAGACCCGTTGCCAAAGAAAGTCCACTGACTGCCCAACTCAGGTCTGAACTTCACTGTTCTCTGCCGGCAATCTACCACTGCCTGATATTTGTTCAGAACATCAATACCCAAGATGCAGTCGAAGTCTGACATACCCAGCACGATCAAGTCTGATCTCAACTCGTTGCCCTCAAAATAAATGAGGCAGTCTGCCATAAACTGATCAGCAACAACATTTCTTCCAGTGGGTGTCGAGACCGATAGAGGCGTGGGCAAAGAAGACGTGCGCATATGGTGTCTTTCCACAAATCCCACAGACACAAAGGAATGGGAGGCACCTGTATCTATCAAAACAAAAGCAGGGTACGTAAATAAATGACACGTACCGGCAATCACCTCCTCTGGAGCTGCCTGAGCCTGCTCCCTGGTCAGTGCATATACTTGTCCCTGGGGTGGTCCCACTGTCTGACCTCCCGATGGACGAGGCCCAAACTGCTGCCTCTGCTGCACTGTCCTGTCCTCAAACCTTGGCCTGTTGCCCTGATACTCTGACTGGTCTCCCCTGGTGGGACAATGCCGAGCAATGTGGCCCATCTTGCCACAGCTATAACATGCAGGACACTTATTTGAAGAATGCGGCCCTCCACAATTGTTGCACCTAGGCTCTCCCGGCCTCTCCCCTTGTGAAGATCCTCGATTGGCCGACCAATTACCCTTCTTGTTATCCTGCTTCTGTCCAAAGTGTTTCTTTCCACCATACCGCGAAGATGAAGAGGCACCACGGGGTTTAAATGGCTCACCCCGAGGCCTCAAACTGTCACTAGTCTGCCTCTGTTGCGGTACCGGTGGTGGCATGGCATAAGCTCCCACTCCTAGCTCAGCAAGCTCCGCTCTTGTGAGAGCATCATCAAAAGAAGTTGGGTTATTGATGATAACCCGGTCATAGAGCTCCGGTCGCAGTCCTTTCATGAAATTTCTCATCTTGGCACGTCCATCAGAGGCAATATGGGGGACATACCTAAGTAGTGATGAGTACTGTGTGGCATAGTCTGCCACTGTCATGTTCCCCTGCCTCAGACTTGCAAATTCATCCTCCTTTGTCTGTCTTGCTGCCGCGGAGAAGTATCGGTTCAAGAACCTGGTCCTGAAGAGCGTCCAGTCAATCACAGCACCCAGTGCTCTCATTTCCATTACTGTGCTCCTCCACCACATCAGAGGTTTCTTGGCTAATTGAAACTCCGCTAGCCTCAGCCAAGCCGTCACAGCACAAGGAGCCGATACAAAGATCTGCTCAAGTCTTTCTAACCACTCTTCAGCCTCTTCTCCGGACTCTGTCCCCTCAAACCGGGGCGGATGATAAGACAGAAACTGCGTCAAGCTAATCTCACCCGGTAGCAATAACTGAACTATTGGTTCCATCCCGACAGCCGGTGGAGGTAGAGAATTAGCCTGTCCAATACTCGCATTTACACTCCCAACATCTCCGACTTCCTCATTAGCAGCCATGCTGTAACACAATTGTTAACAACAATCCAAAGCAATATATATATCATGTCGTTAGATAACAGGAGTGATATAAGCATGTTAGTATAACCAAATATACACCAATATGCACCACATGCATAAACATGCTTCAAATGTAAGCACCTAGCCAAACATGCTAAGGCTACCCTTCACTCGTTCCCGGGTTCTCTAACCACTGCTCTGATACCACTAATGTAAGGACCCTAATCCTTAAGTGCGGAATCAAGGCATAATAGAGCTAAAGTAAATCAATCAGAGCATAAAGAACATGTTGAGTCTATGAGCTTAAGCATTACATGCCAAAAATAAGGACCACTAAAAGGATTAATTACATTCCAATCAATGAATGTTCATCTATAGTTTTATACTACTCCTAGAGTAGATACTATCCAAAATAATCCTGTCCTTTAATCCTCAAAAGAATGCTTCACAAGCTCACCACCTCAACCCGTTCAAGCTTGCTATCATGCCAAAAAGGTACCTACAAGGACAATCCCCAAACATGAGCAATAATAATCATTCATATTCAACACAATATGAAGATAAAGCGTAAATGCATAATCAAAATGAAACACTTCCTGTTTCCCCGTGCATTTCAAACGCTTCCCGTTTGGTTGTCCCTGTACCATAACTCATGAGTATAATCAACAGATTATTTTTAATGGCCAAAACATGTCATGACATCATATACCATCTCAACTGTACCACATATTGGTCACCATTCCCTAGTCTGTCCATCACAGTGTATTTTAATGCCCCTCGCTTATATTCATATGGGCGGCATAGGATAACCTCGCTACAATGGACATGCGGCGCTCCCACCCCTCGCTTCACAGAGAGCGGCAAATACCCTTTCCTCGCCCCATATGACAACCACGCTCAAATGTGACATGCGGCGCTCCCACCCCTCGCTTCACATTTAGCGGAACCAATACAAAAAGCGGCAAGCATTAAAATCATCAAAGGATGACCACGACTCATGGGATGTGCATCCAATAATCATAATATGCATCTAACATCAATATGCATAAATTACCATGTATATGCATCCACAATGCAATACCTCATATGGCATAAATCAACATGTATATGCATCCACAATGCAATACCACATATATACTCGCATCCACAATGCATAAACAATGAGTATATAAAATACATGTTACCGTTGGGTGCCCGTACGTCCACTACGTACCTTTCCAAAATGTGGAATGTGGTTGGACCTCAATTCCTTGGCTGCGTTGCCACCTGGGTTGGTTCTACATATTCACAAATACCAATATTAGAACCCAATAATAGTCCAATACCAAAAATCCCACAAAAATAACCAAAAACACCCTTTTTGGTGTCTTGCGATCGATCGCCATCAAGCCCCGATCGATCGCGAGAACACACTGCCTCGCCCAACAATTTCCAACAATCCGCGATCGATCGCGGAGCTAGCGCCGATCGATCGCGGCCTCGCCGATCGATCGCGCGCATCTCGCGATCGATCGCTGAAGCCCTCTGCCTCAGCACTGCTGCTCGCGATCGATCGCGAGAAAAACGCCGATCGATCGCCGAGCTGCGGGCATGCGGGGTTTGGGCACTATTCACCCATCTTCAACCCCATCTCACACACACCCACATACACCAACAATAATCAAACCCAACAACTCAAAACCACCCATAAACATCATAACAAACTCAAATAAACAACATCCAACCAAAACACTACCAAAATCACAACACCCAACACAAACCCATTTTAAAACCCTTCAAACCAACCCAAACTTAAACAAAACCTTATAAAATTAAAGCATGAGGTACCCATACCTCTTGGGGATCTCAAATCACCCAAAATGCTCCACAAATCAAGATTTTTGAAAGGTTTCTCCTCAACCCTAGGCTTGAGCTCGAAAATTGAAGAAGGGAAAGGGTTTGGTGTGATATTGGTAAAGTAAGAGTGAGGGATGTAAAGTGGGGTTTGAGTATTAAAATGTGAGTTAATTTGAAATGATACCAAAAGATTCCCATGGTGTATAAAACACCCCAACATGATATTTTTCAAAGCATTTACTCAAAATGCACCAAATATCAATTAAACACATGATTTCCAATTAAATTGCTAACCAATGCAAATAAATCATGCTTCCAATATTATTTACCCAACATGCACCACATGCACCCTGAAATGCAATCCCGGGTCATCCTAACCACATGACCATGCATTTCCACATAAGGTAAATAAATCCCAAAACATAATCAATTACCACATAATTAATCATGTAACCACAATTTAAAGCCAAATAGCAATTAACCCTTTCGGGGATGTCACAATGGGGTAAGATGCCCTTATACGTGAATGAGAATCAGGGACAACAAAAGAAGTTAAAGAAAGACCAATGAATTTTACTTAACTAAGATGTTACGCATTTACTATTATGCCTTTTATATGATGTTAAGTAAATATTTGTATGCTCACGACGCGTTGTCCCTGTAGGTACACTTTTGGACCGAAGGGCCTAGGGTCGGGTTGAGGCGGTGAGCAAAAAAGGGAACAAGATGAATATAGGATGCAGGATTTTGATAGTCTCTACTCTAGGAGTAGTGTAAACCTATAGCTTTAACATTCATTGTTGAGAATGTAATTAATTAGCTTTTGGAAATTTTATTCTAGCCTGTAATCTTCTTAGCTCAAGCTACAACCGGAACCCTTAAGAGGTTATAAATGCATGTTCAGTCCATTATATGTGTACTATATGATGTTAAGGTAGGAAGACCCTACATTAGTGGTATCAGATCAGTGGTTAGATAACCCAGGAATGAGTGAAGGGTAGCCTTAGCAATAAGTTAGCTAGGTGCTTACTTTTAAACATGTTTTGCGCATAGATTGTCTATGAAGTATATGATGCTATGCTAACATGTTTTGTTTATCTAACGAGGTATTATATGAACTGCTTTTGGGTATTGTTGTTAACCCTTGTCTTGCAGTATGGCAGAAAATGTGGAAGTGGGTGACGCAGTGAGTGTCAATGCAAGTGCAGGACGTACGAATCCCCTACCACCGCCGGCTTTTGGCGAAGAACCGACTGAGCAACAGTTACTACCTGGGGAACTGAGCTTGACTCAATTTCTTGCATACCGACCTCCGACATTTGAAGGAACGGAGACAGGGGAACAGGCAGAAGAGTGGTTGGAAAGAATAGAGCAAATCTTCGTGGCAGCTTCTTGTGCTAAGACAGCCTGGATAAGACTAGCTGAGTTCCAGTTGGCCAAGAAAGCGTTGATGTGGTGGAAGACCACAGTAGTAGAGCAAGAGGCTAAAGGTCATGAAGTTAATTGGAAGCTGTTCAGAACTCAGTTTCTGACCCGCTATTTCTCAGCTGCTGCACGACAGGCCAAGGAAGATGAATTCACTAACCTCAAGCAAGGTAACATGCCGGTGTCAGATTATGCTCTCCAATACTGTTCTTTGCTCAGATATGTGCCTCATATCGCCACAAGTACGCAAGCAAAGATGAGGAATTTTATGAAGGGCTTGAGGCCGGAGCTGTATGATAGGGTGATCACTTATGGCCCTACTTGCTTTGACGATGCACTTTCACGGGCTGAGTTAGCCGAACTAGGAGTTGGTGCATACCCTAATACTGTACCACCTCCAGCACCCCCTCAGAAATCCACTCCTGATAATTTGAGGCCGAGGGGTATCAGTTCAAGCCAAAAGGAAACACATCGGCGTCAAGGTTTAGTGGTAAGAGGCCCGACAACCGTTGGAAAGGAAGTCGTAAGAATGATGCACCATCTGGAAGAGGGCAGTCTCAGGGAGACCGATCTTGGAAGGTCCAGTGCACTCTTTGTGGGCAACCACATTTGGCGAAAGACTGTGTAGGATGTTATGTTTGTGGTGACAAGGGCCACTTTGCTCGACAGTGTCCCAACAGGGAAAGACAACAGGACTCTGTGGGGAGGCCTGCGGACAGAGCAGCTCAGCACAGACCACCTTTTGCACCAAGGCAGTTTGGTGGTCAGCCCATGGGGCCACCTCAAGGGCAGGTTTATGCTTTGACAAGGGAGCAGGCTACAGCGGCTCCAGAGGAGGTTATAGCGGGTACGTGTCTTTTATTTACGCACCCCGCTTTTATATTGATCGACACAGGTGCATCACACTCTTTCGTGTCAACAAGTTTTGTGGAAAGGCACCACATATGCACTTCTCCGTCGCCCACGCCTCTTATAGTCTCGACCCCCGCTGGAAGAAGTATGATTACTGATCAGATTGTCTATGATGGCCTCATTTATTTTGAGGATAACGAGCTAAGGTCAGATTTGATTGTTCTGGGGATGTCAGACTTTGACTGCATTGTAGGCATTGATGTTCTGAACAGGTATCAGGCAGTTGTGAACTGCAGGCAGAGGACTGTCCGATTTAGATCTGATATGGGAGCCTAGTGGACATTCTTTGGGGATGGTTCTCGTTCTAAAATTCCGTTGATATCTACAGTCAAGATGGCGCAGTTGTTGGAACGAGGCCATACAGGATATCTCATATATGCCGTTGATGTTACGAAAAAGAAAGAAGAATTAAAGGTAGAGGATGTGCCCATAGTGGCGGAGTTCCCTGATGTCTTTCCGGAGGAGATTCCAGGATTCCCACCGACGAGAGAGGTCGAGTTTGGGATTGAGTTATTACCGGGAACGTCTGCCATTTCTCGTGCCCCTTATCGGATGGCACCAGCGTTGCTAAGGGAGTTAAAGGTTCAGTTGGAAGAACTCCTTGATAAGGGTTACATACGCCCTAGAGTATCGCCCTGGGGTGCACCAGTCCTATTTGTCAAGAAGAAAGATGG
The DNA here is from genome assembly GCA_907163345.1 of Haberlea rhodopensis. Classification (NCBI taxonomy): domain Eukaryota; kingdom Viridiplantae; phylum Streptophyta; class Magnoliopsida; order Lamiales; family Gesneriaceae; genus Haberlea; species Haberlea rhodopensis. Next base: position 4,331,257 of record CAJQUN010000055.1, read on the forward strand.
TTCGATGCGGCTGTGCATCGATTACAGACAGCTGAACAAAGCCACAGTGAAGAATAAGTATCCACTCCCGAGGATCGATGATTTGTTTGACCAGTTGCAGGGTACGAGGCTCTACAGTAAAATTGATCTGAGGTCGGGGTACCATCAGATTCGAGTAAGGGAAGATGATGTCCAGAAGACAGCTTTCAGGACTAGGTATGGGCACTATGAGTTCCTAGTCATGCCTTTTGGGGTGACGAATGCCCCATCAGTTTTCATGAGTTTGATGAACAGGGTGTTCCAGCCATATTTGGATCAGTTCGTCATAGTTTTCATTGACGACATACTCATCTACTCCCGGACCGAAGAGGAACACGTGAAGCACTTGAGGACAGTACTCCATATCCTTAGGGATCATCAGTTATATGCAAAGCTCAGCAAGTGTGAATTTTGGTTGAACAGAGTGGTATTCTTGGGCCATGTTATATCAAGCAGGGGGATATCTGTGGATCCCAGGAAGATTGAAGCTGTTATGGAGTGGGCTGCACCCACTTCTGTGCCCGAGATACGGAGCTTCCTTGGTTTAGCGGGTTATTACCGACGTTTCGTCGAGGGATTCTCTAAGATCGCTAAGCCACTGACACAGCTGACTCAGAAAGGAGTCCCATTCTTTTGGTCCGAAGCTTGCGAGGAAAGCTTCCATGAATTGAAGCGTCGTTTGACGACAACGCCAATATTGGTAATCCTTCTGAGAATAAGAGGTTTGCCTTGTACACAGACGCATCATTGCAAGGTTTGGGCTGTGTATTGATGCAGGAGAAGCACATGGTGGCTTATGCTTCGAGGCAGTTGAAGCCTCATGAGACCAGATACCCAGTTCATGATCTAGAACTGGCAGCCATCATTTTCGCCTTGAAGATTTGGCGGCATTATCTCTATGGTACTTCGTTTACCATCTATACGGACCATAAGAGCCTGAAGTTCCAATTCACTCAGGCTGAACTGAATATGCGTCAAAGAAGATGGATGGATTTGCTCAAGGATTATGACTGCAAGATTGAGTACCATCCTGGTAAAGCAAATTTGTTAGCAGACGCCTTGAGTAGGAAGGTGAAGAGTACTGCTGAGGACACTATGTGTTTATCAGCTATGATGACTTCTTACTGCCATCTGGGCTATGATTTTGATGTGGACATGTCGCCGGTGCGAGTGTCGACCTTGTTGGCTGAGCCAGACATATTTGAGACTATCAGGAAGGCCCAGAGGTTAGATGATGAGGTTCAAAGATGGTCATCTATAGTACTTCAAGGACGGCCATCAAAGTTCAGAGTGGCAGAAGATGATTCCTTGAGATTGGGCAACCGATGGGTAGTCCCAGATACACCAGAGTTGCGTAGAGGAATATTGGAGCGAGCCCAGAGTAGTCGGTTCAGTATCCACCCAGGAGGAAGGAAGATGTACAAGGACCTATGCGGTCAATTCTGGTGGAGACGCATGAAGCGTGATGTGATCACTTTTGTTAAAAGATGTTTGATCTGCCAGCAGGTGAAGGCAGAAAGGCAGAGGCCTGGTGGCGAGCTGAAGAGCTTGGAAGTACCTAAGTGGAAGTGGGAGCATATATCTATGGACTTCGTGACCCACTTGCCAAGAACGGCCTCTGGATTTGATGCGATCTGGGTGATCGTGGATAGGCTGACGAAGGTAGCTCATTTCATCCCTTACAGTATGACTTTCACGTATCTAAAGATGGCCCAATTATATGTACGGGATGTAGTGAGGTTGCATGGGGTTCCAGTCTCGATCGTGTCTGACAGAGACCCAAGGTTTACTTCTCATTTCTGGGAGGGTCTCCAGACAGCTTTGGGCACCGAGGTGAGACTGAGTACAGCTTATCACCCTCAGACAGACGGCCAAACGGAGCGTACTATACAGACGCTCGAAGATATGCTGAGGGCATGTGTTTTGGAGTTCGATACTCCGTGGCAAGAGTCTATACCACTGGTAGAGTTCTCCTATAATAACAGCTATCAGGCGAGCATTCAAATGGCCCCTTTTGAAGCTCTTTACGGACGACGATGTAGGTCACCGCTGTATTGGGAGGACTTGACGAGTAAAGCGGTCGGAGGACCGGATATGATTAAGGACATGGAGGAAAAGATTAAGATGATACGCTTAAAGATGAAAGCGGCCCAAGATAGGCAAGCAGCCTATGCCAATAAGCGGCGACGGCGGCTAGAATTCCAAGTAGGAGACAAGGTTTTCTTGAAAATCTCACCCTTCAGGGGTGTGCTCCATTTTGGTATGCGGGGAAAGTTATCTCCGAGATATGTCGGACCGTAGGAGGTGCTGCAGCATATTGGTACATTGGCTTACCGTTTGGCTCTACCGCCGTCCTTATCTGGGATTCATGATGTTTTCCACGTTTCTATGCTACGGAAGTATGAGCCAGACCCGTCTCATGTTTTACAGCCTACTGAAGTGCAGTTGGATTCAGATGTATCCTACGTTGAACGACCGGTCAGAATTCTGGATCGTGAGGATCGCAGATTACGAAGTAAAGTTATACCGATTGTCAAAGTTCAGTGGGATCGTCGGGGTGTCGAGGAGGCTACGTGGGAGACGGAACGGCATATGGTGCAGCATTACCCGGAACTATTTTCTGGAATGATTTATGTTTAGTTTCTTTATGGGTAAGTGCATGCGATTTCGAGGATGAAATCTTATAAGTAGGGGAGTATTGTGACGCCCCGAAATGATCAATTGCAATTAATCCATTAATTATGTAATATGATGAATTATGTGGTAATTGATTATGTGTTGGGTAATAAGATGTTAACATGATTCAATTGTGTTAATTATTAAATATGAGTAAGATGTGAATTTAGAGGAAGTATATTGCATTTTACTAAATGCTTGTAAAATGCCATGAAGAAGTATTTTATGAATCATGTTAAGTTTGGGGTATGATTTTAAATTAAATCCACAACCCTTTTCTTTTAACCCTTCACCCATCACTTTAACCCCACTTTACCTTTACTCTTTTAAAACCCCCCAACTCATCCTCAACCCTAAACCATTCCACATTTTCAAAATTCTTCAAGGGAGGAAGGAGGAAGCTCCACAAAACTTGAGTTTGTGTGATTTTTATCAAGATTTGGAGTCTTCACGAGGTATGTAACTCTTCCTAAAGTTTTGATGATGTTTGGATTTGAAATGGGGTGATTTTTGGAGTGATTTATGTGGGTTGTTTGATGTATGTGTTGTATGTGGTTGGGGTATGGTTTTATGAGGTTTTTGTGGAGATAAGTTGTTGGGATGTCTTTGGTTTAAGATGTATTGAGTTATTTGGTAGTTTTGTGCCAAAAAAATGAAGTTTACCCAAAAATGTCGCAGCGATCGATCGATCGGTAGCAGGGTAACAATCGATTGGTGCATGTGCGAGGCGAGGAAGTTCCTTTATTTACCGATCGATCGGTGAAAGTCGATCGGTGGATGACTAACGATCGATCGGTATCTTGGACCGATCGATCGGTGAAATACCGTAGCTTAAATTTTAATTATGAACAGTTACCGATCGATCGGTAAGGGTGACCGATCGATCGGTAAAGCGATTTTGCTGAAGATTATTTTCTTGGCTTAATTGATGGAATTTTTGGTATTAGGCTATTATTTAGCTTCTAATATTGATTTGCATGGTTGTGTAGAACCATCCCAGGTACCCACAACATCCAGGAGATAAAGCTCTCCAAATTCTCCACTTTTGAGAATTAAGGTACGTAAGAAACGTACGGGCATCGGACGGTAAACCACCTTCCTATATATGATGTTTATGATGATGATTTTGATAAGTAAGTTTATGATGATGATGTTTATGATGATGATGATCATGATGATGATGTTTATGATGATGATGTTCATGATGATGATGTTTATGATGATGATGTTTATGATGATGATATTTATGATGATGATGCTTATGATAATGATTGTGATAAGTAAGGTTATGATAATGTTTATACGATGTTTATTTAATGATACGATGTACACGATATGGTAAGATGCCATATGATTGGTAAGATGCCCATGTGGTAAGATGCCACTCAATGTATATGATTGGGTAAGATGCCCATGTGGTAAGATGCCACACGATGTTTATGATATGGTAAGAAGCCATACTAGGGGTAAGATGCCCATGTGGTAAGATGCCACACGATGTTTATGTTATGGTAAGATGCCATACAATGGGGTAAGATGTCCTTATACGTGAATGAGAATCAGGGACAACAAAAGAAGTTAAAGAAAGACCAATGAATTTTACTTAACTAAGATGTTACGCATTTACTATTATGCCTTTTATATGATGTTAAGTAAATATTTGTATGCTCACGACGCGTTGTCCCTGTAGGTACACTTTTGGACCAAAGGGCCTAGGGTCGGGTTGAGGCGGTGAGCAAAAAAGGGAACAAGATGAATATAGGATGCATGATTTTGATAGTCTCTACTCTAGGAGTAGTGTAAACCTATAGCTTTAACATTCATTGTTGAGAATGTAATTAATTAGCTTTTGGAAATTTTATTCTGGCCTGTAATCTTCTTAGCTCAAGCTACAACCGGAACCCTTAAGAGGTTATAAATGCATGTTCAGTCCATTATATGTGTACTATATGATGTTAAGGTAGGAAGACCCTACACAGTTAATCACCACATAGATTAACTAATACCGTTCTATTATGCCAGTTCCATAATCAATATGGTAAAATCATTATATAAAAGACCGTAGATATCACATATATCAAATCAATGATTCCATGTTCCTATTTAATTGCTCGCTCCACAATAGCGGCATTCTAAATCCCACGCACGCTCAACAATAGCGGCGTCATAACCGATGGTCGCTCAACGGCGACAACATCCCGAATCATTACTTGCTCAATAGCAGCACCATATGATTCCCAACGAATGTCCATTTATCGCAATTACCATATACCATGCATTTCACTATCCATTTATAGCAAGTACCGTATACCATGCATTTCAATATCCATTTATGGCAAATACCACATACCATGTATTTCCATATCCATTTATGCAAATACCACATACCATGCATTTCAATGTCCATATAATGCAATTATCACATACCATGCATTTTACAGTTGTAACATTATAATAGACTATGCTCGTACGTCATACGTACCTTAGAATTCCGTAGTCCACGTCAAGCCTGGCTTGAATTCCATGCCCCGTTAAACATGTGCTAAAACACATAAACAACCCACAATCAAGCATAAGCATGCAACCACGTGCCCAAGCACGTTCAAAACTCCCAAACATATCGTCTATCCATGACGATTACCAAATTATAAAAGTTCCCGGCTAAGCATGTATAATACCCCAAAAATATTGTCAATCCATGACAATTAACCTTTTAAAAATAACCCGGGGCGAAGCATGCAAGACACCCAAAAAGAGCCAAGAAACAACAAAAGAGGCACCAACAAACTGGCCATCTCGATCGATCGAAATTTCATTTCAATCGATCGAAAACCACTCTCCGATCGATCGGTCAAAATACCGATCGATCGGTCCACTGTTCCAAAGCCACAAAAACATACTGCCATGCTCGATCGATTGAAAATATTTTCGGATCGATCGAGCAGCCCTGTAAACGCGAGAAACCTACAAGAATGAGCTTCCAACAACACCTTAACTCATATACAACCAAGATCAACCACCATGCTCAACATTTAACCAAAAAACGACCTTAAAATACCTCCCCCAAACATAAACAACATGTTGGACCAAGATCCACTCTTTTAACCCCAAAAACAAGCTACAAACTCAACCAAAACCCAACAAGACTTCACCATAATGAAAGCTTACCACTTGAGCTTTAAGTTTTTAGCAAGAACTCCCAAAAAGACCCCTTTTTCAAAGCTCTCTCCTCCTCTCTTGCTTCAGAAACGAAAATGGAAGTTTTTTGGATGAATGGAGGGGGTTGTAGAGACCAAAAAGCTGATGTGAGGTGGATGGGATGTAAAGTGATGCAAGTGGTTCCCTTGCCACTTATTGGATTTAAATGTGTATCAAAACACAAGCATGATGTATAAAATACCCCAACATGATATTTTAAAAACATTTACCAAAATGCATCAAAATCCCAATTAGAACTATGCTTTTTCTGAAAATAATTATCAATTTCACCATCAAGCCATAAACACCCCTAATTTCCCAACATGCATAACATGCACCCCGAAATGCACCCCAGGTCACCCATACCATGTGACTAAGCATTTTTACCAAGATAAGTAATTATCACCGTAAGAATCATATAAACATAATTAATTCCTAATTGCCACAATAAAAAATTCTATTAAAGATTAATAACCCTCAGGGATTAAGACTAATAATCCCAGGACATCACAATGGCACAAAATAACAGTCTTTTAAAATCAACGATAAACCAGAAGGCAAAGATAAATAATAATCTCATATAGTTAATGCAGCAACTCTTGCTCCATTTCCAACTCCGATTAAGTCGTACCCAATTTAAAGTATAACGGATATCACTTTTATCCTTTCGCGCCTTACTAAGATTGCCACGGTGCTTTGCTTTGGCAAACCCACACATGTACAATCGAAGTTTTTGACGAGTACTTTTAATTTTGGAAGGCATCTAAAACTTAATATTTTAGAGGGATTTATTGATCTCATGATTAGTTTGATAATTTAAAATATGTCCACTACATATAGTTGTATACAAATCTACATATATGTGTAATACAATTATCAATCTAAAACATAAGATAAATCATGCATCAACATACATAATTAAAATGTGACATGGTTATAGCCCCTACTAGCGATTTTCTCAAGCCAATGAGAAAATCCTAAGAGTCAACCTAAGGTAACTTCACAAGCACCTTCCTTTGGCTCCAATTTGTGAATGGCCTCCTCATCCCGACATGATGCTCCATCTTCATTGATCACCATCAACAATTAAACTATACTATTTACATGATATAGAATTCCTCGATTCACATTCGAGGGGAACATAGGGGAGGGATAACATTTAGAATAAAATAGAGAAGGCACGGCACGCAGGTCGTATTATTAATTACAAACATTCACAAATCCTATCTAATAGGTCAAAGGGCTTATAACCATGCACCATGCTCAAACAACACATAAAACATGCTTTAACATTTAATTAATTAAATTCTAAACATTTTAAAATTTAATTCTAATTAAAACTGTAAAATAATTTTTGAAAAATTATCGTAAGCTCGGGACATCACATGCCACGAACTTAATGCGACTTAGCTACGAACCAACCATACACCACGGCTGGACCAATTATGGGCCTAGGGTTCGAAACCCTAGCCCATGGCCGAACCATGACCGAGCGGCGGCGGTGCTAGGGTTCCAAACCCTAGCCGCCGTGCACCACTTTGAGTTTTTCATCGAGCCACGGTCCAACCATGCACGGTTCATGACGGTGGCGGCTTAACCATCTCGAGCCAAGGGTTCGAAAAACCCTAGCCCTCATGTGGTGTAGTCGTCGACCCTCATAATTCCGTGGACCATGATCGAACCAACTTGCACCTTCTCAATAATGTATCGATCCAATAGAGTTCAAAACCCTAGATAGTGCGACAGCTCGACCCATGCTCGAGCCAAGGGTTCGAAACCTAGCTCCTAAGCGGCGGCCGAGAGTTGTGGTGACTAGGGTTCGAAACCCTAGCCCTTTGGCGGCGGCGCGGCCCCATGCATGAGCCAAGGGTCCGAACCCTAGCTCACTAGCGGTGGCCAAGGGTAAAGTCATGAAGTGGTCGAACCACCTTGAGCCAACACCTCGATTTTACGCTTTCGTGTATCGTATACAATTATTCGCCAATTTCATCAAATACAATTTTACGATGATTTTCACAAACTCGATATTAACATATCATATATGTTCATACAGTTTTAAATAGCATGCAATATTAGTTCTAATATGATTAACACAATTTAATCACATAAATCCGATATGAGCCTTGTACACGGCTCTGATACCACTATAAGTAATCCAACAAGCATGGAACGCAGCGGAATAATAAAATTTGGATTACTATAACCGCGGATCTATACATTAAGGATTTACAAAAGTCTCACCCTTGTAGCGTGTTTGAGCAGATTCCACGAAGCAGCACCACGTCCATCGAGTCCTTCGAGCCACTAGCAAAACTTAGCGAGTTTTGCCTCTACGGTATCCACACGATTAAACGAACAAGGGACGTTCAAGAACAAGTTGCTAGACTTATTCTTTAACCAAAACCAACCCCACGATTCAAAACCGATTAAACGGCAGCCGTTCCGATCACCACTATTCACGTTGGCCGTGAAGATGAAGGAGGAAGGAGGCGGCGGCCGTGTGGTTTAAGCTTGAGAGCTTTTTAGGTTTTGATAATTGTGATATCAAGGAATGAATTAATTCAATAATTAATCACCTTGTTATCATTATAAACAATTTAATTAAAGGCTTTCACAAAGCCTCATGGGCTCAAACCCATGATTTAAATCCTCATAATTATTTAATTAAGACTCTTCTTAATTAATTAATTCATCTAATGAATTTAATTCCCTTTATCGATTTAATCTTTTGTGCGACCCGATAGGATCTTGTAATGTTGGCAGTGACATAAAATCTCATTTTACGTTACAAGCAAGGAGCGGTGTCTAGCAACACATCGAGGCTACCCAAATTACAAGAATGTCAATGACTCGACATAACCTTTAGAACTTGTGATAATATTAACCATGTAACTTAATCCCTTTGTCCTTTGTGTTTAGATTGAACACGAGTCATGGAATAGTCATACTCGTATATTCAATCTTTATTTCTTGATCCCCAAGTAGAACTAGAATAAACGAATAAGCTCGATATCTCATATCGACTCATTCGAGCATGGCCATGCATTTTAGTTCTCACTTGATCAAGGGCCAAACACATCTCCTGTTATATAGGAGGGACAAATCCTATCTCGATCAGTCAACATCCCTCTACATAATTCGTAGTGTATCCAATAGTCGCCTTTATAGTTTACCCTGTTACGGGTAACGTTTGACAATATCAAGATACATAACTCCTTATGTTGGGATCTCTGATGATCACAAGTCGTAAGGATTACATACATTATTATCACTATGAGAATTGCATATGACGATCATATAACTATCCATGTTGCATTCTCATGGTGGGTCTGTCCAGTATATCGTTCTCTAACATGTACCCATGTGTTGATTTTGTGATGACCAGGGATTATAGGTGTTAATCCCGGAGTATTAATAATCCCTAAAGTGGTTTTACGTGACGATTTGGAGTTTAATTGAGGTATTGGGCCTTCTGGGCTCGTTTATTTGGGCAGTTGGGATCGTTGGATCCAGAGGTTGAGATTGTATTCACATTACGGTGAAAAACCTAAGAGTTGGGTTTTTGATGTGTCTCGGAATCTCGGGTGCTGTGTGAGCACCGGTAGAGGGTTTTGGAGTTAGAGAGAGAGTTTTTGAAAACAGATGATTTTTAAGGAATCATGATGTATTTGTGGGGCTATTAATTTTTCGGGGTATTTTTGCTATAAATACCATTTGAACCCAAGATTTTAAGAGAAAATTCATTTCAGCCCCAACTTTCTCCTCTCTCCCGCGCGCGCCCCTTTTCCGTCACCTCCCCTGCCCCGCCGTTTCAGGCGCTCCGCCAGCCGCCGTCCGGCCGCCGATCGGCGCGTGCGACCTACCCACGGCTTCGTCTCGACGAGGCGCTTCTTTCCCCTCTGTCAATTGAAGGTTTCGTCGCGTCCTGGAGTCGGATTTTACAGAAAGGCGTCGATCCCCAAAAGTTAGGGTTCATCGATTTTGAACGATTTTGCTTCCGATTTCGTTGGGTAATCTCCCTTAACCCTTGTTCGTCTTTTTCGTGCATTTCCATGCTTTATTCGGTGGTTAAGGTTCGAAATAATTTTCGAAAATTGTAGGGTTTGATTTCGAAAATTTGGGGGTTTTTGGCAGGGGTATTATTTCGTGCAATTGATCGATTATTGCATGTTTTAAGAGTATTATGATGCTTGATTGAGATCGAATTGAGAAGCTTTGGTTCAAATTTGAAGAATTTTAAGAGTTGGGATTTAAAGGCTTGTTTGGGTTCGATTTTAAGGGGGTTGAGTTCGAAAATGGGGGAGTTTTTGTCAAGGGATGTTGATTCTTGCTTGGATAGCTTAATTGACATTTTAAATGAATTATGGTATTTTATTGGGTTCGAAATTGTGAGATTAAGGTTCGATTTTTGTAGGGCATTCTTGAACAAATTTCGATTGTCTCATTTATTTCCTTCCCTGCATGTACCCTGCCCCGGGTCTTTTAAGAGGATAATTGTCGTGTATTGACAATGTTGTGAGGGATATGGGTGTGCTTGAGCATAGGTTACATGTTCGTAAATAATTGTGAATTATTTATCGTGTTAGCACATCAATTCCTCGGGGCATGGAACTCGAGCAGGGCTTGGCTCGGACTTCGGAGATTTAAGGTACGTGCGACGTACGAGCATTACTATATATATGTGAAATGCATAAGGTATTTTTGATTGCATTGAATGTTTTGCGTATGGTTATACATATATGTTGATATAGCCAAGGAATGACCCAAATCTTGATATCGCCGCTTGTAGCGTGCGTGACACTAGAGTAGGATGACTCTTACATGATATAAGGGGTACTGGGTTTATATGACTATATTATGAGACATTTGAGATGTCTAGGTTTGTAGAATCATGCATTCTTCGTAAGACATTTGAGATGTCTAGGTTCGTAGAATCATGTATTCATTATGAGACATTTGAGATGTCTAGGTTCATAGACTCATGTTTTCATTATAAGACATATGAGATGTCTAAGTATAATGGAAAGCAAGGTTATGAAATCAATATTAGATATTGATATATCTATTTTTGCATGTATATGAACTTGGAATCATTCATTATTGATATTGTAAATCAGGCATGCGATGTGTAAATCAATGTGTTGATTTACTGATTTATGAGATTTGATGAGTTTGATGTTGTGAGAACAGGGACAGTACACGGAATCCCGGATGAGGATGTTGCCATCCAGGGAGTATCATTTAAATTCATTAGTATTTACTTGTGTTGTAAATTATGAATTTCATTATTATGATTATGGGATTTTGTGTATTGGTATGCTCACCCCGTTGGGGGCTGTCTCTGTTGGGACAGGTGGACAGGTACATCGATGGCTATGGAGCTGAGCTCGAGCTGTTGATTTGAGGTACTCCCAGGATCGTGGTACCAGGGCTTGATGGAGCACGGTATCGTATAGAGTACCTATATATACACCTGAGGATTTATACATATTCATGATGCTCGCATGTGAGCACGAATATACTTGTATATGGATTGTATATAAAGGCATGAGCCTTTCTCTCTTTCATTTAAGGTTGCATGCAATTAGGTTGAATTGCTAGAATGATATGAGAGTCGTTGGTGTATTATGTGGGTGTTGGAACCCACTTTTGTTGACATATGTGTGGTGTCTTCCCTGGCTGGGAATCTACTTGTATTACTGCTTTCTGTTGAGTATTATGCTTTCCCTGGCCGGGAATTTGGTTATGTGTTGTACTCTTTTTTTTTGGGATAGCTCTATTTATGGGGAGACTCTGCCCAAATTTTTTATAAAAGTTTACAATGTTAAAAGTGGCACCAAGGGGTTGGTAAAGGGCAAACATATGAGTCTTTCATTGACAGGCAATGATTAAGTATCATCAGAGCTTCCCGATTGACATTTTATAGAAAGCATGTACCACACATAGTGGTTAATACACTAATCAAGGTTTAAGGGCTTGGGGTCCTTACATTAGTGGTATCAGAGCAGTGGTTGCTCATTGGGGCTGTTAAGGGCCTAGGAAGTTATTGATAACACATATTTATGCATGATGGCATTAATGTTGTATGACATAACAAATTGTTTATGTGCTCTTATGATATGAAAAGTGGTATTGCTAACCATTGTGGTTGCAGGAATCGTGTGGAACACGATAGGATGACATTTATAGGGATGTCTGGCACTCCGTGTATTATGTGCCAAGGAAGCTGGTTTTTTTTAAGAAAATCCGGTAAAGGGATATTTCCGAGGTAACATGTACTTTATATTGTCTTGTTGACACATGATGAATGCAAAGTGGTGCATTAAGGTTATAGTATATGTTATTGTGCATTGTTTTTGCATATGCATGTTATGAAATATAAGAGGTGTATTTCTTGAGTCAAAGTTATCTTAGTAAGGATTTTAATGGCTTATGCTAAAGTCCATATGAAGCGATGAAGAGTCCCGCTTATATGGAGTAGCAATGCTAAAGTCCATATGAAGCGATGAAGAGTCCCGCTTATATGGAGTAGCAACGCTAAAGTCCATTGGAAGCGATGAAGAGTCCCGCTTACATGGAGTAGCAACGCTAAAGTCCAGTGGAAGCGAGGAAGAATTCCGCTTTCCTGGAGTAGCAAGAAGCATTAAAATGTACTAATGATAAGGGCTCAGGATGAAATAAGGATTTAAGGAAAAAGAATGTCATGACATTGCATATCCATACATTCATATAATGCGTTTTTATTATGTATTGAATGTTGATGCATAGCGTATATGGCTATTGTTGTTAACCCTGATGGTTGCAGGTTACAGGAAATAAGGAATACGAAAAGGAATGATGATTATACATATGTACGGGCATCCCAAGGGCAACATGTATTATGTGGTTAGTCATTTAACACAAGGTAAATCAAGGTATGCATAAGATAGTGCATTATGATATGATACATGTTGATACGCATTGTTTTGCATATGTATATTGTGAAATATAAAGTGAGGATTTCAATGCTTACACTAAAGTCCATATGAAGCGAGGAAGGATTCCGCTTATATGGAGTGGTGAGAAGCATTGAAATGCACTATTGATATTTCACGAGTCCAGGTTATCCTAGTGAGGATTTCAATGCTTGCGCTAAGGTCCATATGAAGCGAGGAAGGATTCCGCTTATATCGAGTAGTGAGAAGCATTGAAATACACTACTGATAAGTGACTCAATTCGAGGTTTATTGATAGCGATGGTTCATTCCGCTATATCTATTGGCGATGGTTCATTCCGCCAGGTGTATTGATAGCGATGGTTCATTCCGCTATATTGATTGGCGATGGTTCATTCCGCCAGGTGTATTTATAGCGATGGTTCATTCCGCTATATCTATTGGCGATGGTTCATTCCTGCAGGTGTATTGATAGCGATGCCTCTTTCCGCTACTATGTGGACGATGATTCATGCTCAGGGTATAGCGAGGTTTCATGCCACTTATTATCTGACGAGGTGTCATACCGTCGATTCTATAGCGAGGGATCTTGCCGCTATGTACTCAGCACAGGATTTTTGCCGCCTTCGAGCGATGGGTGCTGATTACGCCCTATTATTGAGCGACGGAGACAGGTATGACGCTATATCACTAGCGATGAGGTATGAGATATTGCTATTTTATTAGCTTTATTGTAGCTGGCATGCATTGATATACATGTTTTATTATGCCTATTTTACTAGCATGATAGTGGATGACATACGCTGATGTACATGTATCGTCACTAGTGGGCAATGTTTTAGATGCCATGAGTTGGCATGTGTCGTCACGGGATGACGATGACGATGGTGTAGGAGATGTCTTATTAGACATGCATCATCGTTACGATGATCGATGCGTTGAGTATACGTATTCAGTGGTATGCCTTGGGTGCCAGTACCGAGCACAAGGTGGTGTGTGCGACACCGATGGACGTGACCCTTATACCGAGCGGGTTGCTCGAGGAATGGTTGGATGCGCTGTACATGTGATTGTACCGCAGCTTACGATTGGGGGATCAGTTTACGAGTGGTGATACCCTTGAGGTATGCTCGTTGGAATGGCTTTTGGCCATGTGATTTGACGACAGGAGTAATCATGGAGGAAAGTACTCGCTTTCTGTCGATGTGACATGTGGTAGGCATGGTCACACCACCCTTGAGGGTGTAGGATGGGTCCTAAGGGAGTAGGATCAGGTTATGTTAAGTACATAGGGACATTGGAGTGTCCAGGGTGTATCGGCATTGAGGAATGTTGGATAAAGACCCACTACTCTATTGAGTTTTCTTCCCATAGTATGTTATACCATGTGGAAACGTCCGTCTTGTTAGTAGGTTTGAGGTAAACCTAAAGAGGCAGAGACTAGGCTGTCTGCCACGTGTGTGTAGTACCATGATGGTCTTGCTAGAGCCGTTATACTGCTCGTTGGAACCAAGTTTGGCAATCGTAAGGTGATGCGATGTGGATCGTGGTGGACTCTAGTAGTCACCACATCATTTGAGGTTGTGCGTGCCTCGCTGAAACGTGTATACGTTTATGTTTAATCTTGGAGACTTGTCTGGGACAGCTCAGGATGTTGGAGTACCAACAAGAGAGTCATCAGGTTGTTATTGACTCAATCTAAAGGAACCCGTGTATTGGGATACAATGGGTGTTATTGTATCCAGTTTTTCCGAACGATGGTTCGAGACTTGTGGATCTCGAGTTCGATGGCACTTCCCTTGCGAGGAAGGAGGTAGTATTATACCTATTTGGGAATCTTGAAAGATTCGGTAAGTTGGTGCAAGTGGTGTTGATTTTGGGAATCACACCGTGTATTGTTAATCGTCGATTTTCATCCTCCACTGAGTAAGGAATGACTCAGAATTGACGGTTGTGTTTGGGGCTTAGGGATATGTGGTAGATACCCGAGCCGAGTGCATTGAGTATGCATGCGACATCAGTGCTTAGGCAGGTATACCGGTGAGTATACGGATGCCAGTTATTGATTTCCTCTCTGTTAAGCATAGAGTTATGCTATTTTAGGAGGGTTAAATCTCTGATGAGATATGGAACACCTTGAGATTGGGAATCTCCATGGCACGATGATTATGAGGAATGATCGTGAAGTTAGTTGACTCCCTTGAGGAGGGATTTTCTTGTGAGGGTTAAGGTACTTCCCTTGTTGGTGTTTTCCTTCGAGTTATGCGACAGCCTTCCCAAGTTTGGATTGTTAAATCCGAGGATTTTCAAGGGATGGCAGGATTTCGGATTGGTTGAGTGTCGCTGACGACACAAGCGTTGAGGATGCAATGGGTTTATTGCATGCCCCTTAAGAATTTTAAACTCTGCGGAGTCTCGGTTGTAATTTATGATCAGGACGTGATTCTTGGAACATCCGTAGGTGGACATCTTGTGAGATGTCTTTTGTTTGAATTTGTGGCCGTGAGTTGCCCAAATTAAGTTGCAATGAGGCGACTACTCCTTCGATGGAGGAAGTTTGAAAGCGGAAACCAGGTTTGGTATGTGTACACCGTGGTGTACTAGTGTTTCCCTCGTAACGATGTAGGTTAGACATCGTGAGTCTTGATAAAGATGCCATTGGATGATATCTACGATAGAATCAGGAGCGATTCGAATCCTTACAGTTTCAGTTGACTAACTGCTTTTGGATTATTAGCGTTGAGCTGTGCTGACGCTCTTTGACGTTATGATGGATTTGGAAGTCTACTCCACTCCAGAGTTTGACACGAGGTCAACGTTCTTACGGTTGAGGTGTCATTCAGGACGTGTTCGTACTGTTGTATTAGATCGAAGGATGACTGACCGATCTACGGTCGTAAGTATTGGTTGATTTGCAGTCATGAGAGGCTGACTTCTGGGATGACCCGCATCGAGGTACGTTTTACCTCTTGGGTGATATGTTGGTTTTGGTATGTCGCTCTGTTTCAGAGTTAGATGAGAGGTAAGTATCCTCGCGTTTATTAATACGATTCTGATATGGTCAGGAATCGAGGTTATGGCTTCATGTTGTTGTGTAGCCTGGGTGTTACGTGATACACCAGTGCTAATTTCGAGGACGAAATTCTTTTAGTGGGGGATATTGTGATGACCAGGGATTATAGGTGTTAATCCCGGAGTATTAATAATCCCTAAAGTGGTTTTACGTGACGATTTGGAGTTTAATTGAGGTATTGGGCCTTCTGGGCTCGTTTATTTGGGCAGTTGGGATCGTTGGATCCAGAGGTTGAGATTGTATTCACATTACGGTGAAAAACCTAAGAGTTGGGTTTTTGATGTGTCTCGGAATCTCGGGTGCTGTGTGAGCACCGGTAGAGGGTTTTGGAGTTAGAGAGAGAGTTTTTGAAAACAGATGATTTTTAAGGAATCATGATGTATTTGTGGGGCTATTAATTTTTCGGGGTATTTTTGCTATAAATACCATTTGAACCCAAGATTTTAAGAGAAAATTCATTTCAGCCCCAACTTTCTCCTCTCTCCCGCGCGCGCCCCTTTTCCGTCACCTCCCCTGCCCCGCCGTTTCAGGCGCTCCGCCAGCCGCCGTCCGGCCGCCGATCGGCGCGTGCGACCTACCCACGGCTTCGTCTCGACGAGGCGCTCCTTTCCCCTCTGTCAATTGAAGGTTTCGTCGCGTCCTGGAGTCGGATTTTACAGAAAGGCGTCGATCCCCAAAAGTTAGGGTTCATCGATTTTGAACGATTTTGCTTCCGATTTCGTTGGGTAATCTCCCTTAACCCTTGTTCGTCTTTTTCGTGCATTTCCATGCTTTATTCGGTGGTTAAGGTTCGAAATAATTTTCGAAAATTGTAGGGTTTGATTTCGAAATTTGGGGGTTTTTGGCAGGGGTATTATTTCGTGCAATTGATCGATTATTGCATGTTTTAAGAGTATTATGATGCTTGATTGAGATCGAATTGAGAAGCTTTGGTTCAAATTTGAAGAATTTTAAGAGTTGGGATTTAAAGGCTTGTTTGGGTTCGATTTTAAGGGGGTTGAGTTCGAAAATGGGGGATTTTTGTCAAGGGATGTTGATTCTTGCTTGGATAGCTTAATTGACATTTTAAATGAATTATGGTATTTTATTGGGTTCGAAATTGTGAGATTAAGGTTCGATTTTGTAGGGCATTCTTGAACAAATTTCGATTGTCTCATTTATTTCCTTCCCTGCATGTACCCTGCCCCGGGTCTTTTAAGAGGATAATTGTCGTGTATTGACAATGTTGTGAGGGATATGGGTGTGGCTTGAGCATAGGTTACATGTTCGTAAATAATTGTGAATTATTTATCGTGTTAGCACATCATTCCTCGGGGCATGGAACTCGAGCAGGGCTTGGCTCGGACTTCGGAGATTTAAGGTACGTGCGACGTACGAGCATTACTATATATATGTGAAATGCATAAGGTATTTTTGATTGCATTGAATGTTTTGCGTATGGTTATACATATATGTTGATATAGCCAAGGAATGACCCAAATCTTGATATCGCCGCTTGTAGCGTGCGTGACACTAGAGTAGGATGACTCTTACATGATATAAGGGGTACTGGGTTTATATGACTATATTATGAGACATTTGAGATGTCTAGGTTTGTAGAATCATGCATTCTTCGTAAGACATTTGAGATGTCTAGGTTCGTAGAATCATGTATTCATTATGAGACATTTGAGATGTCTAGGTTCATAGACTCATGTTTTCATTATAAGACATATGAGATGTCTAAGTATAATGGAAAGCAAGGTTATGAAATCAATATTAGATATTGATATATCTATTTTTGCATGTATATGAACTTGGAATCATTCATTAATTGATATTGTAAATCAGGCATGCGATGTGTAAATCAATGTGTTGATTTACTGATTTATGAGATTTGATGAGTTTGATGTTGTGAGAACAGGGACAGTACACGGAATCCCGGCATGAGGATGTTGCCATCCAGGGAGTATCATTTAAATTCATTAGTATTTACTTGTGTTGTAAATTATGAATTTCATTATTATGATTATGGGATTTTGTGTATTGGTATGCTCACCCCGTTGGGGGCTGTCTCTGTTGGGACAGGTGGACAGGTACATCGATGGCTATGGAGCTGAGCTCGAGCTGTTGATTTGAGGTACTCCCAGGATCGTGGTACCAGGGCTTGATGGAGCACGGGTATCGTATAGAGTACCTATATATACACCTGAGGATTTATACATATTCATGATGCTCGCATGTGAGCACGAATATACTTGTATATGGATTGTATATAAAGGCATGAGCCTTTCTCTCTTTCATTTAAGGTTGCATGCAATTAGGTTGAATTGCTAGAATGATATGAGAGTCGTTGGTGTATTATGTGGGTGTTGGAACCCACTTTTGTTGACATATGTGTGGTGTCTTCCCTGGCTGGGAATCTACTTGTATTACTGCTTTCTGTTGAGTATTATGCTTTCCCTGGCCGGGAATTTGGTTATGTGTTGTACTCTTTTTTTTTTGGGATAGCTCTATTTATGGGGAGACTCTGCCCAAATTTTTTATAAA
Organism: Haberlea rhodopensis; assembly: GCA_907163345.1. Classification (NCBI taxonomy): domain Eukaryota; kingdom Viridiplantae; phylum Streptophyta; class Magnoliopsida; order Lamiales; family Gesneriaceae; genus Haberlea; species Haberlea rhodopensis. The sequence goes on from CAJQUN010000055.1 coordinate 4,349,686, forward strand.
AGTTTACAATGTTAAAAGTGGCACCAAGGGGTTGGTAAAGGGCAAACATATGAGGTCTTTCATTGACAGGCAATGATTAAGTATCATCAGAGCTTCCCGATTGACATTTTATAGAAAGCATGTACCACCACATAGTGGTTAATACACTAATCAAGGTTTAAGGGCTTGGGTGTCCTTACAGATTTGATATCTCATATCAATAAACAATTCATCAATCAACACATACTAGTCTCTACGTATTATCATTATCCCTATTCATGATAATACTTGACTAGGGACAATGTTTAAGAATAATACAATATTATTCTAAGGACATTAACATATATATTAATTCACATTGCACAGTTTTAACGAATAATATATAATAATGAATTGCCATTTCATAAAATCATAAACATTGTATGTCAAAACAATCATCTAATGACTTGTCTTAGGGCATATCCCAACAGATGGTTCATGGTTTAGTCGTTTTAGTTCGTGGCATGTGATGTCCCGAGCATACGATAATTTTTCACAATTTATTTTACAGTTTTCATTAGAATTAAATTTTAAAATGTTTAGAATTTAATTAATTAAATGTTAAAGAATGTTTTATGTGTTGTTTGAGCATGGTGCATGGTTATAGCCCTTTGACCTATTAGATAGGATTTGTAAATGTATGTAATTTATAATACGACCTGCGTGTCGTGTCTTCTCTATTTATTCTAAATGTTATCCCTCCCCTATGTTCCCCTCGAATGTGAATCAAGGAATTCTATATCTTGTAAATAGTATAGTTTATTTGTTGATGGAAATCAATGAAGATGGAGCTTGATCCCGGGATGAGGAGGCCATTCACAAACAGGAGCCATAGGAAGGTGCTTGTGAAGTTACCTTAGGTTGACTCTTAGGATTTTCTCATTGGCTTGAGAAAATCGCTAGTAGGCTATAACCATGTCACGTTTTAATTATATATGTTGATGCTTGATTTATCTTATGTTTTAGATTGATAATTGTATTACACATATATGTAGATATGTATACACCTATATGTAGAGGACATATTTAAATTATCAAACTAATCATGAGATCAATAATCCTCTAAAATATTAAGTTTTAGATGCCTTCCAAAATTAAAAGTACTCGTCAAAAACTTCGATTGTACATGTGTGGGTTTGCCAAAGCAAAGCACCGTGGCAATCTTAGTAAGGCGCGGAAGGATAAAAGTGATATCCGTTATACTTTAAATTGGGTACGACTTAACTAGGTTATCTGAATAGGATTGGGAACCTAGAGGCATGGGTTGGATATAATTCAATTTGATGAATTGAAACAAGCGTTGTTCATCCAACTATCCAAGAATTACATGTGATGTAATTGACAAAGTGTTTGGCTACCTAAATAACCGAGTCTTGGGCGATTAGCCAAAGCTAACTCAAGATTAGGTGAAATATGGATCTTGGCCCACTAAAGGTTCGAGGGTGATATTTTTTAAACAAAATAGTGGGATATAAGACCATGTTTGATTAAATCATAAACGTATTTTGTATATTTATATTGTAGATATCCATGGCAACTAACAATACAACAAGCACATTATCACTGCGATCGGTCCTTGAGAAGGACAAATTAAATGGGACAAACTTCCTTGACTGGTATAGGAATCTGAGGATAGTCCTCAAGCAAGAAAGAAACATATTCCTAGAGGAACCCTTACCTGTTGAGGAACCTCCCCTGACGGCTACTAGAGCCGATAAGATGCTTACAAGAAGCATCAGAATGACGCACTTGATGTTGGCTGCCTTATGCTTGCCACCATGAACTCTGAGCTTCAGAAGCAACATGAGGAAATGGAGGCGTTCGATATGATCGAACACTTAAAGCAATTGTACCAACAGCAAGTTAGACAAGAGAAGTATGACGTCTCTAAAGCGTTGTTCCAGTGCAAGATGGTAGAGGGAAGCCTAGTTGGAACTCATGTGCTCAAGATGATTGGGTACATTGAGAATCTGGAGAAGCTGGGTTTTCCATTGGACCAAGAGTTGGCCACCGATGTGATCTTTCAATCGTTGCCTGAGAGCTTCAGTCAATTGTAGTAAATTACAATAGGACTGACATGGAAAAGACTCTACCACAATTGCTTGGTATGTTGAGAACATATGAAGCAAATACAAAGAAGACTAAGGCCACAAATGTTCTTATTGTGAATAAGAGCAAAGGAAGGGCCAAAGCTAAGGGCAATAAGAAAGCAAAGAAGGTCTTTGTTAAATCTAGCCAAAGTCTTCTGCACTGAAGCCAAAGGGAGGGATAGCAAAGGAAGGGAACTGTTTCCATTGCGGTGAGACCAGCCATTGGAAAAGAAACTGCAAAGTATATCTGGAGGATCTAAAGAAAGGAAGTGTGACTTCCACTTCAGGTATTTTTGTTATAGAAGTCAATTTATCTACTTCTTCATCATGGGTATTAGATACTGGATGTGGATCTCACATTGTGTAAATGTGCAGGACTCAAAAAGAGTAGATTGTTGGCGAAAGGCGAAGTGATCTCCGAGTTGGAAAATGGAGCAAGAGTTGCTGCATTAGCTATAGGAGATTATTATTTATCTTTGCCTTCTGGTTTATCGTTGATTTTAAAAGACTGTTATTTTGTGCCATCCATTACCAAAAAACATTATTTCGATTCTTGTTTAGACAAGTGTGGATTTTCATTTATGAAAAGGACAACTGTTGTTCTATTATTTAAATGATATGTTTATGCTAGTGCACAATGGTGAATGGTCTTTATATTATTAAATCTTGATATGCCTATCTATAACATAAATACTAAAAGGATTAAAATAATGATGTTAATCCGACTTATCTCTGGCATTGTCGCTTGGGCCACATAACGAGAACCGCATATCTAATCTTCATAAGGATGGAGTATTAGATTCATTGATTTGAATCATATGAACAGCGAATCTTGTTTAATGGGCAAGATGTAGGGTCTTCCTACCTTAATATCATTAGTACACATAAATTGGACAGAACATGCCATTATAACCTCTTAAGGTTCCGGTTGTAGCCTTGAGCTAAGGAGATTACAGGGCCAAAATAAGGTTTCCAGAAGCTATTTAATTACATTCCCAATAAAGAATGTTAAAGCTATAGATTTACACTACTCCTAGAGTAGAGACTATCAAAATCCTGCATCCTACATTTCATCATGCTCCCTTTAGCTCACTTCCTCAACCCGACCCTAGGCCCTTGGTCCAAAGTGTACCTACAGGGATAACACATCGTGACATACACATATTTACTTAACATTATATAAAAGCATACAATAGGCATAACATCTAGTTAAGTAAAGGTTATTGATCGTCCTTCGACTTCCTTGTTATCCCCTGACTCTTATTCTAATATTAGGGCGTCTTACCCCATTGTATGGCATCTTACCATATCATCATCATCGTGTGGGTCATCTTACCACGTGGGCATCTACCCAATCATGTGGCGTCTTACCATATCATAAACATTGCGTGGCATCTTACCACGGGGGTATCTTACCCACTCGCATACTTTGGGTGGCATCTTACCACATGGGCGTCTTACCCAATCATACACGTGTATGACCTTATCATAAACTTCGTCATTATAGACGTCCTCATAAACATCATTATCATAAACATCATCATAAGCCATCATCATCGTAACATCATCATAAGCATCATCATCGTAACATCATCGTAAGCATCATCATCGTAACATCATCATAACATCATCATCGTAACCTCATAAGCATCATCATCATAAATATCATCATAGACATCATCATCATAAATATCATCATAGACATCATCATCATAACATCATCTTAAACATCATCATAATATGTAAGGGTATGGTTTACCGTCCGATGCTCGTACGTCTCTTACGTACCTTAATTCCAAAAGAAGGAGAAATCGTAGACTTTATCTCCTTGAAGTCGTGGGTACCTGGGACGGTTCTACATAACCATACAAATTGATATTAGAAGCTAAATATAGTCCATATCCAAAAATCCCACATAAATATCAAAAATCCATTTTTTTACGGCTCGCGATCGATCGCTGCCCAGGCGCGATCGATCGCGAGATCGCACTGGACGAGGGGCAAAAATTCTTTTCTTGGCGATCGATCGCCACTTTTGGCGCGATCGATCGCCAGCCTCGCCGATCGATCGACCCAAGAGTGGCGATCGATCGCCAAATGCTACTGGCGGGAACTGGAGGCTCGCGATTGATCGCCAAGAACGGGCGATCGATCGCCGAGTGCTGTGCTCCAAAATTTCGCCATTAATGCTCATTTTTCAAGCTCTTCCTCAAGCCACCCAAAACCAAACTTCTTAACAACTTCAATACATCATACCCACTAAAACCAACATAAAACACTTCAAAAAACATACCCCAACCATAAACAACACATACCCAAACAAACCCACATAAAACATCAAAAACTTAACCCATTTCAACACCAAACATCATAAAACTTATAGGAATGGTTCCATACCTCTTGTAGGCTCCAAATCCTAGCAAAGATCACACAAACAAAGTTTTTGTGGAACTTTTCTTCTCCTCTTTTGGTGGAACTCGAAAATGGGTAGGGTTTGGGGTTGGGAAGTGATTTGGGGATTTTTAATAAAGTGAAAGGTAAAGGGTTTAAGTGATGGGTGGAGGATTTAAAAAGGGTTACTTTAACTTAATTAAATTGTACCCCCAACTTAACATGATTATAAAATGCTCCAACATAGTATTTAAAAGGCATTTTACAAGAATGCTCCAAACTTCATCTAAAATCACATCCTCCTCATATTTAATAATTAACACAATTAAATCATGTTAACATCTTAACCAACACATAAAACCATCAACACATGATACATCATATAAACATAATTAATGCCTTACTTGCAATTAATTAATTTCGGGGCATCACATTACTCCCCCTACTTACAAGATTTCGTCCTCGAAATCGCATGCACTTACCCAAAAGAAACTAACATAAATCATACCAGAAATAGTTCGGGGTAATGCTGCATCATATGCCGCTCCGTCTCCCACGTAGCCTCCTCGACACCCCCCGACGATCCCACTGAACTTTGACCATCGGTATAACTTTACTTCGTAGTCTGCGATCCTCACGATCCAGAATTCTGACCGGGTCGTTCAACGTAGGATACATCTGAGTCTAACTGCACTTCAGTAGGCTGTAAAAACATGAGACGGGTCTGGCTCATACTTCCGTAGCATAGAAACATGGAAAACATCATGAATCCCAGATAAAGACGGCGGTAGAGCCAATCGGTAAGCCCAAAGTGCCGACACGCTGTAACACCTCATACGGTCCAACATACCTCGGGGATAACTTCCCCCGCATACCAAATCGAACAAAACCCCTGAAGGTGAGATTTTCAAGAAGACCTTGTCTCCCACTTGAAATTCTAGCGGCCGTCGCCGCTTATTTGCATAGGCTGCTTGCCTATCTTGGGCCGCTTTCATCTTTAAGCGTCTTACATCTTAATCTTTTCCTCCATGTCCTTAATCATATCCGGTCCTCCGACCGCTTTACTCGTCAAGTCCTCCCAATACAGCGGTGACCTACATCGTCGTCCGTAGAGAGCTTCAAAGGGGCCATTTGAATGCTCGCCTGATAGCTGTTATTGTATGAGAACTCTACCAGTGGTATAGATTCTTGCCACGGAGTATCAAACTCCAAACACATGCCCTCAGCATATCTTCGAGCGTCTGTATAGTACGCTCCGTTTGGCCATCAGTCTGAGGGTGATAAGCTGTACTCAGTCTCACCTCGGTGCCCAAAGCTGTCTGGAGACCCTCCCAGAAATGAGAAGTAAACCTTGGGTCTCTGTCAGACACGATCGAGACTGGAATCCCACCACGCAACCTTACTACATCCCTACATATAATTGGGCCATCTTTAGATACGTGAAAGTCATACTGTAAGGGATGAAATGAGCTACCTTTCGTCAGCCTATCCACGATCACCCAGATCGCATCAAATCCAGAGGCCGACCTTGGCAAGTGGGTCACGAAGTCCATAGATATATGCTCCCACTTCCACTTAGGTATCTCCAAGCTCTTCAGCTCGCCACCAGGCCTCTGCCTTTCTGCCTTTACTTGTTGGCAGATTAAACATCTCTTAACATAACTGATCACATCATGTTTCATCATGCGTCTCCACCAGAATTGACCACTCAGGTCCTTGTACATCTTTCTTCCTCCGGGGTGGATACTGAATCGGCTACTATGAGCCCGTTCTAAAATTCCTTTACGTAACTCTGGTGTATCTGGGACTACCCATCGGTTGCCCAGTCTTAGTGAATCATCTTCAGCCACTCTAAAACTTTGTTGGCTGACCCCGAAGTGCTATCGATGACCATCTCTGCACTTCATCATCCGACCTCTGGGCTTTCCTGATAGCCTCAAATACGTCTGGCTCGGCCAATAAGGTCGACACTCGCCGGCGACGTGTCTACATCGAAGTCATAGCCCAGATGGCAATAGGAAGTCATCAAAGCTGATAAACACAAACATCCTCAGCAGTGCTCTTCACCTTCCGACTTAAGGCGTCTGCTATTAAATTTGCTTTACCAGATGGTACTACAATTTTCACAGTCATAATCCTTGAGCAAATCCATCCATCTTCTTTGACGCATGTTCAGTTCAGCCTGAGTGAATAGAAACTTTAGGCTCTTATGTCCGTAAAGATGGTAAACGTAGTACCATAAAGATAATGACGCCAAATCCTTCAA